>JAPFBL010000414.1:0-438356 GCA_026182355.1 Hermatobates lingyangjiaoensis
CTCCACTTTAAGTTTTTACTCATGAGCAGGCAGTCCAGGAGAAATAAATTCAGAGTCAAGAAATTCAATTAGATAATGAACTGCTTCTTCATCACTAATCCAATCTCTTTACTGACTTGTAAGTTCTTTCCTCGGTATGATTTAGCGTAAGAACTTGTTTGTTGATTTTTGCTGCCTGTTCATATTAAGAGTTGAGAAGTGCTCGTTTACAAAACATTTATTCTTAATAGATAGTACATCCTCAACTCTGTGAAACACCATTTCAATGATGTCGAATCTATATAAACAAAATAATGATTTTGTCTGTACATTGCTTAGAACTGACTCAATTCAAGTTTTCTTTACGTTTCATACATTGGAGAAACCGAAAAATAACAATAACCGACAAACCGACAAACCGACAGAAATTTTTCTAAGGATGGATTCGGTTTCTCCAATGTATGAACGTAAAGAAAAATTGAATTGAAAACTTGAAAACCTATGAAAAATCAATGTTGTTGAGAAATATTATTGAATCGTCTCTAATTAAATTTAATAGATTAAATATTATAAACATTAGTAACGGTCTCTTCAAACTTGATGCTTTCGTTACGAGGGCAATAGCCTCTTCTAACAGGGTTGACAGCTAGCGGATAGTTTTTTACTTTTTCTTACTGTACTCCTTTGTTTCCCCAAACATCCTTTTCTGGACATTAATCCTTTCCTGCGCTTTCACACTTTTAAAATACCACTCTTCCCTCCCACTCTTCTCAACCACTCACCAGATGTTTTCTGCATCTAGTGTTTCAGTTGAGTTTTTGACTCTGACGAAGAGCGCTTGTTGAAAGATCTTAGTCTTGTTTTCCCATTTCTTATTAGGTTTGATCATAGATTGTTATTTCACGTATTTATGTGAAATCTTTATATATATAAGATTTGAGTAGGATGAGTGCAGTATATATATATAGTATATACATATAAGTAGGATGAGTGCAGTAATTTTGTTTGAAAATTACATTAATAAGAAAGGGAGTTATTATACCTTTTTACAAATTCAGAACATGTTTTTTAACGTTAAACCTATAGGAATGAAATCTTGTTAAAAATAATGAGATCTGGTGTCAAATTTTTTACGATACTATTAAACATCACACATCTACAGACAGAGACATCATCGAAAAAAAAAAGACTTAGCAGACCTCAAAGCAAGTAAAACTGGCAAAATATCGAGATCGAATCGTTTCACGATCACTATATTACACTATTAATAAAGTAGAAATATTAATTTAATTTCAATTGATTAAATGAGTAGGAGAATATTGAGGAAAAGGAAGTTTGATTAGTAAACAGTAAGTTGACAAAAGTCTCATGATACCCCTAGCGCTACCTAGTGAGAAACTTTGAAAGTTTTACGGGCTGTATACTCTTTGTGTTTTGAGCTTACATGAACGAAATAAATATCGTTTATTACATATTATCGAGATCTACGTGTATAAATCATAGATCATATCAGCTCCTAAATCTGTAAAAGTTATAAATGATAATATATATAAAAAGCAAAGACCAAAATATTCATTGTAAAATATTTTAAATATAATTGACTTTAGTGAAAACTGAAAGCACTTAATTGTTTATAACTTTGTTTTCTATGACTTTCACAATTGTAACATATCTTTATATTATTAGTCATCTGAGTAATAATATAAAGACGCCACTATCAGATCCCTAATCCACAGAACATACAAGACCGCCTCAACCTGGGACCTTTTCAACAGTAATATTTTATCAACCAAGCAAGCGTTAATCAACAATGGTTACTCAAACAAGTATTTCGACAACATTCTAAGACGCTACCTCGAAAATAGATTCACCTCAGATAATAAGAGCCTAACAACAGGCACTAACCACAAAATATTCTACAAAAGCCAATATACAGATGAATATAAGACTGATGAACGTGTTTTGAAAAATATTATAAAAAGCCATGTTAAATGTATTAAGCCTGACGATAGTTTGACCCTGATAACTTACTACCAAAGCCCTTCAATAAGCAGTTTATTAATGAAAAATAGTCCTAGCGTAAAGGAGTCAAAAGAAACAAATCTTGTATATGAGTACTCATGTAATATCGGGAGCTGTGAGGCCCGTAAAAGCTCATATATAGGAATGACTTCGACTTCATTGTCTAGAAGAATTACTATGCACCTTTCTGCCGGCGCGCCAAAATGCCATACAACAGCAGTCCATAAGACAAAACTCACAAGAGAAATTATGGTAAATTCCACGAAAATTATCGCTCGAGAAAGAAATCATTTTAAATTACAACTATTAGAAGCAATAATTATTCAAGAAAAGCAACCAGCCATAAATATCCAAGTTAATAATTCTTGTCGAATTTTAAAACTATTTGCAAACAGAAACACCCAGATTAGCCAGGTAGTAGGTGAGCCCAACCACCCTACCTTAATCCCCCATAATGCGCCGTAATACAGGGCGATGCCCTGTAAACTTTCCATTAATAATCCATCTCTATATATATAACTAGCTTTCCTACTATTACTCTCATTATTGTCCTGATGATGAATGTGGTACATTCGAAACATGTCGACTAGTAATATTGGTGATAGACTTTATAGTTTTAAGAAAGACGAGGAAGGAATTCCGGAAACTGGAGAAATTGTGTAAGAAGCAGATACAAGCCAAATATGGGGCGTTATTTAACAATATATAATATATAAATATATATAAATTAATAATTAAAAATAAAAAAACCTCTTGTTTAAATATATGAATTAATTACCATAATAAACAATATATATTAATTAAAATGCTCTAAGGCCTTTCGTCACAACATCATCAGAGAGCTAAATGAAACAAACAAAAAAACATAACAAGTTAACCTGGCTTTTCATCAGCCAGGTTAACTTGTTATGTTTTTTTTAACCAATATGGGTTACTTGCCGTCGCGTCTACCTTGGTAGCGCTTGGTCTCCCTTTCTCTTTTCCCCTGAAGACGGCTTACCCCAAAATTTGAGTCTGTAAGTGTGTTTCCATACTCTGTGTTTCTCTTCTTAAATTTTGAACTGGTATTGTGTCCAGTTTGGATCATGTTTCGTTTAATTAAGTGATATATATATATATATATATATATATATATATATAATATATATATATATTATGATTCGATGCGATGTTGACCAATGGGAGTAGAGTTCAGGTCCAACGTAAGGTCCCAGTTGCCCGCTCTAGCAAAAAGCCTTTTCGTTCTGCCAATAGGTAAGAGGTTGCACAGTCCCTCTGTGTTAAATGATGTTTGGCCAAAACATTAAAGTTTTCTGCCAAACATCATTTAACACAGAGGGACTGTGCAACCTCTATACCTATTGGCAGAACGCAAAGGCTTTTTTGCTGAGCAGCGGGCAACTACCTTACGCTTGGACCTGTAACCTACCCTTTGGTCAACATTCGCATCGAATCATATTTTCCTTTCCCCCCGAACAACCCATAGAAAAACTAATAAATATATAATATAAATTTCAGTTGGGTTTTTGATCTGAGGAAGACCGCTTGTTACGTTTGAAAGATTTAGTCTTGTTATATTTTCATATTGTGGTTTGATCATTGATTGTTGTTTCAACGGTTTGTAAAATCTTTATATATTAATATATATATATAAAAAGTTCACACATGAAAGAAAAAAACAAATAAAAACACACACAAAAAAAGACTCACAACGATATTTCGACATTCGTCGTTATCGGGCAGAAGTAGTCCTTTTGAGTAGCTGAAGCTAACTGAGTGGTTGGTCGAATGAGACGAACTATGACCGAACCATAAACGAATATATATATACACAAAACTATAGTTTATCGGGACTCGGTCAGTTCATCAGGATCAAATTAAACTTTCATTGCCAACGTTTCGGTCCTTATTTAAAACCTTTCTCAAAGGCCTATGAAAAAGATTTTAAATAAAGACCGAAACGTTGGCAATGAGAGTTTAATTTGATCCTGAAGAACTGACCAGTCGCGATAAACTCTAGTTTTGTTTCTATTCCACGGTCGATACTTTTTTCAGCATTTATATAATATATTAATTGTGTTAAATTGAATTGCCTTAATCAAAACATACCTTTCTTTTAAGCAGTTTTTCATATTTTCTAGCTAATTTCAATTCGTCTGGATTCAGCTGGTGAATTACATCAGCAAAACTCCGGTTGGACATCACTACCATGTTTATTATCTAACATTTTACACAAGATTTTACAACTAAATTAAAATATACTTGACATGTTTCGGTTGTCTCCAACCTTCTTCAGAATTAAATTTGTTATCAATCGAAGAACAGTATGTATCAATCATGAACATAGCAGTAAGATAAATAAAGATTTTCTCTATAAAATAAAAATGTCACACAGATAATACTGGATAACATTAAGGTTTCAAAATTTTACAAGTTCGGTAAAAATGATAAATTAAGTTTAGGATGGGGCATTCTTCTTTCTAGAAGTCTGAGTATTTTTACCAAACTTGTCAAATTTTGAAACCTTAATGTTATCCAGTATTATCTGTGGTGAAATTTTTATTTTATAGAGAAAATCTTTATTTATCTTACTGTTATGTTCATGATTGATACATACTGTTCTTCGATTGATAACAAATTTAATTCTGAAGAAGGTTGGAGACAACCGAAACATGTCAAGTATATTTTAATTTAGTTGTAAAATCTTGTGTAAAATGTTAGATAATAAACATGGTAGTGATGTCCAACCGGAGTTTTGCTGATATAATTCACCAGCTGAATCCAGACGAATTGAAATTAGCTAGAAAATATGAAAAACTGCTTAAAAGAAAGGTATGTTTGATTAAGGCAATTCAGTTTAATACTATATATATACCATGATAAACGAAAAACGGTCCGGCAGGACAAATAACAATTAAAATAAGCAGTGACACATAAACAGAAACACAACAAAGACTCACTTTTCAATATTTCGACAGTAATGGCGGTCGTCCTCAGGAGAAGATGTGAATTGACGGAGGGACGACAGTCAATATATATATAGGTGTGCTCTCTAATTGGGATTCGGTCAATTGAATAGAGCACACCTATTCTATCAAACGGTCGATATATTATTGAATCTGCTATATATATTTGGGTTTATATAAGAAGAAATATGGGTTTTTATGTGGATATAAGAAGAGTGTATGGAAAAGATGCCTATGAAAAAGGTTTTAAATAAAACCGAAATGTTGGCACCGAGAGTTTGATTTTTTATCCTAGAAAATTGACCAAATCTCGATTTAAGAGCACTCCTGTATATGTATATATATATATATATACGAGTTCTTGAACTCGTATTGTGTCCAGTTTGGATCGTATTTCGTTTTATCAGTGAATTATATATATATATATAATATAAACTCAAAAATTGTTATTGACCTCTTCTATTCTATTCACTGTTTCGTTATTGAGGGCTAGGTCAAATAAAAGAAAATAAACTCCTTTCTAGGCCGACGTTTCGATGTATTTGTACATCATCCTCAGGGCTAAAACTTTCCAAGGTAAAACTAATTTCCTTTTGTCTGATACTTTTAAATAGATGTGTACTCAACAACTCTGATTATAAAATAACCTTTTGTATGTATCTGTTGGTGTTAACAAAAGTGTGTGTTATTTCTCTACGTGAGTTGTAGATTGTTTTGATAAATGTATTATAGTCTTACTCTAATTTTAGCCCTGAGGATGATGTACAAATACATCGAAACGTCGGCCTAGAAAGGAGTTTATTTTCTTTTTTTTATTTGACCTAGCCCTCAATAACGAAACAGTGAATATATATATATATATATATATAAATATATATATTATTTTTTTTTTCAATGACAAACCACAATAAGAAAATGGAAAAACAAGACTAAGATCTTTCAACCGTAACAAGCGGTCTTCGTCAGAGTCAAAAACCCAACTGAAACACTAGATCCAGAGAACATCTGGTGAGGGGTTGAGAAGAGTGGGAGGGAAGAGTGGTATTTTAAAAGGGTGAAAGCGCAGGAAAGGACTAATGTCCAGAAAGAACATCAAAGCTAACAGCTTTAATTAATGCTTTAAACACATTTTAATAAAGCTAACAGTTAGCTTCAGCTACTCAATGGGACTACTTCTGCCCGATGACGATGACTGTCGAAATATCGTTGTGAGTCTTTTTTGTGTGTGTCTTTATTTGTTTTTCTCTTTCCTGTGTGAACTAGTAGTCCTGTTGGACCGTTTCAAGTTTTGATATATATATATATAACATAGAATGACCAAATTGAAAAAGATGAACATGGGTCATATAAGAAATTTTAGATTCAGAAAACAAAAAATGCATGTAACAAAAGAATTGATACTGATAACCTAAGTAAAATATATAGTCTATTAATTAATAATTAAAAAATATGTCTATAGTTCGCAGTATTTTTTTATGAGGTTTTCATGATTTTAGGTTGATAAATTTGCTTATTATTAAAGTTGAGTTTATGCCACTCCAGATTTTTTATCATAGTTTTTATTTTTGTTCGAATTTTTTTTTATAGTTAAGGCAGAACGGCAATTATAACAGGGTTAGCTATTATGCTAATAATTACATATAATATTAAGTTTAGCTAAAGGTAAGACGACATTGTCTGACAGTTGGTCAGCAAATTTAAATAAATTAGCTAAAATAATTAGCATGATTAAGACCCTGTTTAATTAAACAAATTAGTTTGAGTAATTAATAAAAATGAATCAGCTATATACGTTTATAATTATAATTCATTAGTTATAATGATAATTATATTTACACCTTACAATAATTATTCGTAATTATTCAAAGAAATATGTTTAAATAATCTATCTATATATTTATAAATCTCTGATATTCTTGTTTAAATATTTGCACACAGGTGAAAATTGGAATACCTGTTAATTTCAGGTTATGACCAATTATTCAAATAAATATTAAAGAAAACAGTGAGTAATATATGACTTTTCAAATAGCGGTATTAAAAAGAAAGAAGAATGAAAAGTAAATTCTCTCAACATAAGGTAAGTAAAATGAATGACTCCAGATGTAAAATCTATCCATTTATGTTATAGAATAAATCTGAGGAGTATTTCTAATTCAAAAAACGACCTGGAAATTGGTCAATTTTCCAGTTTCAAATCAATTTAACAATTGTATTTGGAACTTATGCAATAAACAGATGTATGAAACGCCGAAAGTTTATATAATAAACTATTACATTAGAAGTTTCAAACGAATAATTTGAAGTTAATACAAACATGAACACAAATGTCAGTTTAAATACAATTGTTCTAAAGTAATATTATAATGACACATTCCTTGTATTAATGTTATTTTAATTGGATAAGATAAATAAAATATTTCAATGTACATATTTGAATATATAACTTATTCATGTAAAAAAAATAAATGAAATTTTCCACTTTTAAATGATTTATTATTCTACTAAATATACTCTGGGTACATCTTGAATCATGTTAATAATACTATATCAAAAGCTGGGGCCATATAAGAATCTTTGCTTTCATGACTTAATATCAAGAAACAGCAGTAACAGTTATTCCTGTCAATCACACTCAGTGAATTTATTTTATTAATTGTTGCTATAATTTCTAAACATTGAGTGAAACAAGGGGTCGTGGGGTGTCTAGTTGGTAACTATAAATTAGTAAAGCACTTTCACTTTTAGAAGTATTTAGGTAAATGATCAGTTTATATAAAATGTGATTTCTTTGTGCAAAGAACTATAATTTGATGAGTAGCAGTTAAAAAAAATGATATGGTAGTACCATAATGATAGGTAGAAATATTATAGAATAGTATGTTTTATCACTATTTTTAACTTTCTTTATGTAGCAATTAAAAAATGTATGCTACTAATCACTTTATTGCTCTATTGCACTTTATCTTCAAACGAGACAGAGAGAAATGAAGAATATTTCTACTGATATTTCATAGAGCAACTTTATATAATTTTATTAAGATGAATTAACCATATATGTCTATAATTAGAACATGATTAGACTGTGCAAAATAAGTTTAAATCATTAGTAGTTATGAATTAGTTACGCCTTTATTTTGAATAAATTAAATAAAATTATTAGCAAATATAAATCGTGATTGCTTTTGTACAAATAACTATACATAGTTATAAATTATGTATTTAATCACAGACATTCCATCATAACAAATCATTAAATGTGACCAGCTTGTTTAAAACTGCATATTCATTCAGTAAATAACTATGAATGATTAATAATAATTAAAGATGTAGGTTATATCTGAATAAATTAGTTAAAATGGCCGCCATCTTTAAAACTCTGTTCAGTTAAATTGTATAAATTGGTTAAAATTATCATCAAATTTAAAATATAATTTCATTTTTCAAATCATTTTGAATGACAACTTTGTATAATTTACTCATACATATTTTATTTAAATATATAACTCGTGATTCCCTTTAACAAATAACTATACATATTTAGTAATTATGTATTAATCACTAACATTCTATCTTAATGAATACTTAATGTGATCAATATGTTTAAACTCGATTTCATTGAGTACATAACTTTGAATAAGTAATAATTATACATGTAGGTCTAATCTAAATAAATTAGATAAGACAGATGCCATATTGAAAACTCAATTTTATTTCAAATATGACTCTGAATAATTAATAATAATTAATTAGGAACGTACCTTTAATGTGAATAAATTAGTTAGAATGATCAGCATGTTTAAAACTCATTTTCATTGAAATAATAACGTTAAATTATTAGTTCTTTTGGTAATTTATTATAAATGGCCGCCATATTTGTATAACAAATTAGTATAATTTAGTGGATACGTATTATATTTAAATGAATTATCTAATATGATTAGTATCACAATTTTAGAGTGCCAATGATTATGAATAATATCATTTTCTTATAAAAATCATTCTTACTTGATAACAGCTGCTGTAGATGTTACCTCTTGCAAGCACCTCTACACTCAGGGCACCACCAATTTGGAATGATGTGAGTCGAAAGGTCTAGGGTATATTTATACCTTCCGAACAGGTTGTGCGAAAACATGGCTTAATTTCCCATTATTAATATTTCTTTTATTTTTATTTTATCAAATAAAATGTATTTAAATAATATATAAAAAGTGACTATTCATAGTTACTTCCAAAATCAAATCATAAATAACACAAGCTGATCATTTTAGTACATTCATTAACTTAAATGTAGATAACACTATCATAATTACAATTTATTTATAATTATTTGCTCAATTGAACGACATATTAAACATTTTGATTATTTTAAATAATAACGAAATTATTTCAAGTCATTTCTTTAATGATTTAGGTTCTACGATTGTCATTATTTTAACTAATTGATTCCAATTAAATGAACATAGGTTATTGAGAATAAAAAAACTATTTAAAATAATTTCTTTAATGAATTAGGTTTATAATTTACTGCTGTATACTTTTAAAGCATTCAAAAATAAGAATATCTCCTTATAAGATATAATCTTATAAGATACATCATACATAACATTGCTTCATCCTTTACGTTAGACATTTTCAAGGTAGCAGTTCTATAGAAATAATGTTATGAAAACTTCATTAAATATTGATGATATGCAACATAGATTGTCTTATTGTAACTAATTTATTCCAATTAAAACATAATATAACCTTTGTCATTACGTTAACTAATTTTGTCGAATGAAACGAGTATTTTCGTTTCATTGTAAATAATTATTCAGTAATTGTCTTCGGAAAGTATTTTCTAACCTCGTCATTTATTTATTGAATGGAACATCATATGTGTTCATATTAACTTACTTTTTACAGTGCTTTCTTTAAAAAAGTATTTTATAACCTTATCGTTATTATAACTAATTTTGACGAATTAAACAAACATTTACGTATTCATAGTAAATAATTGTTTAATATCTTTCAAAACTTAAAATAGATTGACATTAATGTAACTGATTTATTCCAATTAAACGAATATAACTTTAACATAACCTTCAACATAGCATAACTTTGTTGTTATTATTATAACTAATTTATCCAAATTAAACAAACATTTACGTATTCATAGTAAATAATTATTTAATATCTTTCAAAACTTAAAATAGATTGACATTAATGTAACTGATTTATTCCAATTAAACGAATATAACTGTAACATAACCTTCGACATAGCATAACTTTGTTATTATTTTAACTAATTTATCCAAATTAAACAAACATTTACGTATTCATTGTAAATAATTATTCAGTAATTGTTTTCGAAAAGTATTTTCTAGCCTTGTCATTTTTTTAACTAATTTAGTCAAATGAAACGAACATCTCTAAGTGTTCATATTAACTTGTTGTTTAAAGTGCTTTCTTCAAAAAATTATTTTCTAACCTTGTAGTTATTTTAACTAATGCAGTCAAATAAAGCCATCATTATACTTAGTCATACAAGAAAAATATTCTTTAGGTTATAGCCATGTTATTATTATGTATAATTAAGTTATTCCTATTAAAGAACATGACTTGACCATATTAACTTTTTTAATCTCCTCAAATCTATACTAAGAGCATGCTAACATGTTTTACTTATTTATTTATTACTTAGTTTTTGTAATAAATTAATGAATTTAGTAAAAAAAAGACATTCAAGTTGTATAATTCTGCTACTTCGAGCTCTTATTAGCTATAACTATAAATCATCACAGTTATTATAGAATATGCTGTAAAAGATAAATAAATTTATAATAAATAAGCTACCTAAACATGAAAGTTGAATAAAATCATTGAAAGTGTTTTTCTTACGTTATAGATTTAATTAACTAAATTCTTTAACTAACATTTCCTCTCGTCTTGTTTTTTTGTTCTAACTGTGTATTTGTGCTTTACTTTATTCACAAACATGTATAAAATAGAAATATCTAATTTTCAGAAAGAAAAATGACTTCTAAAGGAACTGCATCAAGTTATGATTAAGCAATTCAATAATTTCTTCAATCAACTACTTTTGTTTTAAACATTCTATTAACTAAGTTCTTCCAATTAAACGAACATAACTTATTCAGAATAACAAAACTATCTAAAGTAGTTTGTTCAATGAATTAGTTTCCAACCTTGTCATTATTATTTGTAATTAAGTTATTCTAATTATCAAACATGAGTTCGTCAGAATAACAAAATATTTCATTTCTTTAATTAATGGAGTTTTATTAAAACAAATGACCAGCAGTTTAACTAAGTCACTCGAATTAAACAAACATTACGTATCGAGATTCATACATTATTTAAACTTATTTCTACAGTATTTAAAATTTTGAATCATTGTTATCATTTTAATAAATTAAGTCAACTTAAGACAGATAATAGTCATTCAGATTTGAAAATTGTTGTAAATAATTTCTGAATGAATAGAGTTCAAACAACGTTCATCATATTAACAAATTTATTGAAGACAAACGAATATTACATATTCATTATATCAAATAATTAGCCTTTATTTCTCCAAACATAGGAGTTTTAAACATTGTTATCGTATTAACAAACTCCTAATAATTAAATAAGCACTAATTATTCTGAATAACAAATGATTTAAAGTAATTTCTTCAAATCATTGTTATGATTATAAATAATTGGTTAAAATGAATAAAAATGGCTTAATTGGTATAACAAAGTTATTCAAAAGTAATTTCTTTTACAAATACGTTTCTAACATTATCATAATTATAACTAAATGACCCAAATAAAGGGAAATGACGTATTCATAATAACAAATTATTTAAGGTAATTTCATCAATGAAATAAGTAGTTTCTTACAATACCACTATTCAAACTATTTAGTCAAACTAAACAAACTTTCTTAGTCAGATTTCTAAAAACTTTCAATTTATCCCTTCAACAAAAGAGATCATGTAATTGTTGTAATATTAACTAATTCATTCAAATTAAACGAATATTATACGTTTTCATATTAATTTGTTATTTAAAATAATTTCTTCAAAAATGGAGTTTATAACCTTATCACTATTTTAACTACTTCAAGCATATTAAACAATCTTTATACTTAGTCATATTAACAAATTATTTAAAGGGATTCATTATATAAGGGTTTATAACTTTCTTATAATTTTAACAAATTTAGTCAAAAATTAACATCATACAGGTTCATAAGAACTAATTATTTCAAGTAATTTCACCAGAAATGTTCTTTTTTTAACTTAACCATTATTACACTACTTTATTAAACTTAAACAAACATTATACGTGTTCATATTAACTTGTTATTTAAAATAATTTCTTTATAAATGTAGTTTATAACCTTGTCATTATTTTAACAAATTTAGTCAAATTAAATTAACATGATACGTGTTCATAAGAACTCAATATTTCATCAAAAAGGTTCTTTTTATCTTAGTCATTATTATACTACTTTATTAAACTTAAATTATCATTATACCTGTTCATATTAACTTGTTATCTTTATAAATAAAATAATGATTTTGTCTGTACATTGCTTAGAACTGACTCATTTCAAGTTTTCTTTACGTTTCATACATTGGAGAAACCGAATCCACCCTTAGAAAAATTTCTGTCGGTTTGTCGGTTTGTCGGTTTGTCGGTTTGTCGGTTTGTCGGTTTGTCGGTTTGTCGGTTTGTCGGTTTGTCGGTTTGTCGGTTTGTCCGCAAAACTTTGTCACAGGTAAACTCAGCTACCATAAGACATATAAAGCTGAAACTTTTACAGTAGATTTGTGTAGGTCTAACTTAAAATATAGGCTATGAATTGATTGGAAATTCAACGTAGAAGTGAAGTTATGGACGTTTAACGCAAAAATGTTTGTCACAAGTAAACTCAGCCACCATAAGACATAGCGAGCTGAAACATTGACACTGGATTTGTGTGTGCCTAACTTAAAATATGGGCTCTAAATAGATTATTAATTCAGTACAGAAGCGAAGTTATGGGGCTTTTAGCTGTATTTTCCTAACTTCACAGACAAGTTTGTTTTGAAAATACACAGGTGTGGCAAGTAGGTATTGTTAGTTGATTTTAATTCCATTGGAGCATATGAATATATTGCGTATTTGACATCATTGAAAAGGTGTTTCCCAGAGTTGAGGATGTACTATCTATTAAGAATAAATAGTTTTGTAAACGAGCAATTCTCAGCCCTTAATGTGAACAGGCAGGAAAAATCAACAAACAAGTTCTTACGCTATGTCATACCGAGGAAAGAACTTACAAGTCAGTAAAGAGATTGGATTAGTGACGAAGAAGCAGTTCATTATCTAATTGAATTTCTTGACTCTGAATTTATTTCTCCTGGACTGCCTGCTCATGAGTAAAAACTTAAAGTAGAGCACCAATCATGCTACAATTTAGTAGCAGTAACAAATTTCATGTTACGAAACATGAGTGCCCCAAAACTGTGCAACGGGACACGACTCTGAGTTCGTGCTCTACACAGATATGCCATAGAGGCGGACATAATGACTGGATGTGGTATTGGGGAGTCTGTGTGTATACTTCACATACCATTGATTCCGAGCCACTGTCTGTTTACGTTGAAATGATTGCAAAGTCGGGTCAGAGTCTATTTCGCAATGACGTTAACTAAGTCGCAAAGGGAGACTTCATCTAACGCAGGAATACAAGGTAGCAAAACCAAGTTTTTCTCACATGGTCAAATGTAGTTTACATGCTCAACGGTCAGAGGTTTCAACTCTTTCTTCTACCATGAACCTGAAGGACAGACAGCTAATGTAGTGTATAAGCTGGAGGCATTTGTTTAACACTGTAGTAATAATGGTATTTTCTACTATTCTATAATTTCTAATGACATTTTGAAATACCAAAAATGACGGAACTTCTGATTCCTCCGTGGTATAGCCGAAAGGCAATAGGCACACGGCAATAAACCAAAACAGGAACTTCTGATTCCGTCAAAGACGGGTACGTTTGCTATGTATTATACATAACTGTCAACTTTTTTTAAATTTAATATTTGCTTAGTAAATACAATGGTAATAATGTAAGGTATGGGACCAGAGTAGCCCAGTGGCTTGCGTGATCGCCGATGACAGTAGTGCAAATGTATTATAAATAAATGTAACAAACAAATATTTTTTGAATTTAAAATGTGGATAATATAAAAGATGGTAATAAAGTAAAGGGATCTAGCCAGGGTTGCCAGTAGCTTGCTTGCTCGCCGATGACAGTAGTGCAAATGTATTATAAATAAACACAACAAAATTATTTTTTTTTAATTTAATATTTGCGTAATATAAACACTGGTAATAAAGTAAGGTATGGAACCAGAGTAGCCCAGTGGCTTGCGTGCTAGCTTTTGACTGTGAGCACGTTAATTAGAACTAACTCATTTCAAGTTTTCTTTACGTTTCATACTTCAGAGTAGCCACATGTACCCTTAGAATAATTTCTGTCTGTCGGTTTGTCCATAAAATATTGCTACCATAAGACATATAAAGCTGAAACATTGATTGTAGATTTGTGTATGTCTAACTTAAAATCTAATCTTTGTATACAGAGGCTTTTTTTTAGCACTGTACTAATAATGGTATTTTCTACTATTCTATAACTTCTAATTGTAGTATTAGTATAATACTATAATTGATATTTTGGAATACCAAGTATAATAGAATTTTTGATTCCGTCAAAGACGGGTACGTTTGCTAGTTTAAAATAATTTCTTCAAAAAAGTAGTTTATAACCTTGTCATTATCGTGCTATTTAATTTTGACTAAATTAGTTAAAACAGTAACAAAGTTATGTTTTATTTAAGGTTATGTTGAAGTTTAAGGTTTAGTAAACTTAAATATTATACGTATTCTTATTTACTTGTTTAAAATAATTTCTTCCAATAGGTAGTTTATAACCTTATGACTATTTTAGCTAAATAAACATCATGTGTTTATATGAACTCATTGTTTCAAGTAATTTCATGGAAAAAGGGTCTTTTTTTAACTTAGTCATTGTTATACTATTTTGAGAAAAGGTAAAAACTTTCTACGTATTCATTTTAACTTGTGATTTCATCATAATACTGGTTCCTAAACATACTTTTCACTTTCTCACCTTATAATAGTAGTTTATGATTAAAAATTGCAATTTTTTGTATGTGGAAACAGAAGCGTTTTGATTGCCTGTTTATTTAAGCATGTTCATTTACATGCATGGGTAAGGAATTGAGTTTTTTTGGGTTTTGCAGATAAGTTGTAACTATCCTATCAAATAGTTACAGAAAAATAACTTGTTCTTAATTAAATTTTTATAAAAAAAGCATTATTCTTTTTTATTTTTTCAATTCTCAAATGAATTAGATTTGTAAATAGAATAAATGTTTTTAATCAATGCTTGTAATGAACAATTCACTCTTCAGTTAACTTTCAAAAAACGAAGGAATTGGTTTCTAAGGAAAATTCCACCTAAAATAGAAAAAAAAATCTGGAGTGTCCTACACTCAACTTTACAATAAGTAAACTTAATATCAAACTTCTTGAGTATATAATATATAATGTCTCATTAAAGCATAATATAATCGTCTAAATGTGAGATGTTTATTGGTCTTTCATTCCTGAGGTAGTACAGATAGTGATTGATCCACTTATCAATAGATAAGCCTTTTTTGTATGTCACACAATTAATGGATATATAATCATTAGTATAACTACAGCAGTAATAGCATTATGAAAAGCCAAAGTGAAAATTTGCTTATATGAAATAATTTCCTACAAGAGAGCATGATTTTTTCTCCAATAGCCCGTGGATCTCTTATATAGTTTATCTGACCTTCTACATTTAATTCTTAAAACAAATTTTCCCATTTAGGACTTGAAAATATTTTTAGTATTTAAAAAACATTACCAAGTTTTTGTCTGAAATGTCAAAACCATGTAAGAAATAATGTCGTTTTCAGATAATTTTTAATTTAAGATGTATGATATTTTCATTTATTATTTTTAAAAGATTTTTTTTAATTCTGAATAATGTTCTACATTTTTGATTTTTTATCAAATTATTATACTGGAAATTTCATGGCATGCTAGAGTTTTTTAAAAACTTACTTTTCTTCCCCTTTGTCAAAAATCATAAAAAAACAATTTACTCGGAGGGAATGTTATTTTTTCCCACGTGCTCTATTCTGTTATAAGTTTGCTGTAAATGTATATTGAGAAAAAATATATTGGTAATTAGCCACCTTTGCATTCTTAAATCCAGTTCATAGCCGACTTTTCTGTATAACTTTAAATTTAAAAGCTGGAAGCTTGAAATTTTTAAAAATAATGGTATGAACTATTAGACTAGAATAGTGAAAAAACTAAAAATTATACAAAAACATAGAAACCCTTCTATAGGACGTAAAAGTTCATTCCAAAAACTACAATATTACACAATAATAATGTTATTCATAAACGTAAAAAAATCAACATCTGATATTAAACTTAGTAGAATTGTGCAACATATAGATTGATTAGAACAATTTGTTAGACAAACCCATCATATTGTAAAAAGGATCAGAGATTATATGTTTCACATGATCTATTGTTGTTGACTTCTTACATATACAAATTTTATTCTTCTTACATCACATATAAGTCGTTAAATCATTTATTATACCTCTAAACATTATATTATATCGGTGAATTCACTGAAAAAATCCTAAGTCATTGTAAACACTATAAAAAAATCTGGAGTACACTCAACTCTACTATAAGTAACTTAACATCAAATTTCTTGAGTATATAACACATAACGTCTCATTTAAGTATAACGTAAACATCTAAATGGGATATGATTATTAGTCTTTCATTCCTGAGGTAGTACAGATAGTGATTGAAGGACATATCAATATATAAGCTTATTTTTGTACATCACACAGCTGATGCAAATAATTTCATTAGTATAACTACAGCAGCAATAACATTTTTGAAAAACCAAAGTGAACATTTCTTGATACGAAAAATTCTCCCACAAGAGAACATGGCTTTTGTTCAAATAGCGAGTGGATTTCTTACATCGTTTACTTGACATCCTTCTACATTGAATATTAAAGTAAAATTTTCAAATTTAAAACAGGAAAATACCTTTTTTTTTCTCTGAAAAACATCTTAAATAGCGAAGAAAAATGTTGTTTTAAGATGATTTATCACTAAAGATGTACGATAATTACATTTATTAATCTCTAAACGAAAGATTTCAATTTTGAATTATCTTTTACATTATTGGTTTTTTATAGAATTATTATACTGGGAATTTTATGGCTTCTTAGTATTTAATAAGATCATTTTCCTTCCCCTTTGTCAAATAACATATATACGAATTTTTTCTGAGTGAGTGTTATCCTTTTCCTGCCTTCTGTACTCTGTTATAAGTTTGCTATGAATGTATATTGAGAAAAAATATATTAGTAATTAGCCAGTTTACATACTCAAATCGAAGTCAAAGCCAGCTATTAAATATAATTTAAATCTTTTATAGTTGGTTGCTTCAAATTTTTGAAAATAATAAATATGAACTATTAGACTAGAATTCGTAAAAAAAACTGGATATTTCTCAACAAACATAAGTCCTCTTTCTTGAGGAAAGAGTTATTCATCACACTTAAATAGCATGGAAAGGTACTACATTCACAATGATAATGTAATTGTAACTGATATTAAGTTTAGCTCAAGAGTGCAATATATAGATTTATTAAAGCATTTTATGAGACAAATCCATCATGCCATGGGAGACAAAGGTAATTGTTCGTCGGTAAAAGATCTACAAAAATAGATGTCAATAACTTCATTATTCTGGAACACTATTTCATCATTTGAAATAATCCAATGTCTATTAAAATAAGAGTTTAAATTGCTTTGTAGTTCTACAGTAATTTATTATTTTTAAGAATAATATGAATTATTATTTCAAGCACACATTTAATAATTAAAAAGGTTTTGGGGTTATTAATAATTTATTTATAATGTGTATAACTCTACGAACTACTGCAAACTATTGTAAAATATGAAAATATGAACAGTATTAATACATACATAAATAAACTATACATTTCAAAGTTGATTCGTTCATATTATTTCAGAATATATATAATTATTCAGATCTGTCTATAAAACGACAGGAGTAGTAAGGTAAAAATCTAATGAAATAGTCTCCACATGTACAAGTTTAATAATCTAAACAACGGATTTCGAACATGTAGTTTTCTTCTTCAGGCATAAACTAAGAAATACAATGACGTTTGAGAGTTATCCTTATTAAATCTAATTAATGTGTGTACAAAAGGGTTTTATAATGTTTGTAAGTCGTTTTGATATAACATAAAATATTATATAATTATTGCTCTTTACATTACAGTGAATCGTGTTGATAATTACATTTATCATTAGTCAGTAATTTTGGCATGCTTATAGACAAATTTACAATATTTCTTTATTACTTTCAGATCTGATAATGTTTCAATCGTTTCCATATCATTCTATTCCTGAAATTTTGAACTGCAAGTTAATAGACTGTTAAAAAATATTCTTTTTAAACTTAATATGTATAACTTTAAATTCATAAAGGATTTTTTATGCATTAGTATAATTATATTCATTTTTATTTGATAGTTTAAGTGTAACGAATCATGATTTACTTAAAATTATGTGCTGTACCATTTGATCTACTATATAGAATTGACAAAGCACTTATGCATACCACTCTTTTAGTTAAAAAGAAGATTGTCAAATTAACTAGTACTATTTTTCATTTCATTCTGCCAAGGCTTTTTAATAAAGAGTTACTAGTATTAAATAAAACTACAACTAAAGCAACTTCTATTTTAAAGATTTGATCTAATGATATTCATTAGATCAAAGAGGTATTCTAAAGGAATTATAAACGATGAAAAAACGCTATTAATTTTGAGATGAATTAATTAAAAAGATAATTTAGTATAATGAAAAGTAAACAGGTAATTGATTGCTTCTCAGTATACAAGAGTTAATATTTATTTTTGCTAAGATGATAAAACATATTTTAAAAGATTAAATTATGAATTTTGTTAATGTTAAATAGTGAATTTTCCTTTACTGTAAGTAAAGCATCATGACCCTGAAAAAAAAACTCATTTTGTTATTTTACTAATTTATTGGAGTTGAGTTCTTTAAATCAAATTTTGATAGTTTTAAAGGAATATCGGGTTAAGCGTTGGTAAGTGTGTATGCATAATTTTATAATCTATGTTGAAAAAACTTGAATGAAATTTTCTAGATGCAAGTGGAAATATGCAGTTTTATACTTCTGAAGATTGCATCATGAAGTAGGTACTTTACCCCTAAAAAATTACAATTTTTTCATAGATGATTTGTTTCGTTCTAGAGTCAATGTTCTCTATTATTACATAGTTAATGTTCTAGATTTCATTAATGTTCTTTTATCTTTAATATTGTCAATATATAACGACAGTATGATACAAATTTCATCAATTTTGGGCTATTTAAAAGTGTAATGTGACACCAGAAGAGATAACTATAAAATAACAATTTATGCAATAATAGCGATATTAATTTGGTGAAACAGAATCTCTATATTCAATTATATGTCAATTTGTTTTGATAAACGTTTGAGAGAGCTTACAAAAACATAGCAAATAAGTAGTAAAGTCAATGACAAAATACTTGTAGATCTTTTGTTTTATTAACTATTCTTCAATTTACCCGGTAATAATACCCTGGATTTAATGATACATAATATATTTCAACTGTGAATCTATAATCAACTATCTAGTTATATTCATTTAAGATGAATATAATGTAAGTCAATGTATTACAAATATATTTTGTTTTAGAAATAGTACAGTAATCAGTAATACATGATTTATTGAAATAATTTATGTCTTAAAATGTGAATAACAGAATAATTATTTATCTGTTCACATAAGTTGAAGTATTGAGGGAATAATTCAAGAATTATGTCTCCACACAAAAACATTTTAAACTAATAACGCGTTTCGAACACTTGGTGTTCTTCTTCAGGCCATCTGCACTGTTGACTGTCGATCAACGAGAAGGTGTTAGAAAGAACTCTGAGTTATACTCTAAGTTAGAGTCCTTGCTAACTACTTTCCGTAGATTGACAGTGCAGATGTTGACCTGAAAAAGAACACTAAGTGCTCGAAACGCGTTGTTAGTTTCATATAAAACGTTTTTGCATGCAGACGTAATCGTTGAATTCCCCCAATATGAGTAAATGCCTCACAATAACGAATTGCATAAGTTATGAAGTTAACCTATGGTGAGAAAATAGTTTAAATAAATTAAAATATATGTAGTGTAAATAATTTAAAATATAATATTTCAAATTTTTTATACTTATAATAAATTTATTATATTATAATAAATTTCAAGTGAAATATTTCAATACTTGAAATAGTATTTCAATACTTGAAATAGTATTTCAAGAGTATTATATTTCTTGGTAAACTGTGATGAATGTTTTAAAAATCATTTTCTGTTGTATTATTTTTAGAATGAAACTTACAACCCATTTTGTTTATATTATGTTCCATTAATCCCTTCAAGCCATTATTCCCAATTTCATTACATATAATTCGACAAAGTGAAAATAATCGAAATGAAAAACAAATACTTATACTTCACTACTTATGGTTATCTCAAATGAGAACGTGCTCTTTTATACTTCTGAATATTGATCATGAAGAAGGGACTTTATACTAAAACTAGTACGTTAATTACTAATATAAACAAATTAATATTACCAATTTCTTTGAGTTTAAAGAAATTGGCAATATATTTATGCATACCAATTTTACTAAGTCTAATGAATAACACTGACATTATCTAGCTTGTTTCTTTCGTTAGGATTAATAATTTGATGAATTGCATTCATGAGTGAATGTTAATGATCTTATATAGATATTATTACTTTAATGATTTTTGTCTGTCATTTTCAATTTCTTAATCATAGGTCCTAAATTAATCCTACGACACACCTTTATGTTTACAATTAAGAAGAAACATATTTCACTATAAGAAACAAGCATGTTACTATATTTTCAATTTAACTATCGAAATGTTGAAGCTACATTAAATTATTTCAGTTAATTATAAAAAATGTTTATTATTTTTGATAATGGCTTTACTTCCAGTTAGTTGAGTGTAATATAACCTGTAGATTTTTTATAGTAAAAAAAAATGTTTAAAAGGTTTTGAAAGGAAATTGTATGATAGGTAGGTTGTGTTGTAGAAACCCCTAGAGTCCATGTCCCAGGGGCGTTACAAGGCATTTCGCTACCAACATACGAGGTGTGTAAATAAAGTAGTGAGACTGATTTTTTTTAAATTTTCTATTCAAATATAATTACAATGTGGTATTGTCACCTTCAAAATAGTTCCCTTCGGAAGCCACACAGCGCTGGAGACGGTCCTTCCAATCATTGTAGCATTGCTGGAACTCGGATTCTGGAATGGCCTTCAGCTGGTCGGTTACAGCAGTTTGTATGTTTTGTAGTGTCCCGAAATGAGTTCCCTTGAGGTGATTTTTCAATCTTGGGAAGAGGAAAAAGTCACAAGGACTCAAGTCTGGTGAATAAGGAGGCTGAGGAGCAACAGGAATGTTTTTACTGGCCAAAAACTCGTTTATTGAGATGGCAGTGTGACAGGGCGCGTTGTCGTGATGCAACACCCACTTGTCTTTGATGTTTGTCTTTGATGTAATGTAAATTCAACTGTTCCCCGATCATTCTGACTGTCAAGCGTCGATCTGAACGCACAAGGTTCCGTACTCTGTTGACATTTTCATCGGTGTTTGCACTTGAAGGCCTTCCGCTTCGTGGTTCATCTTCAATCGACTCTCTTCCTTCTGAAAATTCCTTAAACCACCGAAAAACCTGTGCCCTTGATAAAACACGTTTTCCATAGGCCTCCTGAAGTTTTTCAAAAGTTTCGGTTGCATTATGTCCAAGTCTGAAGCAAAATTTGATTGTACACCGCTGCTCAACTTTGAGGTCACTCATTTTTAAAACGCTCAAGAAAAAACCATTTCACGAAAACCAACGCTACGGACAAACAAATGACTGTGGCGAGTTCAGATTCATACTGGAGGAGCATCACACGTGCACCTGACGCTACTCAAGGCCACGCGTCTCCAGCGTTGCCAGATCGAAAGCGACGTTGCCAGTCTCACTACTTTATTTACACACCTCGTACCTATAAATCAGCTTTGGTCAAATAAGCTTATTAATTGTTACAGAATTAGATGCAACGGCAATATTGCGTTGATATTAAAGACTAAGTCTACAAAAGGCTATAATATATAACATATGGATATTAATTTCGATTAAAAGTAAGTATTTTTAGAGGTAATATAAATATTTTTTAAAAAAATGAGCAATATTATACACAAAAGAAAAGCAAATGGTTCTATTTCAGTTTTGAACATTTTATGTCTAATGAAGGAATATTCATTACATATAATCTCAGTAATCTACAGATAACCTTTTTTTTTTGGTAAAAATGTGTAAAGGTAAGATGTTTAATATCTTTTCTGTGTAATGGTAGTGCAGGTAATCATATACGTTATCATAATTATTGGTCATTGGGAACGTTTGTCTTTGCAGTATATTAAGGCTAAATTCGATACCTTCCTCTGTTATCTTAAGATAACATATAATGCCATTAGGTTTATCACAGCAGTAATAGTAATTTGGTTGTGCCAAAATTTAAATTTGTGATTAAGAACCCTTGTTTTCTCAAAGAATTCCTTAGAGAAGAACAGTTTCTGGCATTGCCCAATGTATATACATAAATTTATATACATTTACTATGTATATACATGTAAATACATACTTACAAATATATTTTGTTTTAATAATAATACAGTAATCATTAATCCATTATTAATTATAACGATTTATGTCTTAGGATGTCAATAACAAAATAATTACTTTACCGTTCACATAAGTTAAAATATAACGAGAAAATAGTTCAAATAAATTACCATAAATGTACTGTAAAGAATTTAAAATATAATAATGATTTATTATATTTCCATGTAACTGTGATAAATGTTTTAAGAATCATTTTCAGTTATATTATTTTTAGAATGAACTTACAATTCATTTTGTCGGTATCATGTTTCATTAATTTATTAAAGCCAGTTTTCCCAATGTCATTTCATTTGATTAGTAAATTTGAAAATAATCGAAACGATAGTAATACAGTTATTTTATCATAGACTTCACTATTTATTGCTAGTTTTATAATCTATCTCAAATGAAAACTGCTCTTTTATATTTCAAAATTATTTATAATGAAGAAGGCACTTTATACCAAAACAAGTAAGTTTTGGTTCTTGAACAGTAACAGTTTAGTCTTTAATCTAAAGAGATTTCATGAGTATTTCAATATCTTTGGGGGTTGTAGTTCAATTCTATAGTGAAACGATTTTAGAAACTTTCTTTCTTCTTGGAAAGGTGTAAGTATCGTTTTAGAAGGAGATATATTCAGATCATTTTCCCCTTGACCCATCTTTCAACAATTCCTGGAGCTTGCTGCATAAACCTAAAAGCCTACATTAATTTTATGATAATTTCATCTACCTATCCTTGTGTAAAGTTAATTTCGTTATTTAAAATATCCTGTAGTCCATCTAGATTTAAGATTATGAGATATAAGATAGATGTATTACAGTTCCTCAATTAATAAATCTATTGTTAGAGCTAATTTAATGTATTTGAAGTCGTGTTATCAAAAGCCTCATTAAATTGATAACAATCCAGAGTTTTCTATTTTGCTAACTAAATTTATTCAACAGGCTCTGATGATTTACTCTTGTGATATGTATATTTTCACTTACAAAGGTGTTTATTTACCAAAAATTTCACTTATTACTACAGACAGAACATAATTCCAAGGTAGTGCAATAAGTTATTATGTTGTATTTACTCATTGTTGGGTAAAAAAGTTAATAAAACAGTCTCCACATGTAAAAGTTTAATAATCTTAATATTAAGTTTAGATTATCAAAAATTCAGTATATGGAGACTATTTCATTAACTTTTTCACACTATAATGAGATAGAACTAAGTAGTTGTATTACTCTTCCAATATTGCAAGGTCATGAAATATTCATAGCAAGATAGTAAATAGATAATATACAATTTCAAGTTTATCGAATCATTGAAGATGTAATTAGTTGCTACTTTGATATAAAAAAAAAATGAACTAACTTTCACATACTTCAATTTTACCCAAATAGAACTCAATAGTTTTCATTTTTAGTGTAGTATTATTCTTCCAATATTGTAAGATCATGAAGTATTCATAGCAAAGATAATAGGTAATACAGAATTACATATTATCATTACAGAAGTTATCGAATCATTGAAGATTTAATCAGTAGCCACTCTGATATAGAAAAATAAAGAAATAACTTTAACATGCTTCAATATTAACTCAAAAGCAATGATGTTCTTATGTTCTTAAACATACCAAGAACTATAATAAGCATAGTTCTGGCATTAAGATTTTTTAAAAAGGACGTGAAGATTGATAATAACACTTTCATTGCTTGATATAACAACCTATCACAGGCTTTAAAATATAATAAGATTTATGGTTGATTTGGGTTTACTGTTCTACTTTTAAGAATTAAGCCCTTCTACAAAACATATTAACTAATTAAAATATCTTATAATTTCTTTTATTAATATAAAAGTAGTAATGATATATTATTCGGTTATGATATAAAATCATAATAGTTAAAATCATATATAGTAAAATTCAATGTAAAAGAATCCAATTTTTATAGAAGGCTATTCATTGTTCCAATTTACTCTTGGATTGGGGCCCAGCGTCAAGTATTGTATGATGTCAAGTACTCGTTAAACTACTTGAGTCAGCAAAATTCAAGATGAATGTAGAATTTTCATTGTATAGTATCTAAACGGCTAAAGTTCGGCCTATGCATATTCATGCATTTTTTCATTACCACAGAGGTTAGTATCATTAATATTAAAATTATAGTAATCCGTCTTACCTCTTACCCTGCTGCTGAAGTTCTTAGACCGTTTTCGGGCGTCACCCATCTTCAACAAGAACTGATCAACTCAAATAAGAACTGAGTTGATCAGTTCTTGTTGAAGATGGGTGACGCCCGAAACCGGTCTAAGAACTTCAGCAGCAGGGTACGAGGTAAGACGGATTACTATAATTTTAATATTAACTATGCATATTCCTTTATAGGGCTGCCACTGAAACCTAACCTAACCTACTCTTGGATTAAAGATTATCGTTAATCGGAACCAGTCGAAATATGCTTATAGCTTTCTCATGTTCCGTTTATTCTGTTGACACAATCTCATTTTTATATAAGTAGCCGCTTGGAGTAACCATAACGCTTCTTCTTGCACAAGTTATTTGAAATAAAAAGTGATCAGCTCATTCTCTGAAAGGTCGCTATTTTTGGGTATAGTTTCATTATGAATATAAAAATAATGGTTAGAAAAATAATGTAATTAAACGTTATTAGTCGAACAATTTAAGACACAACCAGAAAAATACAAATGGCTATCGTATTCACCTAGAAGTTTTAAATAGAATGTATGTTAAATTTCCGTTCATTCAGAGTATATGATAGACAATTAAAAAAGTGTTTTCTCGAAATATACTATAAGTTCCTCTAGCATTTTATAATAAAAGAAATGTTATATCATTGCTATTTAATTTGAAAGAAAAAAGTACCAAAGGAATTACAAAGCAATCTAACTAATGCCATTAAAAGTAAAGATTGACTTTTTTTTAAATAAACTTTAAAATAAGTATAATTTAGGTTTGGTTTATGTAAATTTAACTATTTGGCGTGCTTAAGTATAACTATTTTTAATGGAAATTAATAAAAAATGACACATACACTATTTAAACAGCACTGAAGGTGAAAACTACTTAGTGAAGTAGTGGTTGTTGTATGACCAAAAAAAAAAAAAATGTGATTAACGTCTTGATTGGTAGTATATTAAGAGTCAAATAGGTAAAACATATCTTGTGTTTTCTTCCTGGACGACCAGTTTTATATTTTATCCATCTTCCAGTGTGAAAAGGAGTTTTCAAAGGGTTATCCAATAATTATAACCCTTATCAATTCTTCTTACTCAATAATTTAATCTATTATTTCGCTATCTATTTATTACATAATTAAATTCGCTAATTTGTTATATTCTGGCTGGTAATAAATAAGTTAGACTAATGATTAATGATGACTGTTAATCAATCATTGATTTTCTTACTTTCAAATTCATAATGAAATCTTTTATTTACAACTTGCAGACGTTGCCCGTCTTTGACGAGTATTTATCGAAAATTCAGAGATGATACCAAAATATTATTAGAAATTATAAAATAGTAAAAAATATTATCAGTGGACTCCATAACAGATATTAGATCTGGAGTTTATTTTACGTTTTGCAGCTTTAGATACTGATCTCAAATTTGATTATATTTTAGTCATACTTAGTTGGTATGGGGATAGGTAGGATTCATTTTTATAAAGTGAGAAAATTATGACAAACGCTAACGAAATTAATAAACGTTAAATCAACTGACAATACCTACTTGCTACAGTAAACATTCCTGCTTATTTTTTACATCCTGCTAGTAAACATTCTAGCTGTATACCTGTGTATAGCTTTGCTTCTACGTTGAATTTCCAATCTATTCAAATCCTTGTCAATGTTTTTACATTGGCATGACTGTGCGCTCCTTTGAGAAAAGAACCCGGGAACATTTTAATGAATACTTGCAAAGGAAAAATGACAATAAGAATAATAAAGACTTTTTTTCACATTTTGCGAAACACCTTGTCACACAAAATCACAGCTTTGATCCAAACTTGAACCTTACCATCCTACATGTAAATAGAAAGTTTAAAGAAATTTGTAATTTGGAAGCTTTTCAAATAAACAAGGCCGTCATTAATAATCCTTCTGCCTCTCTATGTCTTAATGATCAAATTCCAGGGTGTCCAAAATTTCTTAAACTGTTCCTAGAATCACATAGAATAAATTAAAATAAATAAATAAATAAATATATATATATATATATATAAAGGGTTTCTTTCCTCTAAATTAGTGGATCTGCCCTTCTGTATTTCAGTTAAAGGTTTTTCAAGCATATCTGAACCCTTTGTCCCTTATCTCTTAAATTGCCTATCCCCACTCTTTCGCAACGGAGTTGTTTCCGTTTGTCCAGTTGTGTTCACTGGACCAACCCGTCAGTATTACATATTTGGGTATGTCTTGAATTCTCTTAATTGAATTTTATTATTTCACTCTAATTTTTGTAACTAATTAGATATAATTTGTATTATAGTGTCTTCCTGATGATGAACACAAAGTGTTCGAAACGTGTTGAATAAAACTTCATTTGTGTGGAGACTTTTGTTGGTTTATCCATTTTATCTCAGAAAGGTATTAAAAGTAAACACCTCAATAACATGACCAGATGAGAAGTTATATTTTCGGAATTAGCATCCCTAAATTAATCTAAATCAGCTGAGAAACCTTAGGCATCGAAAAATTTGTTGACGAGTATAGTCGGTATTCAAACGTTGTTGAGTCTTGTTTTCCACTCCGGCTGTCGTCTCAAAGCCATCTTTTCAATAGCATTGCTCCTGCATTCCTTCGCTTTCCTAATCATCTAATATTGCAACCCTTTTGTCCAGTTCGCATCCTCAGTCCGACTCTGTAGTCAGACAGCTTCTCGACTCACTTCTTCCTGAGTAATTTCTCGCCTTTTGTAGCGACAGACGTGAAAGCACCGGCTTCAATTTAATACATCGTCTTTACAAAGGGAGATTGAAATTACTTTCTCTCCTTTCTCAAGCTTCGAACTTTCCGAAAATGCTAAAATTAGAATTAAAACACTTAAATGATAAATTGTAATCTTTAAATAATTTATTTTCTTCATAAAATAAATTTACCATTTCATTTGATTATAGTGTTTAGATTTGTTTACAAAGCTCATAGTTATAGTGGTTCTAGGGTAGGAAGTATGACTTGTTTGATATTGAGGTTAGGTTATAGTGGCAGTCCCACAAGGAAGCACAAGTAGACTAAATATTGACCCTTTATGATAAAACAAAATGAAGATTGATTCTACAATGGGAGTCCTAAATTTTGACAAACTCGAGTATATTTAGCGTAGGAATCTATAATGAATACCTGACATTGTAAAGGCTCGGGGCCAACAGCTTATGCTCTCTCTGAGGGACGACGTGTTCAAATTTATTTACCTCCCGTGTGACTAAATCGAGGGTCAGAGTGGGTATTGAACCCTGGACCCACCAGTCCAGAGGCAATTCCGTTGTCACTGGGCTAACCTGGCTCCCTTGTCTGGTATTTAGCACACTTTTCAGTTATGGGTAAACTACATTACCTGCTTGATTCCACATTGATAATCCTTAATCGTATCCTTTACTGAGGTTTACTGGATAAGAGATCTTTAACGAGTACCTGGCACTGTTCATGTTTTCGACTGATATTTTACGTCCTCTCTGAGTGACGTCATGCACATGATATTCTGTCACGTTCATGAAAAATCTAAGACCATGGTCAATGTGGTCAATTTAAAATCCACATCATTACTACTAAAGGCAAACTTATTGACAATGTTATAAAAGTATTAATAACGGAAAATTCTGTTCTTTTTACAAACATATCATTTCAATTCCTATTAAATGTTATTGTTCTTTGATTAGTCAACGTACACCTTAAGTATGTCCGAATTTAACTGAAGAGTATACGTTTTTTTTTATCCCAATATTCGACTGTTTTCATATTTTATGTCTATATGATCTGAAAAGATACTTACCCTGTTTATGACAAATACAAGGTAACAGTCTTACATTACATCTTTACAATTAGTGTTACCCAAGTTAGCAAGCAGGAGAAAGTCTCTTTTTAGAGCTGCATGACTCCAAAGTACAATATTGCACGAAACATCTGTTTTTGGCCATAGTAAAGATGGGAGGTGCTCTAATATTTATCTATTATCTCATCCTTGTTATTCTGTTTAATGATCAAATATTGACGCAGGAGGTCGGTGTTTATCCTCAGGAAACCTCAAAACGATTTTTGGGAAGATGTAACTCCGCAGTTATTTGGCTGCGTAGTTATTCCATTTGAGTCCTGAATTCAGCCACTTTGATAGCACATTCACTACCAAGAAGGTTCAACAATCACTGCTGTTAACAGTCAAGAAAATTGGTATGAGTTAAAGAAATCCTTACAATAAAGAAAAAAAAGATATACAAATGGATCTTATAAACTTTTATTTAATTAATTATTGTGCACATGAGTAATTTCAAAATTAATAACAAATGAACCTTATAATTTCCATATATTAACACATAAATTTTATACTAACATTTTTTCGGGTTACTGTATTTTACTTTACCATAACAAAAGTACAGTAATCATAAAAAAGACTTTGACATTTTGATAGGTTTTTTGTGTTTTCAGGTCCCCTTGAGCTAATTATTGTCATTTTTTTGATTTTAATATTTCTATACATATTTTCAAATACATCATATGGAAACACCAATCAGTGGGTGTATATCCAGTTTTCGTTATGATGTCATTTATATCGAATCATAATTGGACGCATATGATTGGTAGTTGACTGATGGATATAGCCAATGGGAGTGGGGAAACACTTACTTTATTGGGTAGTAATGCATCATGGGTAATGATGCCATTATACTTCGTATAATAACGAGTACCACTTGTTTCCCGCTCATCAAATCATTCCAAACACTTGAATTGTTCCTTTTATTTTAATGTAAGTATTGAATTTCATGAATTATTGAACAAAAAGGTTGTCCTTGTAGATTTGTTTGCCTTATTTCTTTTCTAAGTCTCAGAAATTATTATAAATAATTTATTACAATAGTTTCTTTTACGAGATTTCGTTTACTTACATTTAGGTTAAGTTAATAATTCGTTTCATTATTTATATTGAATAAACAATGTTATTATGTAAATAACTGTGACAGGTCATTATTAAACGGATAATACATTAGTATAATGTATTTATTAAATACATTAGTTTATTGCTATTGTACTCATATTCCTGGAATATTAAATGATGAACATGCAGGTTATATTTGTATAACTTTTCTTAGTGTATTAAACATTTTTCTTTTTAACATTGATAGATTTGTTGTTCTGAATGGATTCATTTAAATAAAGTTTTCCATTTATTCATATTTTTCGAAACTTTTTGCGAATGATATCTATTTGAATACATTCCTTTAAAATATTCTTCCAATATAACCTTCTAGCTCTGAGAATAGAATGCTAAATCGTATATTGTAAAAAAAAGTATTATCTAAATGTTATTAGTGCAGAGAGAAAGGTTAGAAATGTATTTATATTGTATTAAACTCAAGTGTATTACAAGTTTCTAAACTAATCCTATCAATACAAAGGAATATAAATCCTTTGTTTTATAATTACTGAAAACAGTCAAAAAAATTAAACCATTGTATCATTTGAATTGATCTAATAAGTTGAAATGTGCTATTTAGATAAATAAAAGGTAAATAGAGATATTTAACTATAATAAACATTTAAATATTGTACTTACAAAACTATGATATTCCTGTATTATGCAACAGGTGAAACTTTAAATACTTGCTAAATTCAATTTATGCTGGATCATTCAAACAAATATGAAAGAAAACAGTTAAGTATTATATGATGGCAAATAACAGCATGAAAGAAAAATGAAAAATGAATTCTCGTAACATAAGTCAAGCAAAATTAATGAGTCTAGATATAAAATTTATTTCTCTTATAGAACAAACCTAACCAGTTATTTTCTACGAAAGAGCTCAGTCCTAGTTATGGAAATCTTATTGTTGTTTAGACGATAGTTTTTTTATTTCACGCATTTACTTTTAATTCTTGTTATACGTATAAGTAAAACAAATTGTATTTATCAGGAATCAGGTTTTCTAGCTTCAAATCAAACATTCAAAGCCAACGTTTTGATTTAAACTTTATGTTTGGAACTTTCAAATAAACAGATGTTTGATATTCCGAAAGAAACTATTACATTAGAGGTTTAAAGTGAATAATTTTAAGTGAATACAATCTTGAACACAAATGTCAGCTTGAATACGAATGTTCTAAGGTAATATTATAAAGACTCATTCCTTTCATTAAACTTCAAAATTATTATGTTGGGTAAAATAAATGCAATATTTCAATATACAGGTTTTGTTAGTTTTAAATATACTTGATTGTGTATATAACTGAATTGATGTTTTATTTATTTAAGTAATATAATAAACGAATTTTTTTTATTTTTAAATGATTTTTTGGTTTGTTAACTATATGTACTTACTGTGTATATATCTTGACTCATGTTAAGAATAGAATATCAAAAGCTTGGGGTCATTTAAGAGTCTTTCTTTTCATGACTTAATAACAAGAAACAGCAATAATATTAATTCCTGTCAATCATATTCAGTGAATGCATTTTATTAATTGTCGCTGTAATTTCTTAACACTGAGTGACACAATAGGTCACGGGTTGTCTAGTTTATATTAAAAAGTTAATCATTTTATATCGTTCTAAACTCTTTGAACCTTTAAAAACATTATGAAGGCTTTTTGTTACCACTGCACTGTTTACAACAGTAAACTATAATATGTTAGTTTAATGTTTTAACTCAGGATAGGTCGGCATAGCTATAAAACTAATTTAAATGTATTCTGTGAACTAAAGTTTGTGTTGAGTTAGAAAACATTGCCAAGTGAATGTTGAAATATATGAATGTAAACGATGAAGCTTTCAACATTTACATATAGTCTATACATATCTATAATAAATGTTCAAACCACAATAAGAAATGAGCAAAAAAACTTGAGATTTGACTCTGACGAAGACCTGTTACGGTTGAAAAAGCTTAGTCTTTTTTCTCATTCCTTACTGTATTTTTGAATTTTGATTGTTATTTCACATGTATCTATAATATGTTTAAGATTTAATTATTTAAATATTTTTATCAAAGTGTCTGAGTCATGTAGTTATAGAAAATGTATAGCTAAGAAATTTATCTTCAAAATCAAAGTAGAAGTAATGTGGATATATATATATATATATATATATATATATATATATATATATATATATATATATATATGTAACACTATTTTTCTTTATTGAGGTTTAGTCCTCGATAAAGAATAAATAGTGTTGAATATATGTGGTCAAGATAAGGAAAAAAATGTTTAATACAAATAAACAAACCAAAAGGCAACAGCTGGAAATAATTTTGTGATGAAAAAATTAAATTCATTTAACCTAAAATATGGTCTTTAAAAATAAATAAATGTCAAATAGTTCTATTTAAGAAAAAGATTATTTTAACTTTTTAAAAGATTATTTTAAAAATCACATCTTGTGATTTAATATAAGTTGTATATAGATATTAATGCAAAACTAGTATAAATAACTATTATTGTTACTTTAATTGTTACAAAGCTAAATTGAGTTTTTGCTTCTTTTATTCTTGTTTTCATTTATGTTAGAAGAATGTAATATTAACTTTGAATAATGGTATCTGATTTACAACCTTAAGATATATTTACAAACCTAATAGCATATCTTTCAAATATATGCATAAAAAGTATTTTCTTACAGCAGATATTATATATCTGCTGTTATACAGGGTCAGGCAAAATGATCTGACACATTTGTAGGTTAAATAAACGGCAAATAAAGTCGATAAACAATAAAGTGTTTTTATTTTCGTAAAGTATATATAATGCCATTTTGTTTTGTTTCTGTATAATGCCATTGATTTATTTTTTTTTAAATTATTTTAATTTTTAAAACCTAATGAAATTTTGCCTGAATTTGTAGGACAACCTACAAATGTGTCAGATCATTTTGCCTGACCCTGTATATTTCTATCATTATAGTACATTCATACATGACTCTAATTCAACATTATTATAAATTTAACATTCAGTGATGTAATTTTACAGAGGTAATAAAGGAATTAAAATTACTCAAATAAAACTACTCATTTGAAACTATTTCTTAAACAAACAGTATAATTCTTTTTAAGTTGATTTTTAGTTGATTTTTTTTGTAAGTTGGATTTTGATATTAATGTATTGACATTGAAGTGGTGGTCATTTAATTCTGCTTATACCATTCTGTGATATTTTTTTATTAATAATATTTGTCTTAAGCAAATATTTATAAGTGCATAACATAAGAATACTAATAATGATTAATGATTATAAATAGTTATTAATTTTGTTAATAATATTTGTATTATAAAAATATTTATAAGCATATAAATTGAATACAGAACATTTACTATGGTCAAAGAAGTGGCAATTAATTAATTAATAGAATTAATTAACCTTTCGATTCTTGATTCTTGTGTTTTCGGTTTTTGCTGTACGAGGTATATTGCCAAAATGACAAATGTACTGATAAACCTGCAAAAAAAAAAATCAACTAATTATAAAACTTGTAAAGAATTATGCTGTTTAATGAGTAGTTTTATTAAGTAATTTTAATTCCTTTGTTACCTTCGTAAAATTAAATCCTTGAATGTTAAAGTTATAATAATGTTGAATAAGAGTCATGGATGAATATACTGTAATACATTTCATGGATTATGATTTCATGGATGAAAACGATAATATACATCATTGAAATGATGTAAAATCTTATGTATTCATCTGTATAAAACATAGGTTTATAGTCAAGTACTATATATATATATATATATATATATATATATATATATATATATATATATATATATAATCTATCCCGCGGTCTCTTTCAATCCGTCTTCATCGCCTCTGTAATAATATCCAAGATCGGGAAACTAATCTTCAAAAACTTAAATGCAAATTCACTCAGCGTGGTTATCCCCCCAATTTAATCAATAGCCGAATCATCCCTGCCAATGTCAACTTTTCCACTAATAACAGAAGAGACCCCACTACTACTGCTTCGCTTCTTACAAATTATTTCCCTGGTGTCCATAAATTAAGAAAATTTATTAAAGAACTTTACCCTATCCTTTCCTCTTCCCCCTCTACCGTTTCAGTTTTTAACCAGTTGCCCCGCATTTCCTTTAGAAGAGCCCCCAATCTCTCAAATATTTTTTCCCACCGGGCCGGCAAACTTATTCAGAATCCCCAAAGCAGTGGTGGCCTACAACGTTGTGGACGTCGGAGATGTCTTACCTGTCCCATTGTTGATTCTGGGTCTTCATTTGAGTCTCTAACTAATCTTAATTCTTACCCTATTCACAGTCCTTCCTCCTGTATCTCCACTGACTGCGTTTACCTCTTGAAATGCACCCAATGTGATGCTTTTTACGTTGGTTTAGCATCTACGATGCTGAACCTTCGGATGAATAATCACAGGCTTTCGGTTGGTAAACGCAGCAGTCTCCCTGTCGCCACTCACGCTAATTCCCACCATCTCAGTTTCAATGATTGTTTCACAGTCCAAGTTCTTAAACAAGTCCCCAGTGATAACAGACAAGTTACTTTAAAAGCTTCTGAGGAAGCCCACATTTGGCTCCTGGGGGCACGCTCGAAACCTGGCTTGAATTTAAATCGTTAGTTTTTTATTTATTTATTTATTTTTTATTTATTTTTTTTTTAATATTTTTTTTTATTTTTAATTGTTCTATATATTTTCTTTATTTTTTCTTTTCTTAACCTTTTTCTACCTTTCAAAAACATTTTTTTTTTTTTATTTTTGCTCTCGACTTCCTAGTTCCTTTTTTATTTGTCTCCTTTGCGGCAGCACTGCTTTATCCCTCACCCTGTGAGTTCTTCAGTTGACTGTCGTCCCTCCGTCAATTCACTTCTTCTCCTGAGGACGACCGCCATTACGGTCGAAATATTGAAAAGTGAGTCTTTGTTGTGTTTCTGTTTATGTGTCACTGCTTATTTTAATTGTTATTTGTCCTGCCGGACCGTTTTTCGTTTATCATGGTATATATATATATATATATATATATATATATATATACACAATTAAAAGAAACGGTCCAGCGGACTTTTTTACAATAAAATAAAAAACGAAGGAAACACACAGAAAGACGCAGACATAACTCACATCGATATTTCGACAATCGTCGTCATCAGGAGGTGCGAAGAGCGAAGAGTCCCGCAGGAAGACAGTATATATATATATATATATATATATATATATATATATATATATATACAGGCAATTATAAAAAACGGTTCAACCATCTAAACTAAAATAAATGTAGATAGAAAATACACAGAAGAAAAAAAAAAACTCACTGTGATATTTGACATACAAGCAGTGACTATGTTACTGAGTGTCAAATATTTATTGATGAGTTTTCTTTCTCTCTCTTTTCTTCTTCTCTGAATTTAGTCAAGGTTAATTATTTGAAATCACCTTTTTGCCAACGTTTCGTCTTTATATTAAGACATCCTCAGGGCTAGAAACCAACAACAACAATGGACATTTGTCGTATCTACATTAAATTCAAAAATTAAAAAAAAAAGTATATATGTATATATATATATATATCATATACCATGATAAACGAAAAACGGTCCGGCAGGACAAATAACAATTAAAATAAGCAGTGACACATAAACAGAAAGACTCACTTTTCAATATTTCGACCGCCATTACGGTCGAAATATTGAAAAGTGAGTCTTTGTTGTGTTTCTGTTTATGTGTCACTGCTTATTTTAATTGGTATATATATATATATATATATATATATATATATATAAAGATTTCACATAAACACGTGAAATAACAATCAATGATCAAACCACAATAAGAAATGGGAAAACAAGACTAAGATCTTTCAACCGCAACAAGCGGTCTTCGTCAAAGTTGAGTTCGTTGAGTTGGGTTTTTGACTCTGACGAAGACCGCTTGTTGCGGTTGAAAGATCTTAGTCTTGTTTTCCCATTTCTTATTGTGGTTTGATCATATATATATATATATATATATATATATATATATATATATATATATATACCATGATAAACGAAAAACGGTCCGGCAGGACAAATAACAATTAAAATAAGCAGTGACACATAAACAGAAACACAACAAAGACTACCTTTCAAATTTTTGACCGTAATGGCGGTCGTCCTCAGGAGAAGAAGTGAATTGACGGAGGGACGACAGTCAACTAAAGAACTCACAGTTCTTTAGTTGACTGTCGTCCCTCCGTCAATTCACTTCTTCTCCTGAGGACGACCGCCATTACGGTCGAAATATTGAAAAGTGAGTCTTTGTTGTGTTTCTGTTTATGTGTCACTGCTTATTTTAATTGTTATATATATATATATATATATATATAAGTTTCACGATGAATCACAAAGACAGAACTAAGGAACAAACACACTTACTGTCTCTAATTTTCTGTTGATCCGTCATCAGGAGAGTTGAGATAGGGACACCAAGCGCACTTGTGAAGCGACGGTTGGAGACTCAACGGTTGGAGTCTCCAACCGTCGCTTCACAAGTGCGCTTGGTGTCCCTATCTCAACTCTCCTGATGACGGTTCAACCGAAAATTAGAGACAGTAAGTGTGTTTGTTCCTTAGTTCTGTGTTTGTGATTCATCGTGAAACTTTTGTTGTCCTTTTGGATCGTTTTCCTGTTTACAATATATATATATAGAGTTAGAGTATTAGAGAATATATATAGAGTTATATATATAGAGTTAGTCTTCATATATATATATATATATATATATATATGAAGAGTTAGCTTCAGCTACTCAAAGGGACTACCTCTGCCCGATGACGACAACTGTCGAAATATCTTTGTGAGTCTTTTGTGTGTGTCTTTATTTGTTTTTCTCTTTCCTGTGTGAATTATATATATATATATATTTTATGATTAATAAAAATTTTATTGTTTGTTCGTTTTAGAACAAAAGTGTTTAACTAATCAGACAAAACATCGGTTGATTGTGAACAAGTTTGATATTGTGCTTACTTATAGTAAGGTTGAGTGTAGGCCACTACAGATTTTTTTTTTTTTTATTCCAATTCGAATGGTATATATTACAGGTAAAAGAGAAGAGCATTTGTTGGGTTAGCTATTATGTTTATAATTAAATAATAAATGAAATTTTAGATAAAGTTAGCATGAGTTTCCCTGATTTTTTAGGCAGTAAAAAGGTTACAGTGTGAGCCAGTAATTTGTTAATATATAAGATTTATATTAACACTTTTTCTTCTTCTTGGAATTTGGTCAGGGTTAATACACGGAATCATCTTTTCACCAACGTTTCGTCTTTATTTGAAGACTTCCTCAGGCCTATAAATCAAGGCTAGCTTCTAATACCAATCCAACAAAACCGTAGATAACGGAGATAACCGGACATAATGGTTTTGTTGTAAAAATGATGATTACAAATATATATATATATTTTATGAGTTGACTGTCGTCCCTCCGTCAATTCACTTCTTCTCCTGAGGACGACCGCCATTACGGTCGAAATATTGAAAAGTGAGTCTTTTGTTATGTTTCAGTCTATGTGTCACTGTTTATTTAACAAACTGCTGAATCTGCTCCACCTGCCACTCTGACTACATCTATTCTGCTTCTTCTTCTTCTTCTATGGTTTTCTCCTCGTGAAGAATTGTTGTTGGAATGTTGATCTTACTAATAGTTTTGTTCTATGTATTATATCTTTCTGTGTATTATGTATAACATATATATAGAAAATTATGTTAGAATAGCCTCATAATCAACCCAGATCTGTGCTACACTTCTTACCTTTTCAATTATACCAACACAATGTATGTCAAGACTTCCTAAATTTTCTGAACACTTGCCTACCGACTGCGCTGTAGCCAGTGTGATCCTTTCCTCAGCCTCTACTAAGCTGATACAGTGTATGAATTCTTATAGATGCCTCTTTGGTTATTACAGTAATATTTCTATTGCCAAAACATTTTTTATTAATCTAAGTTATATAATTTTATTATTTCAATTTCAGAGTTTTTGATTATTTTCTCTATTCTCTTAGTTGTTCTATATTCTTGTTTGTTCTATTTGTATTTATTAATTTTTATTTTTAGTACTCCATTTTTAATCCCCTTCCCTTCACTGTGTCTGTTCACAGGAATTGCACTGAAACTTCGATGGTGGGATTCTTTAGTCTGGTTTCCATCCTCAAGAATATAACATCTCTTCTGAAAAGGCTTCCTCGAATTCGAGGTGAGTGTTTATAGTGTTTTATAAATATTTTTTTCTTTTTCATATATATATATATATATATATATATTTGAATGATTTCCTTATCTCGACCACGTATATTTAACACTATTTTTTCTTTTTTATCCAGGTATTGTCTATTTGGGCTTAAAGGTGTTATATTATTGAAGATAGATCAAACCTCGATAAAAAATAAAAATAGTGATATACATATATATATATATGTAAATTTTGGTAGCAGTACTTCCTTGACACACACATTATTGAAAATGACACCAAATTTAGCTGATACCTGTTTCTTAACAAGTTTCTCAATTTTTTCTAAATAACACTCTCGTTATTTCATCTACACAATAAAGTACATCTCCTATGGTCGACATGTTTCGAATGATCAACATTCATCATCAGGACGTGAATAACATCTAAGGTGAATTATCTGGTTTATTATATATACACGGAGTAGGTAGAAGGGGTTGTTTTCCTTAAGTTTAAGAAAAGGTGGGCGTTAATCTTGTGGGGTGAGTGGCCTCTTGGCCTGAGTCACTGCCTGCAAGCGTTTCTGGATGCCCTTGATGTGAATTAAACAGTCTCAAAATACGGCTACTGTTTTCGACCTGAATATTTAGGCGTGGCTTCAGTTTTTGGATTAATATAGCCTCTAAAATTCTCAGTTTATGGTAGTTACTTTCTTTTTTATTATTTTAGTATTTGTAACCATCTCTGGGGTTAATTTAACATTATGCTTGTCTTGCATATGTTTTTTGGGTGCCCCGGCCATTAGGTGCATGGTGAGCCTTCTTGATAGGGAAGTGATAGTCATATCAATGTACAAGTGTTTTTGAGTTTCACAGTCCCCATTAGTACATGTATACTCGTACACTAGATTCGTTTCCATTAAAGGTGAGCTTTTGTCTTGGTTATTATTTTTTATTTTTTGTGGTTTGATAATACATATATTTATATACATATAAGGTTTCACGATGAATCACAAAGACAGAACTAAGGAACAAACACACTTACTGTCTCTAATTTTTGGTCGAACCGTCATCAGGAGAGTTGAGAAAGGGACACCAAGCGCACTTGTGAAGCGACGGTTGGGTCTCCAAGCGCACTTGGGTCCCAATGTACTATGTACTGGACGCCTTCCAATGTACTGGAAGGCAGGCTTTCACATTCACCTGTGGTGCAAGTATACTCGTATACTATATACTTATATATACTTAGTCTCATAATATACTACAAAAACAAGAAAACGAGTAACTTACTGCTGAAGAACAATCCTAAGAAGAATACCCCGGAGCTTCGGCGCAGTCACCTAGTGTACGAGTATACTTGCACCACAGGTGAATGTGAAAGCCTGCCTTCCAAGTACATTGGAATGACTGCGACTAAGCTCTCTAGGAGGTTAACTCTTCATTTGACTGCTGGAGCCCCCAAAAAACACACGCAGGAAAAACACAATACTCAGTTGACGAGGGAGATGCTGGTTCAGGGCACTGCCATCATACAGGCGGAACAGAACGCGGAGAAACTACAAATATTGGAAGCCCTGTACATAAAGGAAAGGAACCCCTCTATAAACCTCCAGGTTAAGGACATGTACGTAATACCGACGAGCAGGAGCCTGGAGCCAAGCATGAGGTCCAATCAGAGTAGCAGCCTTAACCCCGTGCTCTGATTGGTTCGAATAAGTCACAACTTTAGACCAACCAGGAGCAAGATCCGCTCAGATAGCTATTTAAGCTCTTGACTACAAGGCATGCCCTACCTGATGATGACCAACGTTTATATGATCGAAAGCTCGGAAAATATCAATGATGTCTCTAGGACAGATGTTATGGCAACTGCAGCCAGAAGAAAGAAGTACCGCCCGAAGGATCGAGGCCACCAGCGCAAAGCCAGTGAGTGCAGAAGCTGCTGCAAATTTTAACCAAATATATATATATATCATATATATATCATATATCATATATATCATTCCGGGTCCAAGTACTTAATCATATCCCTGTTCAGTCTTCTCGGGTTACTTTAAGAGCTTCAGAGGAGGCAATTATCTGTCTTCTCAAAGCTCGCTCTCCTCCTGGCCTTAACTTGTACCGTTAATTTAATTATTTACTTATTTTTTTAATCATTAATTTATTTATTATTTTTTTAATTTTTATTTTTTTTTATTTATTTATTTTTATATTTTTATTGTTTATATTTTTTATTTTTTATTTGTTTATTGCTTCATTTACTATTCTTCTCCTTCTGTTATTTTTATTTGTTCTTTTTAGTTATTTTTCTCTCTGTAGTTAGTAGCTTACCTAGGGCGGCCGGCAGAGTGCGCGCGTGTTCGTTGCATTTGGCCTACCACTCAGTTAGCTTCAGCTACTCAAAGGGACTACTTCTACCCGATGACGACGACTGTCGAAATATCGTTGTGAGTCTTTTGTGTGTGTCTTTATTTGTGTATTATCTTTCCTGTATGAACTATATATATATATATATATATTATATATATATATATATATATATATATATATATATATATTAAAATAAGCAGTGACACATAAACAGAAACACAACAAAGACTCACTTTTCAATATTTCGACCGTAATGGCGGTCGTCCTCAGGAGAAGAAGTGAATAGACGGAGGGACGACAGTCAACTGAAGAACTCACAGGGTGAGGGCTAAAGCAGTGCTGCCGCAAAGGAGACAAATAAAAAAGGAACTAGGAAGTCGAGAGCAAAAATAAAAAAAAAAAAAGTTTTTGAAAGGTAGAAAAAGGTTAAGAAAAGCAAAAATAAAGAAAATATATAGAACAATTAAAAATAAAAAATAGTAAAAAAAAATTAAAAAAATTAAAAAAATAAATAAATAAAAAACTAACGATTTAAATTCAAGCCATTGTCTGCCGAGTTAACACATGTTGTATTTCTTTTAATTATAGCCTTCAAAATTCTTTCATCTTTCTTATATTCATTAGAGAATTGATTCTTATAATACACCGTTTGTATTCTTCCTTCTTCACCCAGTTGATGCTCTTGATTATTGTTTATATATATATATATATATATATATATATATATATATATATATGATGTAATTTTCTTGTGGTTTGAGGTCCAATGATTAAAACTAGTCCATTTGCCGACGTTTCGACATATATTTATGTCATCTTCAGGGCTACAACATGATTGTTTTACAATTAGCACTACTATTACTACTATTTGGTAATTTATTACATTTCCATATGTTCGGTAACAAAGAGGAATTTTTTGATAAAACAGTTATTAGACTATGGATTATTTTGTTATACATTAACATAAGGATATTGTTATAATTATTCTATTGCTTTAGAATTATTGTATTGTATTATTAATTATAACAATATCCTTATGTTAATGTATAACAAAATAATCCATAGTCGTAATAACTGTTTTATCAAAAAATTCCTCTTTGTTACCGAACATATGGAAATGTAATAAATTACCAAATAGTAGTAATAGTAGTGCTAATTGTAAAACAATCATGTTGTAGCCCTGAAGATGACATAAATATATGTCGAAACGTCGGCAAATGGACTAGGTTTAATCATTGGACCTCAAACCTCAAGAAAATTACATCATATAAATATTGGGTCAAGAAAACAAATCATGATATATATATATATATGTGTGTGTGTGTGTGTGTGTGTGTGTCAAAATATTGACACAATGTATAGAGTTGATGGTATTTTTTTAATCATGGTCATTCAATGTTAACTTAGGCCATTAAAAGCACTTAGAAATCATGAAATCTAACAGTCAAACAATAGAGTCCACTCCAATTCACCAGTTTTATCAATCAGTAGTGTAGATCGCGTGTTATTCTAAGTAATGGTGAGTTTGAATTGATTTCTCAATTTTCACTTCATTTATTTCTATTCGATCTGAATATGTTTTAGTGAGCAAGTCAAATAAACAATTCCCTTTTCATTTATATTAATTTACTTTTTTTAAAATTATTTAAATGATTGTATTTTTTGATTGATTGAAATAAACAAATTGTTTTGAATTCATTTATGAATAAATTATCTCAATAATGCTCAGTTTAGATAAAACTAGTGAATTGTTTAAAATGTCCAATGTTCGCCCTATGTGCATTCCCTTGTGGGGCAGCAACTGCAACCAACGGGTTGCCTACAAATACTAGTTTAAAATGTTTATTTTCTTTATTTTTTTCTTTCAGAATTAGTGAAGTATGGGGAATCTTGTACTCAAAGAGTTTTTGAGAGATTTGAAATGTTTTAAAGTTTGCACTATCCATTTTACATATTTCTTGATAAAATCTTGGTGAGAGTTTTATGTAAATCTAAATTTTAGTGAGTCTGTAACATGCCGTATACTGTTCATGACCTTTTAATTAAAATATACCAATAAACAATTGTCCTAAATTAACTAAAATAACCAAGTAAGGTGGTTGGTTATTAATCACCTTGCTTGGTTATTTCAGTTCAGTGTCACGTGTTCATTCAGACTACAGTTATTAAAATCCACAGACTCTTTTTCTTTGTAAAGTAATTTTTAATGTAATACATAGTTTTTCTGTTTCAAAATTTATACTTCTGTAAGTTTTCTCACTAACTATAGTCAAAATATCTATTGTAATTTCTTAATTGTATCTAATGACACTTTTGTGTATGTTTGATTGTTGAATGATAGTATTATTTCTTACATTTCCTCTGTTTTTGTAGGCCTATGAAAAAGGTTTTAAATAAAAACCGAAAAGTTGGCAATGAGAGTTTAATTTGAACCTGAAGAACTGACAGAGTCCCGATAAATTTTAGTTTTGTTTCTATTCCACGGTCGATATTTTTATTATTATATATATATATACTCTGTAAATAGTATACTATATTATCAGTATTCAGTACTTGCACTCTACATATATGCAGTTGTCATGTATTAGTTATTACCCTAATGCGTACTGTGTATAGAACAAAGAGTGTGTCCATTATATGCAGGCCCTACAGAATAAATCATCATATATATATATATATATGGTGATTGTGTATGAATGGATATATATGATGAATGGACTTCCTTTGCCTGACCATTAAAAGGGTCGAAATATTGAATGTGAGTCCTAGTTTCTGTTTCTCATTTGTGTTTCTCAATGTTTTTAAAGTATATATATATATATATATATATATATAAAAATTTAAATTACACAAAGCACGACACAGAAAAGAGAATACAAAGAAAACTTACAGAATTCAATATTTCGAACTGTTGTTCGTCATCAGGAGAGTAGACTAGTAGAGAGGACGAAGTGAGAGAGATCTCCCCACGTCGAAGAACGGAGCGCGAATATATATATATATATATATATATATATATATATATATATATAACAGATTCAATAATATATCGACCGTTTGATAGAATAGGTGTGTTCTCTAATCGGGGTTCGGTCAATTTTCCAGGATAAAAAATCAAACTCTCGTTGCCAACGTTTCGGTTTTATTTAAAACCTTTTTCATAGGCAGAAGTAAGAATTTTTTAACTAAGAAAATGAAATTTACATTATTTAAAGGAACAACAATGTTAGCCGGACAAAACAGTCTAGTCGAAGGTTTTGTCCGGCTAACATTGTTGTTCCTTTAAATAATGTAAATTTCATTTTCTTAGTTAAAAAATTCTTACTTCTGCCTATGAAAAAGGTTTTAAATAAAACCGAAACGTTGGCAACGAGAGTTTGATTTTTTATCCTGGAAAATTGACCGAACCCCGATTAGAGAACACACCTATATAATATATATATATATACTATATATATATATATATATATATATATATATATTATATATATACTATATATATATATATATATATATATATATATATATATATATATATATATATAGTATAGTATAGTATATATATATATATATATATATATATATATATATAGTATATATATATACTTTAAAAACATTGAGAAACACAAATGAGAAACAGAAACTAGGACTCACATTCAATATGCTATCCACTCTAATTCCCATGGACTGGATTTTAATCACTGCTTCCGGGTCCAAGTCCTTAATCATATCCCTGTTCAGTCTTCTCGGGTTACTTTAAGAGCTTCAGAGGAGGCAATTATCTGTCTTCTCAAAGCTCGCTCTCCTCCTGGCCTTAACTTGTACCGTTAATTTAATTATTTTTTTTTAATATTTAATTTTTTTTTTATTTATTTATTTTCTATTTTATTTTTTTTTAAATTGTTTATTGCTTTATTTACTATTCTTCTCCTTCTGTTATTTTTATTTGCTTTTATTTGTTCTTTTTAGTTATTTTTCTCTCTGTAGTTAGTAGCTTACCTAGGGCGGCCGGCAGAGTGCTTGCGTGTTCGTTTGCATTCGGCCTACCACTCAGTTAGCTTCAGCTACTCAAAGGGACTACTTCTACCCAATGACGACGACTGTCGAAATATCGTTGTGAGTCTTTTGTGTGTATCTTTATTTGTTTTTTCTCTTTCATGTGTTAACTATATATATATAGTTCAATATAAACAAAGAAACATAGAGAAATCAGAAGAACACACTTACAGTCTCTAATTTTCGGTTTGAACCGTCTTCAGGAGAGATAAGAGAGGGAAACCAAGCGCACTGGATCAGAGACGGTTGGAGACCCTCTCTTATCTCTCCTGAAGACGGTTCAAACCGAAAATTAGAGACTGTAAGTGTGTTCTTCTGATTTCTCTAGGTTTCTTTGTTTATATTGAACTATATTTGTCCGTTTTGGATCGTATTTCCAACGAAAAAAAGTATATATATATATATATCAATGATCAAACCACAATAAGAAAATGGGAAAACAAGACTAAGATCTTTCAACCGTAACAAGCGGTCTTCGTCAGAGTCAAAAACCCAACTGAAATACTAGGAAGTGTTTCAGTTGGGTTTTAGACTCTGACGAAGACCGCTTGTTACGGTTGAAAGATCTTAGTCTTGTTTTCCCATTTTCTTATTTTGGGTTGATCATTGATTGTTGTTTCACATGTTTATGTGAAATATTTATACATTTTTATATATATATATATATATATATATATATATATATCTAATAGTGGTAATCATTACCATTTCCAGTTTTGACTTGTATAGTGATGCTCTACTATAATGCATATGTTGTATGAGTACGGAGTATTATAATTTATAGTATAGTTTTTACGTAATATGCCATATCAGTATGCTACATTCCAGTATACTATATGTTCTTGAATTGTACCCTGTATATACAGATACTCCTAGAATATACATATCATAGAATCTATATGCATAGTATACCCTTGTAGAGTAGGAATTTTGTACTTCTGAATAATGAAAGATTACTGACAACTTTTATCCTTCATGAGTTTGATCATATTTCTACTGTAGTATAGTTAAGGGATGGCGTGTCACAAATTTCTTTTTCAATTCTCCTTTGCGATTGTCTGTCCTCTTCCTTACTCTTTCCTCTACACAAGTGTTTTCTGGCTTGCTTTGTAGCACATGACTGTTTGTATGCATATCCAACTCCTTTGTCACCTTATCTCTTACCTACCCCTCCCCACTCTATTTCACATGACCTAATTACTTCAGTGAACGTTGGACTGTTCGGTCCTCCACTCCTTCCAATGGGCATGTTATTTAATTTTAATTTTTTCATTTTATTATATAGAATTCCGATTTATTTTGTAACTTTTAATTTGTAATTTTTATTATATATGTTTTCCTGATGATGAACACAGGTGTGTTGACTTAAAGAAAAACCTTCTCTTGTGTGGAGACTTTATATTATCTATTTACCCTAGTATTTTACGATTGTATTGTAATGGTCTCACGTCATGGACAGATAATCTTTTCTTAAAGCTCCGAGTTCTGGTCGATGGCGTAGCAACTATTTTTTGCTACTCAGGGCGGTCGTAGAATTTGCCGGCCCCCCGCTGGTTGTTGATAAACCGTTAATCTTCAAAATTCAATTTTGAAACCGTAACCGCTTATTACGGTTGAAAGATCTTATTCTTGTTTGATCAGTGATCTTAATCAGTGATTGTTATTTCACGTGTTTGTATGAAATCTTTTTATTTATGTTTCCAGTTATATATATATTGAAAATTTTTTATATTAAATAATTGTACTATATATGTTATTTCCTTTTTCGTTTATACACGAACTTAAATAAACGATGTAATAATGAAATCGTAATTGAGTGTGTTAAGTTTATTAATTCATCATGCAAGTTTCAAACTGATCGTGTTATGTTTCGCATTTGATCGTGTCAGGTTTTTCTTAATTAGCCGTGTTAGGTTTTGTAATTGGTCGTTTTATGTTTCGTAATTGACTGCGTTTTAAGTTTAGCAATTGATTGTGTCAGGTTTCATAATTGATCTTGTCTGGTTTCTTAATTATTCGTTTCAGGTTTTGTAATGAGTGTTGTCAAATTAAAACAGGTTTCTTAATTTATCATATCAGGTTTTGTAATTTTTCAGGTATTTACCATTCATGTCAGGTTTCGTAATTCATTCTGTCTGGTTTCGTAATCGACGTGTTAAGCTATTCATCGTGTCAGGTTTCATAATTGATCGTGTCTGGTTTCTTAATTATGCGTTTCAAGTTTCGTAATCGACGTGTTAAGCTATTCATCGTGTCAGGTTTCATAATTGATCGTGTCTGGTTTCTTAATTATGCGTTTCAAGTTTCGTAATCGACGTGTTAAGTTTCGCTATTCATCGTGTCAGGTTTTATAATTGTTCGTGTCAGATATCCTTAACGTTAAGAAATATAATTAAAACAACAACCTAATAATTACATTCGTTGATTTAGTAAACGATGACTCTTAATAGTTTTTTGTTTTTAATTAGACTATTCTAATTCTGAAAGAATTTCAAATAAACTATATTTTTAAAATATTATAAAATCTTTGTCGAGCGACATTAATGTCAGTTAGCTTTAATTAAAAACAAATCATATTTTCGTAATCAGTAGTATTTATTTTCATAAAAAAATTATCGTTATTAAGTATATATATAAAAGCTGTTTTGTTAATATATAATTTTTGCGTATATTTCGAATATTTGTTTGTTCATAAAAGCCACGTGTACGGTATTCATTAAGAATCTGTCTTGAGTAACAGGGTAATTTTTAAAGATGAAATATTGTAGATTTATTAAAATATAACAAAGATAAAGTAGGAAATCGTTTGAAACATATATAAATAATTCTAATTAATGTAAGTTTTTTAATAAATAAATCGGTTATTTGACAATAAAAGAAAAAAAAGTATATTTATGGTAAAAATCTATAGCTTTTGTTTTATATATATTGTATTGTTGATTTTCTTTCCTTTAGTTATAACTATTTGTAAAAGTCTAGTTTGGTCTATTTAATGGTGTTTAAATTGTATAAAATACATCGAAATTTTGTTTGTTTGTTTGTGTGGCAGCCAACGCCCAGTTTTGGCTGTTGAGCGACGCGTTGACCAATAAATGATGTGATTTTGTAAGTATGTTGAGAGTGGGCAGACACTTTGGTATTAATGTTTTGAGTATCTGTTGAGTTGTGATAACAGAGAGGACAGTCTTGGGGGGGGGGGGGGGGGGGCATGAATAGTTTTAAAGATCTTTCTTGATGTATCTAACCATTCTTCGTATGGAAAGATACGACTTAGAGACTTGACAGTTTTGGTCAATGTTCCAAGAGCCAACGCTCACCAATGACTCTATTAGGCTTCACGTTGCCCCGTAAAGATGAGATTCTACGTTTAGTTAGTTGTCATGTTGAGAGGAGGCCTTCAAGTGCTGGGTACCCATTTGACCCAAAAGAAGGGAATACTTCTGAGGGTTTGGTAGAACGCCAATAGTGGTGCAGATCTTTCCCGAGATAGTCGGTGACCATCTTTCATATAGAAGGTCTCTTTGGTCTAACAGCCAACACTCACCCATAGCTGTAGGGCCTTTAGGCTACGCGTTGCCTATAGACTTATACCTCTAGGCGTAAGTCTAACCACCTCTCCCAACTCTTACCAGTAGCCAATATAGCAAATCCACTTTTCTAATACTCGGTGATTTTATAAGCTGATGTATCCTTTGCTGCTTCAAGCTCGGTTCTTTTCTTTTGTACATCGAAATTTGATCCATTTAAACTACTTTTTTAGAATAAAATAAAATTAAATAAATATAACATAAAGTTATATTATCTCACAGTAAATATGAAAGTCATGATTATAAATTATGTTTTGAGTATATAAAAATTGAAATTCATGCATTTCGTCATTACCACAGAGGTTAGTATTATTAATATTAGAAATATAATATACCGTCTTACCCCGTATACTGCTACTGTAGCTCTCTGACCGGTTTCGGGTGTCACCCATCTTCAACAAGAAATGATCTAAGGAGTCTAAACATAAAGAATCGGGTAATCTAACAAATGAACAAGTAAATCATCAAAGCGATATATTATTTAAACCCTTAAGAAAAATGAAGCGATGACTTGACAGACTTGACACTGACGAAAATAATATAAACAGAATTAGACTAAATAATAGTAACTAAAATAAAAATAAAATAGAGTAAAAATAATTAATAATAAAATCTAGGCAGCATTGGGAAAGTAGGTAGGTTATATAATCAGAAAGAAAGGGTGATCAGAAAAGATGGGTGACACCCGAAACCGGTCCGAGAGCTACAGCAGCAGTGTACGAGGTAAGACGGTATATTATATTTCTAATATTAATATACAAATTTAGCTGCATACCTAATTTTGGACATTAAAAAAAAAGCGTATTAAGTTAGAAAATATACTAAACACTAACTGCTTTCAGAACTTCATGATATAGTTTTTTTTTTCAAATTATTGATAAAAAAAAATATTCCAGGCTTGTACCATCTAATCTGAATTATAAAACTAAATTAGTTTCAGTGAGCAGAATAGAAATATGAAAGTCAGCTTCTTTAATTGGGTGATAATTAAAAAGTCATTACTCCGCATGACTTGTTATTCCTAATCAGCAGCCATGTAGCTTTAAATGACGTCAAACAACAAAATAGCGGGAAACTATTTTTTAAAACTTTGTTTTAATCTTATTTCTACGAATAATAGGATTGCATTTAATTGAAAGATTTTTATGAGTTACTGAATTATTATTAACTCATAATGGAGGGGAAAAAATAAACTATTCTACACACAAAATAAGTTTTATTTATATATTTGCTATTTTTCTTTATCGAGGTTTGCTCCAGTGTCAAACATTTGTCAATTAAAACAACTTTAAGCAAACGTTTCTTCTATATTTATAGACATCTTCAGGGCTACATCAATACATATTAATTTATTGATGTATCCCTGAACATGCCTACAAATATGGACAAAATATTGGCTTTAAAGGTTTTTTTATTGTGGAATTGTTTGATGCTAGATCAAACCTCGAAAGAGAATAGTGTATAATATATATGGTTTAGTTAAGAAAACATTTATATATATATACCACAGCAGAAAGTAAACAAAAAGGACTTAAGATCTTTTAACTGTAAACAGTGGTCATCTTCAGAGTCAAATCTCAACGAATTTCAACTGAGGTTTGTCTCTGATGAAGACCACATGTTACAGTTGAAAGATTATATATTTTTTGTTTTTTTCTTTTTGTGGTTTTGACGTTGATTTTTATTTCACGTGCTTATTTTGAAATCTCGTTATATACTGTATATAGTTGACTTATATATATTATAAGACGAGTTGGCTTTCGTCTTCTAGCCACTCGACTTCCTTTCCTGAGGACGACCGTAAAAGGGTCGAAATATTGAATGTGAGTCCAAGTTTCTGCTTTTCATTCGTGTTTCTCAAAGTTTTTAAAGTATATATATTGATAAAAGTATCGACCGTTAAATAGAAACAAAATTAAAGTTTGTCAGGACTCGATCAGTTCTTTAGGTTCAAATTAAACTTTCATTGCCAACATTTCAAAATTGTATACTTCTATAAGTTTTCTCACTAACCTATTGTCAAAATTTCTATTGTATTGTCTTATTTTTCGGTATTAATTAATTCAATTAATACTACTGATTTGCATTTTAAATTTGAATCTGAAAAATAACCCTAAAGATTCGAAATACGAGTATGTTGTTTTCTAAAAAAAAAAGAAAATTTTTTTTGTGTGTGGAGAAAAGTTTCATCATCCCATTAAACTATTTAATAATTCCGTATTGGACATTCCATTAAATATAAAATAAAAGAAGATTTAAATGATTTCTGGTGAAATGTTGAAAGAAAAGTAATATTAATTTAATCTAGTGCCGATATGGCGGTCGATAGATCTTTACAACGTGTTTACTTGAAGTTTAACGCAGTTTTCCTTTTTTGTTCTTTTGACTGATGTTTTGTACTATTTCTAACAACTGAAGATCTATTTGATCAGAAGGCAGCTGTAATAAAATTTTGCTAAAGGACATATTATTCCGTATGAATAATATTTTAAATGTAAATAAATAATGAATGAATTAATTAATACAGTACAGCCTTGTAGTACGAGTGCCTCCTTGTGCAAGCAATTCGCTTTACGAGCAGCCATTCGTAAGAATTTTCGTCTCATACGTCGATTAAAACATTCTTAGTACGAGCAACCGTCTTCCTCACGTCTAAATGGTCTGCGTTTTCAGTTTAGTAGATTAATAAAACATGTTTATTTCTTGCTTGCATTTATTGTTCAAGTAATATTCTTTACATTACATGTACAGTATTGTTTGTTTTTTCTAATTGCACCTCTTCTGTTTACAAAATTAATTTAAAAACCGATATTTTGGTGATAGAACGGGTTATTTATTTTCATATTAATTTTAATGGAAAAAATTGCTTCGTAATACAAGCTCAGTCTGGGACCGAATTAAACTCATACTGTAGAGTTCAACTATATGATAAAATATACTTTATATATGAATATATATAGGTGTGTTCTCTAATCAGGGTTCGGTCAATTTTCCAGGATAAAAAATCAAACTCTCGTTGCCAACGTTTCGGTTTTATTTAAAACCTTTTTCATAGGCCTACAAACAAAGGACAACATAATTAACATTGTTGTTCCTTTAAATAATGTAAATTTCATTTTTGTAGTTAAAAAATTCTTACTTCTGTAAGTAATATTGTTTTATGTATCTCTGAAATATTTCTACTTGTAATATTCATAAGTTGTAACAATCCATTTTCATATTGTGTATATGTTTGATGTTGATATGTGATTTCATCTTATCCTTTGTTTGTAGGCCTATGAAAAAGTTTTTAAATAAAACCGAAACGTTGGCAACGAGAGTTTGATTTTTTATCCTGGAAAATTGACCGAACCCCGATTAGAGAACACACCTATATATATATGGTACTGTTTTCTTGACCACAAATTACTAACAAACACTTTTTCTTCTTCTCGAAATTTGGTCAGGGTAAATGTATGGAATCACCTTTTTGCCAACGTTTCGTATTTATTTTAAGTCATCCTCAGGGCTATAAACCAACCAAAAAACAATAAACAATGGACATTTGTCATTTATATATATATATATATATATATATATATATATATAATGCATGAAAGATGTAATATATTATACTAGCAGAACTACCCGGCGTTGCCCGGGACAAAATAAGAAAATAATGAAATTATGGCTAAGTATTGAATGAAGCAAAGAATCTAAACTTCTAAGTATATATTTCTATCAGAAATTCTATAACAGTACAACATATTTTCTAACAAAACAAAACTTCATAACATGTTAACAAATTAAGTTTCTTATAAACAGAGACACATTCCATTATTGAGGTTTAATCCCAACTAAAATTCTGATACAAAAAACATTTAATTTTTGTCAGGTTTAGGTTTGAGCTTTAAGAAGGAAGAATTTAAGTTAATATTTATTCTATCAAATCATAATAAACATATCAGAGTACTTCATGATAAACAACATTTTTTGTCTTATCTTCTGGTGCAAGGATGTATAAATTTTTAGAACTGCCAACTCTTGAACATCCTACATATAACTGTCCATGAGAGAAACATGGTTCAAGCAGATGCAAGCCAGCAACTGAAAGAGTTTGTCCTTGCGATTTGTTAATGGACATTGCGAAACTTAGTTTGACGGGAAATTGTAGACGCTTGAAATTGAACGGAACATCTGTTGGAATGACTGGAATTCTTGGGATAAAGACATCCTGCCCTTTAACATATCCTGTTAGAATTGTAGCTTCAATCACATGGGGTAACATCTTCTTCACAACTAATCTAGTACCATTGCAGAGTCTTGGAGGATCCAAATTTCTCAAGAGCATAATTGGAGCTCCCACTTTCAGGTCTAGTTTGTGTTGTGGAGTACCAGAGGGATCTAAAGAATTTAAGAATTCAATAGGATATTGAACGGCCTCAGATTCATCTGTAACTGCATCTATGGATTTATAGGTGTGCAGAGTTCCAGGAATCCTTTTCAACAATTCAAAATTGATTGAATTGACTGTAACATTTTTAGGCGCTAGAATTACTCTCTCACAGAGCCAGTTTTACACTGCATTGAGTCTAGATCTTGTTTCGGCCTGTTCTTTCATATCACTGATAAAATAAATTTGTAGAAATTTAGGCTCTTCTCCTTGAAGTGGCAAAAGGGATCCAACCCTGTGATAAACTTGCCCTTGAATCTTGAATGTAGGCATAAATCCAGGTTCATGCACTTCTTTAGCTCCAAAAGAAGTCATTTGAAAAGCATTATTGTATTTTTGAATATTTTTTAGGAAATGTTGTGATTCTGGACTGTTACCAAGGAGAAGATTATTCAAAGGTTCTGGAGGAACAGATGGTAACTCAAGTTTCACTTTTCCACCTTTACAACACATTCCTAGAGTTTCATTCTTCCACTTTTTTGCCTCACAGAATTGACAAATGGTGTTCATGCCTTCAATTTTTATAACGAATTCTTCACAGTAGTCATAGCTTGGATCATATGAGTATGTACATAAATGCCATTGATCAATATTACCATATCGTTGATTTGCCATTCTTGCTTTCTTCTGTTGAAGATTTTCTGTTCTTTCTTCTGCTGATGCTCCTCTAATCCTCCGAGTGTCTCTTAATCTTTGATCCATGAGTCTTTGTGACCTCTGCTGGTCTGATTCTTGCAGGAGTTTTTGAGACTGCCTTTCTTGCATATCCTGTAATCTATTTGTTCTTTGTGCTGTTGATTCTAATTCCAGTCTATGTATTTGTCCCACACTCAAATTTTGAAGTCGTTGCGATCTTTGTTCATCTGACTCTCTTGCTAATTTATGAGCTTTTCTTTCTCTGTCATCCTGAAGTCTTTGTGATCTTCTTTCTGAAGTTTCATTTTGACGAAGAGATGCTGTTCTTTCCCTTTGTTTGGCAAGTCTTTCCAATTTCTGTTCTTCTGTCTCACTTTCTCTTTGCTTCTGCATTCTAACTGCTGCAGGAGATTTCGTAAAAGTAGATTTCTTCTTGGGTGGCATTGTTGATAAGTACTTTTTTCTTTAAATCACTAAACAAAACAGAGATGTACACTCACTGTAAACAAAATTAATACTGTTACTTTTGTAAATTGAAATGTCCTTTATATACCTTTCCAAATTTAGTCTAAACATTGTTCTTATTTTATTTTTATTTTTCAAAGAATTGCACCATTTTCATCTTGTATTTCACCATAATTAGAAGTTATTGCACCATAACTTGGGGGATTGCCTCTGGTACCCCCTTAGTTTTGTTCATTTACCCCCAAAGACCTCCCATGCCAAGTTTCAGCCCAATTGGTCCAGTAGTTTTGATTTCTATAGAGAACAAACAGATATATAAACAAGACACTACGAATATATATATATATATATATATATATATTATATATATATATATATATAATAATATATAATATATATATATAATATATATATAATAATATAATACATATATATAATATATAATATATATAATATATATATATCCTATTGTAAGAATGCAGCCTTCTTACTGCAGAGACTCCTTTCATTTCCTTGATTTACTGAAAAACCTGTCCATTCCTGAGACGCTTGACTTCCCCCTTGTCATGGTCACGATGGATGTGAAGTCGTTATACACTGTCATTGACCATGATGAGGGTTTGGAGGCTTTACACTATTTTCTTAATCACAGACCCCTACCTCATTCTCCCTCTACCGATTTCCTTGTCAAACTGGCTGACTTTGTTTTGGGGCATAATTACTTTCAATTCGAAGGTAAGTTTTATCTTCAAACCAGAGGTACCGCCATGGGGACGAGGATGGCTCCTTCTTTTGCCAATTTATTTATGGCGAAGCTGGAACAAATGTTCCTTGCTTCTTGCCCTCTTTCTCCACTATTCTATGTTAGATTTATTGATGACATCTTCCTTGTTTGGCAGCACGGCCAACATCTTTTGGATTCTTTCATCACTTCCTTCGAAGCTTTCTCCACCTCTATCTCTTTCACACACCATTCCTCCCCCTACAACATAACTTTCTTAGATGTTGACATCACTCTTAACAGTGGGACCTTCACGACGTCTGTTCACGTTAAGCCCACCAACGCCCAAAACTACCTCCATTACAAAAGTTGTCATCCTCCTCATATTAAAAAATCTATCCCGCGGTCTCTTTCAATCCGTCTTCATCGCCTCTGTAATAATATCCAAGATCGGGAAACCAATCTTCAAAAACTTAAATGCAAATTCACTCAGCGTGGTTATCCCCCCAATTTAATCAATAGCCGAATCATCCCTGCCAATGTCAACTTTTCCACTAATAACAGAAGAGACCCCACTACTACTCCTTCGCTTCTTACAAATTATTTCCCTGGTGTCCATAAATTAAGAAAATTTATTAAAGAACTTTACCCTATCCTTTCCTCTTCCCCCTCTACCGTTTCAGTTTTTAACCAGTTGCCCCGCATTTCCTTTAGAAGAGCCCCCAATCTCTCAAATATTTTTTCCCACCGGGCCGGCAAACTTATTCAGAATCCCCAAAGCAGCGGTGGCCTACAACGTTGTGGACGTCGGAGATGTCTTACCTGTCCCATTGTTGATTCTGGGTCTTCATTTGAGTCTCTAACTAATCTTAATTCTTACCCTATTCACAGTCCTTCCTCCTGTATCTCCACTGACTGCGTTTACCTCTTGAGATGCACCCAATGTGATGCTTTTTACGTTGGTTTAGCATCTACGATGCTGAACCTTCGGATGAATAATCACAGGCTTTCGGTTGGTAAACGCAGCAGTCTCCCTGTCGCCACTCACGCTAATTCCCACCATCTCAGTTTCAATGATTGTTTCACAGTCCAAGTTCTTAAACAAGTCCCCAGTGATAACAGACATGTTACTTTAAAAGCTTCTGAGGAAGCCCACATTTGGCTCCTGGGGGCACGCTCGAAACCTGGCTTGAATTTAAATCGTTAGTTTTTTATTTATTTATTTTTTAATTTTTTTTTATTTATTTATTTATTTATTATTTTTTAATTTTTTTTTTATTATTTTTAATTGTTCTATATATTTTCTTTATTTTTTCTTTTCTTAACCTTTTTCTACCTTTCAAAAACATTTTTTTTTTTTTTATATTTGCTCTCGACTTCCTAGTTCCTTTTTTATTTGTCTCCTTTGCGGCAGCACTGCTTTAGCCCTCACCCAGTGAGTTCTTCAGTTGACTGTCGTCCCTCCGTCAATTCACTTCTTCTCCTGAGGACGACCGCCATTACGGTCGAAATATTGAAAAGTGAGTCTTTGTTGTGTTTCTGTTTATGTGTCACTGCTTATTTTAATTGTTATATATATATATATATATATATATATATATATATATATATAACAAATGTACATAGATAAATTAAAAACACACAATTACAGTTTGTAATTTTTGGCTGAAACGTCATCCGGAGAGAAAAAAAAGGCGGAAATAAGCGCACTTGTTGATAGATGGTGAGCCTATGTATTTTTGTTTACATTGAATTACAGTGATCCGTTTAGGATCGTTTTGCCATTGTTGTGCTCTTGTGTGCTGGCCTCTAGACTGGTAGGTTCAAGGTTCTATACCCACTCTGGTCCCTCGAATTATTCACGCGGGAATTGAATAAATGTGATCACATCATCCCTCTGAGGGAAGGAAAATGATCTAATTAAATACTAAGAAGCCATAAAATCCCCAGTATAATAATTCTATAAAAAAACAAAAATGTAAAAGATAATTCAAAATTGAAATCTTTCGTTTAGAGATTTATAAATGTAATTATCGTACATCTTTAATTATAAATCATCTTAAAACATTTTTTCTTCACTGTTTATGATGTTTTTCAGAGAAAAAAAGGGTATTTTCCTGTTTTAAATTTGAAAATTTTACTTTAATATTCAATGTAGAAGGATGTCAAGTAAACGATGTAAGAAATCCACTGGTTATTTGAACAAAAGCCATGTTCTCTTGTAGGAGAATATTTCGTATCAAGAAATGTTCACTTTGGTTTTTCAAAAATGTTATTACTGATGTAGTTATGCTAATGAAATTATTTGCATCAGCTGTGTGATGTACAAAAATAAGCTTATATATTGATATGTCCTTCAATCACTATCTGTACTACCTCAGGAATGAAAGACTAATAATCATATCCCATTTAGATGTTTACGTTATGCTTAAATGAGGCGTTATGTGTTATATACTCAAGAAATTTGATATTAAGTTACTTATAGTAAAGTTGTTTGTAGGCCACTCCAGATTTTTTTTATTATTGTTCGTAACTAAAAATCATTAGAAAAAAAGAATTAGAAATTTTGTTTAATAAACTTACGTTTGTTTGGAGTTTTTTTTTATGTTTTATTGTTATGATTTTAAATATGTTTTTTTTTATACTGGCTGCCAGATATTAGCAAGCTCATCCATCAATCATAAGCTATGCAGAGTTGATTGTAGACAATTAGAAAAACTGATTTGAAACAGAAAATACGCTTGAGGTCAAAAAAACTGTGATATATTTCTGAACCATTAACATACTTGAAAGGCAGCCGTGTATTGTTTAGTTTTTTGTTATATATATATATATATAAACTAGAATTTAAAAAAGAACACATAGAACGGAAACCACTGAACTCACTACTATATTTCGATGTCCTCGTCTTCAGGAAAAGAAGTGAATCGCTCCAAAGGTTGATAACGACTGACTTGGCGTTCGAACTGAAGCACTCAAACAGTGTAGCCAACTTTCGGAGGAAAGGTAGACAGGGAAGACAAAGAGATAAAAGCCAAATAAAAATTAAAAAAATGAAAACATGTAACTAAAATAAAATTAAAAGCTGACAACAACTTTAAAAAAAAAAAAAAAAATCAACGATTGAGGTTAAGCCCAGGAGCCGATCTACCGCCCAGAAGACTAATAAGTGCTTCTTCTGAAGCTCTCAGAGTAACTTTCGAATTAGTCTGATCAATCTGCCTCAGGACCTGTACACGGAAACAGTTATTAAAACTGAGTCCGTGAGAACTGGCATGAGTAGCAACGGGAAGGTCACTGCGTTTGCCAACGGATGTGACTTGTGATTATTCATACGCAGGCTTAGCTTGGTGGAAGCCAAACCCACATAAAAAGAATCACACTGGGTGCAATCCAAACGGTAAACGCAGTTACCAGAGGTACAAGAGGTCTTGTGAGAGATAGGGTAGGTGCGTTTACTATGGAAGGAGGTAAAGGAAGGAACAGGATTGATGATAGGACAAGTTAGACATCCACGACGTCCGCATTGAACCATACCACCAGCAGTTTTTGGAGGCTTAGGAGAAGAAATGTGAGAGAAGATAGATCGAAGATTAGCAGGTTTGCGATAGGAAATGGAAGGTGCCTGACTAAAGACTGAAGAAGTACAGGAGGAGAAGAAAGTATAGGGAAAAACTCCCTGACAACTGCACCCAGCCTATGAGCACCAGGAAAATAAGTGGTGATGAGGAAATTAGAGTCACTGCGATCCCTCCTAGGACCTGAATTATGATGAACGTCTGCAGGGACTATACGGTTGTTAATGAAATTAGAAGGATATCCTCGGTCAGAAAATTTCTGTTTCAATAAATCTATTTGGAAGGAACGATCTTTTATTCTGCTACAAATTTTATGGAGGCGTATGGACAATGATCTGGGGATAGCTTTTTTTACGTGGGAGGGATGGCAACTATATATATATATATATATATATGTACTTTTTTAAAAAAATAATTTAACAATAATAGGCAGGAGTTTAATAAAGTTAATATTTACTTTTGAGGAGATGAATAAGCAGGTTTTACTTGATATACTTAAGGTGGCCAGGGTAGCTTAAAGGCATGCGTGCTCGCCTTTAGATTGTTAGATTCTCACTCTGGCCTTTCTTCTTTTATGAAGGAAGGTGAGAAGAAACTCTTAAGAGGACGTTGATAACTGTCGATCTATGAAGCTATTCGACGTCAGGTATTCGTTAAAAATCTCCTGATCTAAATACAATTGAATTGACCAGTTAATGTTGCTATGCCCCATTACTGAAATGGGCGCTAAATAATAAATGAGCCACACTTTCCGCGCCCGCCTGTTTATTAGTCTATCTGATAGCAGGAAGTCTCTCTCTCTTTCTCTGTCTGAAGATAATGGACAGAATAAACACAATTTTATTATAAATTAGTAGCTAGACATACCTACTAAAGTCAACAGTATTTTTTTAACGAAATATACCTTTCATATTATTTTAACTTGGGCTTATTTTCGGGGAAGGGCTTATATTCCAAAAAGTCCTGAAAATCACTTTTTTCAGGGCTTATTTTCGGGGAATATCTCATTTTTTGGGAAAAGACGGTATGAGAGGGAGGTATGAAGAGGATGTGTAATGGGGCTATACTTCATTTACTGGCAATTTTGTTAGCAGTCATTACGAAAGCACTCATTAAGGGGTCTGCTGAATATTCGCGGAGTTTGGAGTTGGCTGAATATTCTTTTATTTTTAAATGCACATAATCCATATTTAGAATAGTGACTGCTGATTTCTTCTTCACCTCCTGCGTGTTTAAATCAGGAACCAGAATGAATCTAGCAGTCTAGAGGCGAGCACGTAAGCTATTTAACCTACCCTGGCTCATAATCTGTAGAATAACGTGACTTTAACGTGACTAATTAACAAAACAGGTTAGTCAATGCGAATAATTCATCTTATTGATATTCCGTTTACCGGCTTTTTTGTGTTCCAATGTAGAATTACATTGGAGTCCTAAATTTTGTCTAACTCAAGTGAATTTCGAGTAGGGATCTTTAACGAGTAGCTGACATTGTACAGGCTAAGGGACCGATGGCTAAAGTCCTCTCTGAGAGACGACGTACTCAGATTTATTTACCCTCCTGCGTAAATAAATCGAGGGCCAGGTGGGATCGACCCCCGGACTACTATCCCAGAGGCGAGTATGTTTACCTGGCCCCCCAAGAAATAATAAAGGAATGCAAAAAATAAAATAGAAAACTAATTAACAACAACAACAAAATTACTAATCAATCAAGAACAAACTACAATAATTGTAATAGAAATTTTTACAAAGATAAAAAAAATAACATAACTGGATAGACCTTCTGTTTAAGAAGCAATATAGCAGTAAGCAAACGTATGTGTTTGTCTTCCTGATGATGAACAGAAAGTGTTCGAAACGCGTTGTTGTTGTTGAATAAAACTTCATTTGTGTGGAAACTTTTGTTTGTTTATCCATTTTATTATCAGAAGCTCTTACAGTAAATTCTGAAACATATCTCTCAAAGTAACATTCAATTTGATTTAAGAGCGACTAGTATTTCTTATTTGATGCCTTCTTCCTCTCTTCTCACATGGGATTCATTGAATATTACGGGGGGGGGGGGGGGGGGGTCAACAGAGAAAAACAGTATTTTGAGGTATCTTACGACTCATTTAGCGGTACATGTTAAGCGTATATTCGTATATCTTGGTAGCATAACCAAAAATATATCATAGTGTAGCGTAATAGTGAGAATGTTCAAACATAATATTTAAAACATAAGACCCAATATTCTAGTCAGTTTATTATTATGTTTTATTGTTTTAAAATGTTCGTTACCCTTTTTACTTTACTATAAGCAAATTATGGTGGTCATGGAAAAATTCGATCTCGAGATTTTGACGGAATTATTTTTTATGTAATATTCAAAATTGATTCGTTTATCTTTTAATTTGCACCAACATTATAAAATGTTAATAAAGAAATATATTCTTATTGTTTTAAAATTGTTACTTTTCATGTGATGTAGTAAATGAAATGAAATTTATATTAGAAATATGGAAAACCGTCATTCCTTGTAAGAAGTTCTTGGAGTCGTTGGAGCGCTTTCGGACGTTGTCCATCTTCGATTCCAACGACTTCAAGAACATCTTGCCAGGTGTGACGGTTTTCCCTATTTCTAATATAAATCATACTAACCTCAGTGATAATAACAATATGCATGTATTAAAATGAAATTACAGTAATCCCTCACTTTTTATACCACAATATTATTATACAAAATTATACCACTAATGTAAGGTACAGTAAATAATAAAATGCAAGTAAATAAAATAAAAAAATTCGTAAACATCCTTTATAATTTATAGATGATTTTTTTTACTTCAATTTTTTGATATTTTTATTATTCTCTTGTTACAATTGATTATGTTTTAATTTTTTTCATTAATTTTTAGTCTTTATTGAATATTTTTTAATAACTTTTATCAGCCTTTAATTTAATACTGTAGTATATATTTTTACACAGCAAGTCACTGGTTGTTTGATATCTTTCTCGGTCGTACAAAAAGAATCCTGTATATTTTCTTCTTCAGTTACAGAAGTTTAGTTTAGTTTTCAGTTCAGTTTAGAATCAACAGTTACGGCCTTTGACTAGTACGTTAGAAATAGAACAGGATTAAAGAAGAAATGTTAGGAATTTACAACTATGAAAGACATTACAAATTGATAAGTAATACGAGTCATATTTAATGCAAATAAAAAATAATAATAATAATGAAAGCATATTGGAGGAAAACGAAAATCAAAAGTCTCCACACAAAAATTTTTTTATTTATTTAAACTACGCGTTTCAAACACTTCGTGTTCATTATCAGGTAAACTTCCAATAGCAGCAGTGGAGGACAGGTGACTGCCGAAATGAGAAGTAGTTTAAATAAAAAAAAAAACTTCTTTTGTATGGTGACTTTCAATTACCGTTTCCTCCTCCAAGTATGAATGAATATCACGCAATTTTGGTTTGTGTTAAATATAATATCACACTTTCCTATAATATCTATGGGAAAACGCTATAGATCACAGGTTCCCAAAGTGGGTTCCGCGGAACCCAGGGGTTCCTTAACAGACTGTCTGGGGTTCCGTGAAAAACATTTAGTAAAAACATTTTTCTAAATTTTTTTTTGTGGGTATGGATTTATTTTATATTTCTTGTGAATCATGAAACCGAATAATGTTTGTATCTACATATACCCATAAATAATCAAACCACAATATGAAATGGGAAAACAAGAATAAGATCTTTCAACCGTAACAAGCGGTCTTCGTCACTGACTGAGAGTTGGGTTTTTGGCTCTGACGAAGACCGCTTGTTACGGTTGAAAGATCTTATTCTTGTATTCCCATTTCATATTGTGGTTTGATCATTGATTGTTATTTCACGTGTTTTTGTGAAATCTTTTTATATACCCATAAGTAAAAGCAGTCAAAATTTTATTAATATTTAGGATGAATCACTAGTCAGTTTTTGGAACTATGTGATTCCCGAATTTCCTGCTTCACACATTGCTGCCATTTCCCACTACCTAGTTATGTGAAACAGGATTTTCCCTTTAAACTGCCATAGAAACCAATTAGTGAAGTAAACCTAATGCTGGGGCTAACTTGAGAATCAAACTCAACTATAAAGCCAAAAATTATTACAAAACAAAAGTTTGTGTTAAAATTGCTTGCTAGTAATTCTGTTTTATGTGTTATGCACTTTTGGAAAATATGAAAATGGAAATCTTTTAGTATAGAATTTTTATTCGAAAAATACACATTGCAGTAATATTACTTTTTTAATTTTTTTTAAACATACATACTATTTAAAAAGGCATATGAAAATATTTATATTATGATTGTATGAAATCATTAGAATCTGGGGTTCCTGGGAAAGTTACTGGAACCAAAAAAAGGTTCCGTGTCGAAAAAAATTTGAAAAACTCTGCTATAGATATTAAAAGAAAATTAAAAATAATTGGTTCTATAGGCCTGAATTCATGATTTCATTGATTTCTATTGTGATTACAAACCTTTTAATTTGTAGTGAAGTGGATTGTGTTCGTACAAAATATTTAAACTGTATATATTTAAAATATTTAATATTTTAAATATTTTAGTATATAAAATATTTAAACGCTATAATTGTTTTAACAAGAGCCGAGTTGTATGCGTTATAAGGGAACACATCATAATCTACTTGTGGGATTAGTAAAGGACCGAGATAGGATTTTAGGAAGGACAAAGGCGTTTGAGTTTATCTGAGAACTAAAGACTCTCGTAATAAATGGCAAGCACTAGGCACCTTCATTATTCGGTAACAAGGAGCGCCGAGCAAAACAAGTCTGTCAGGCCATACTTGTCGCTTTATTGTTCTGCTCCTAAAATGTCCGCTTTCAACCATCGACTTACATCTTTAACATTAGAAATTATCCACACCCGTTACGATTCTTCATCAAATAATGCGGTTAGAATGTAAAAGAGCAGTGTTTACTGGCAGTATATTTCATTATTATACCCAAAGGATAACATAAGCCTAATTTTATTTTGTATTATTTAATGGTTCATCTTATGGCAAGAGCTACTACTCACATTAGGAAGTTAAACGGATAAATAAAGGTGTTCGGGTCCATATTCTTGCTAACTGCAGCAAAGAATCCAATGCTGCGTTTATCTTTTTTCAGGACTAGAACTCAACAAGATGGGTCAGACATGGGAAACCTTTTGTGAACTGGTGGGAGGGGGGGGGGGGCATGGTAATTTCTGTGTTATTTGAATACATACAGCCAGCACATAATCCCAAAGACGATTAAAACGGCAATGGCCACGTGACCTTCTGTCATCATAAAGATTAAATATGGTTACGGAGTGCCACCAATGCTGTCCATCCGATTTCCGTTACAAAATCAAACAGCTAAAGCAGTGGTTCTCAACGTGGTCCACATGGACCCCCAGGGGTCCACAGAGGATTAGTGAGGGTCCATGAGGAAAGTAGTATTCTGAAGGTCCATGACACGTGGTTAGGGCTCTATGTTAAGTTTAAATGAATTTATCAGCAAACAAAAAATAAACCAAAGCGTAGTAAGCTTTGGCCGTACAATATTCACACATAATTAAAATATAAGGCCTAATATCCTCGTTAGTTTGTTAAAATGTTCCAATGTTTTAAAATTTTCTATTGCACTTCTCTTTATGGTACATTCAAAATTGATTCTGTTACAATTTATTTCAGGGTACTTATAAAATGTTAATAAAGAAATATTTTGTTATTGTTTTAAAAACATTTTTGTATTTCGGCATGCATTGTAGATGTAATGAAATTATTTCATAATTAACGATATTCATTTACTTAAAAACAAATATTTATTTATAAATTTAATAATTATGTTTTTTAAATATCCGGGGAGAGTGGGGGTCCACAAGTAGCTTTTAGAGGGTCCACAAGCAAAAGGTTGAGAACCCCTGGTGTATATAATCCGATAATATCAGAAATATTGAAACAGCATTTAAAGAAATATTAGGACACGGGCTGGGCAGGCCATATTGGACGCTATACTCGGAGAACCGTTAGCCACTCGACCCGCCCGCTCCCCCCGCCGCGGCGGAGATGGACACGCCCACCACGCGTCATTCTCTGTACACCACTCAACCGAGACGCTGCTCCCCGCTGTCCCTCAACTTGACAATAAACTGTCCCTTCTACCCCGGACCTCCTTCTTCCTCTTATTTTTATTCTATATAGTACTAGTTATTTTCTATTTATTCCCTGCCTGTCCCATTCTACCTCTGCCTTCCTTTTCAAATAACTTTGTTTTATTCAGTTTAAATTTATTTGTCTTATTCTATCTTTCTACCTCAGTCTTTAGTTTATATTTTCCTCTATTTTTCTGTAGTAATTCTTTATTAATTTTATTATTATTTTATATTAGTTCCTTCATACTATTTTATATTTAGTTGATTTTATTATGATTATTATTAATATTATAATTATATTATAAATATATTTAATTATAATAGTTTTTATTCTCTTTTTATTTTATTTTGGAAATTTTTATTATTTAATTTATTGTTATTTATTATATATACAGTTTATTTCTATTATTGTACTTTTATTAGTTATTATAAATAATAACCTATAAACAAAATACGCTGTTTTTGAGGCTCTTGGAAAGTGCCCTATAACTGTGGACATAATGTTACCGAAAGGCTCAAATAAAGAACCCTAAAACGTTAAAACTTCAGATGAAGTTGGTGCTTATTCTGATTCATCCGATTCATCTCAAACTCCATTCGACCAATTAAAAAATTCAAATAAAAAATTTTTAGATAACAAACAAAAGAAAAAATAATCCTCAGCAAAAACACCTCAAGAAGAGGTCATGCCATCAACATCTAACAATGATACTTTTTCAACACACATAGAAAGAACTGCATCAATAATTGATTCTCACGTTAGAAATAAAAGATTTGCAATAAGCTCAGCTGGAACTATAAAAACATCTCTAAAATCAATGGAGTTATTATATAATAACGCTATGGAAGGTTCTTGTGATCAATGTCAAAATTACAAATTATTAAATGACAAACTAGATATTATAATTTGTGCACAATCACAGGAGAATTCGTCTAATATAGAACAAGAAAAGTCATTTGTCCAAATACATAATAGATAATCAGAGAACTCAATTAGATAATCTCCACGAAGACATGATTGCCTTAAAAAATGACATTAATGAACTAAAGGATTTAAATAAGGATAAATTATATTTCCTTTTAAAAAAGGAATTACAAACAATTGGAGAACTAAAAAAGGACTTATCAATAACAAGAGAATCACTAAAAGAATCAACCTCGGCAATAACAAATTATAATATTTCATCTACTGTAATACCAACATCAAAATCATACTCAAAGGTATTACAAAATCCCACTTCATCTAATTTATAAATATTCCAAGTACTAGCACCATAAAAATAACAAACCTAGAAAGGGACGAAGAAATAAACCCTAAAAAAGTAGAAGATTTAAATCTACAAATTAACAAAACAGTCACTAAAAAGAAAGCAATATTAATAAAAGTAGATAAGAATAAAGCAAGCAAAATAATTGAGGACCCACGGTTAAAAGAATCAGGAATAAAGGCCTCTCTAATTAAAAAAAGAAACCCAAGAATAATAATACTAGGGATGCCTCAAACAGAAAACAATGAGGACCAAACAAATCTACTAAACAACATTCATAATTTAAACTTTAATCAACACACCACAGAGGAGGATTTTAAAAAGAACTTCATTTTAATCACTAACCTCAAAAACAGAAGAAACCCTTCACTTAGAGACTATGTCTTTGAAATCACTCCAGCACTTAGAACACTCCTAATAAATAAGCAACAAAGAATATACTACGGTCTATCTTGTTATTTTTACAAAGATCACTTACATACACTCCAGTGCACAAAATGCCAATCTTTTGGTCATACAATTAAAACATGTACTTCTAAAAAGGAAGTATGTGGTCACTGCAGCAAATCAGGTCACTCTTTTAAAGAGTGCAGATCAAAGAATGAGGGAATGGCCAAATGTACTAACTGTGAAGGACAACATACTTCAAGGGATACAACTTGTCCTTCATTTACGGCATACAGAAATTCATTATTAGCTAACATTAACTATGACTAATAGATGCTCAGTTTCTTTCCTTCAGATAAACTTAATGAAATCTCTATCAGCAAGCCAGGATCTACACATTTCTCTTCATCATTTAAACAGCGACATACTTCTGATTCAGGAACCAAAAACTTTACAAAATTCAAGACTACCATTGGGATCAGATTACATAACAGTCACAAATAAAATTAATAACATGACCTCTATAGCATATAGACGCAATACTTTTGATGTAACCATCTTACATCAATACTGCTCTATCAACTCAACCACCTGTTGCTTTACAACTTTAGATACTTGGTTCATTGTTGTTTCAGTATACAGTTATCAAAATGTCCATGCAGCACGTACTACTGCTTTTCTAGAACAGATTCTATATGACTGTAGAGGTTATCCAATTATATTGGGAGGTGACTAACGCAAAGCATGTTCTTTGGTTCAACAATACTAACAATAAAAGAGGTACACAATTCGCTAACTTCATACATTCAAATAGTTTAAATTTATTGAATGAACCATCTCGCTATCATACATTTCCAGGGAAAAAACTCGGAAATGACGTAAAAAGTAATATAGACCTGACACTCTCAAAAAACATACCTTACCACTCAATAAAAAAATGGAAAATTCAAAACCGTATAACTTCTTCTGATCACAATGTAATCACTTTCCAATGGGATTTGCTTTATAAACAAGTAAAAAACATTCCAAAAGTTATTTACAAAATTAATAACAGGGAGACTTTTTGTAAAAAACTATCCAAATTATTACACAACATGAACATGAACATGCTTTGCGTTAAAGTCACCTCCCAATATAACCTGAATCAATTTCAACACCAGAAGGTATAGACTGCTCTGTTTCTTTATTAACAAATGCAATTATTAATTCCTGTGAAAAGAGAACTATAAGATACAGGACAACAGGTAAACCTCCATGGTGGAATGCAAGCTTAGCGCATGACAAAGCAGTCATACAAAAACTAAGAAGAAGTTTAAAGAAAGAAAACACCAACCAGGAATTAGTCAATAAACTAAAAGATTTAAGGAAAAATTATCTAATTAAAATAAAAGTTTCAAAATTAAAATCATGGAATAAATTCATAAGAAAGGATTCAAGAATTAACCCATGGACAGGCTATTGGAAATTACTTAAAAATCCTCAATATCAAACATTTTCAACAAACAATTATATCACATGGGAGGAAACTATTCAATATGAGCTCAAAAAAATTTACCCTATTACATGCGATTACAAACAATTCACAAAATTACCACCAAATGATGGTGATGATGACCTGGCTCAGGAAGATGTGATTACAGACATCATTAATTCAAGAAGAGGAAGAAAAGCTCCCGGATTAGATAACATCACATATACAATGCTAAAAACAGGAATAAAGTATATTGCTCCTTACTTGACTATATTATTCGACAAATGTCTATGTCTCGGATATTTCCCAAAAGCTTGGAAGAAAACAAAAATTATTCTCCTCAAAAAAAAAGACAATACAAAATTTAGACCCATTTCACTTTTATCTTCATTAGGAAAAACCTTTGAAGCATACATTAAACAGAAACTTGTAAAATCTTTATCATACAATGATCTAATTCACCCAGGACAATATGGTTTCATGAAAAATAAATCAACGGTTAAAGCAGTTGGGAAAATAATGGATACTATAGATACTAACAACTCAAAATACTTATTGGGAATATCCCTAGACACTTCAAATGCATTTAACTCAGTTAATATACATATAATGTTAGATCGCCTTGCCAAACTGAAATGTGACAATAATACTTACAACATACTCACAAGTTATTTTCAGAACAGATCGATTACCTATAAAGGAAATCAAAAATCAGTTAGACATCAAATTACAAGAGGATGCCCACAGGGATCGATACTATCACCAATTTTATGGAACATTTATATCAATAATCTCCTAGTAATTATCTCCGGACTACAAGTTGAATACATTGCTTATGCAGATGACATCTTCTTAACAATTGAGGGCAATTCTAGGAGAATAATAGAAACCAAAGCGCAACAGGTGATAAATACTATACTAGACCACTTAGAATATCTACGCTTAGAAACCAGTGGAGAAAAATGCAAAGGAATTTTACTAAAAGGACACTTGAAGCGCCTCCCAATAATTAAAATCAAAAAGAATAATATGAAATTTTATAATAAAATTAAACTGTTAGTCATAACAATCGACAAAAAATTAAATTTTATAATCCACATACAGGAATTAAAGCAAAGAATTATACAAAAGTTTGGCCTTTTTCAACGTCTGGCAGGTTATAGATGGGGACTCTCTCATACACAATTAATACGAGCTCATAAGGCGATAGTGGAAGGAATTGTAAGGTATGGTGCAGAGATATGGTTCCATAGATTACCTAAATCTTCATACACGCAATTAAACAGACTTTTCCGTCCAAGTCTATTGAAAATTGCCCACGCATATAAATCTGTTTCCACAGATTGTCTATGTCTAATAAATAGAGTGTTACCAGTAAAATATTTCCTCCTACTAATACTAATAAAAAAGGAAACTAATACTGGAAAGTTGTAATTTATATGAATGTTAATCAAAATTAATTGAAAATATACAAAGAAAACTTTAAATCACGTTGAAACAAAAATAGCGTGATATAAGTTAAATTGACCGGCTTATAATGTTGTAAGAAAGACGGATGATAATGATTTAGGAAGAATGTCCAGTATACATTTTAATACATTAACTAACATTGTTTCATGTATGCATTAGTAAGTAACTCGACATCTAACTCTCATTAATAAATCATTTTAAAGAAACATTTCCTTTTACTTAAATTTTCGATTTTCATAGAATTTAACATAATTAAATAAAAAAAGTAAACATACATACAAATTAACTTTTATTTAGTAGTTAATTATTTAATGATATTATTTTTTATTCAATTAATTTTGAAAATTAATAATTTTTTATATAAAATTGAGGCATTAAAAGTCTGATGGTATGAGTAACTGTATTGTTCAGTTATTTTGTTTTCCTATATTATATAAAACATGAGATAGCAGTAAGCTTATCTCGTAGTCAAGTTCCTCAGTTCTTTTGGAACAAAACTCCTAGATTTTTATCAAAAGAATGAATCATTTCTTCCGAGATTCTTATGTTTTTCGAAATGTTGGATATATGAAAACAGTTTTAAGTTTATTATACATTTTGTATGTATAGGAAACAAATATATAAAGTTTTATGAAGTTATAAAAAAAATCACTATTCATTGAAGTAACTCAAAAAACAAATAAATACCTTTAAATATATAGATAGCTTGTGCAAATGAAGTGGTTGATTGCGGTTTGTTAAGGCTTCATTCCTCGAAGACTGTGATTGATGCACGACCATGTGATATCCACTTTCTCCCGTATCTCTCCCTGCCGTAATCACTCAACAGTCTTCTTCCTTATCCAGGATCGCGTTTAATAAACACCTTATTATTTTTACCTAGCCTAATTTATTTCACCGATGAAGTTTATTTAATCGTCTTTTTTACTTTAACATAGATCAGCATTATGTATATATACATTTTTTGTTTTAAGAAACTGGAATCATTATCAAAATGTTGAAATACATAAGCAAATTCTGCTTTTCTAGCATCTACTTCCTCATTTTAATAATTATTTCATTAATACTTGTGTATTAGTAAATTAATTATTATGGTGTAAAGAAAAATGTTATTTTTTAGAAAAATATATTTTTTTGATATATTGATGTATATTCGAGACTGAAACTATTCACAAAATGTAAACCAAGACAATGATATAACTGAATGCTGAGAATGCCCAATTTATTTTCGATGTCAATAGCCATTTTGTTATCTAAAACAAAAAAAGTTATTTGTTTTATTTATAAATTAAACTAAAAATTTTTAAAAGGGCATCTTTAAAATTCAATTAACCGAGTGGAATATTGGATCGCAGATGCCACAAAATAGTATATTTTACACTAATAAAGTTTAGCCATATATATATATCATCATATATCGGGAATATCATCAAGGACATTTTTCCTCTCCTGTCCTCTTCCCCTCGACTTCCTCCGTCTTCCGAAAATCCCCTCGCCTGTCCTTCAGAAAGCCTCCCAATTTAGGAAACCTGTTTTCCCACAGATCCCTTGAAACTCCTGGGATTGGGGTGGTGCGTGGTGGTATGGAGAAATGCGGCCGTCGCCTCTGCCTTACCTGTCCTTTAGTTAACCCTTCACCTTTCTTCTCCTCACCAACCAACTCTTTCCGCGTCCCACCTAACACCTCCTGCTCATCCAGGAATTGCGTCTACCGACTGAACTGTAGACAATGTGGAGCATTCTACATTGGTATGACTTCTACCAAGCTCAATGAGCGTTTGAACAACCATAGAGCTTCGGTCGGTCAGCGCAAACAGCTTCCTGTAGCTATCCATGCCAACAGCCATAACCTTTCTTTTAATGACTGCTTTACTGTTCAAATCATTAAGCTAGTGACCACTGATGACCGTAGTTTGACATTAAGAGCGTCTGAGGAGGCCCACATATGGTTATTGGGGGCCCGATCAGATCCCGGTTTAAATCAGAAGCGTTAACTTTTATTTGTTTTTCCTTTAATTTTTAACTTATATTTTCATATTCATATATATATATTTTTTTATTTTATTATTTTTTTTCCTTTTTTTATTATATATATATTTATTTATTTATTTATTATTTTATTTATTTATTTATTTTTTTATTATTTCTTTTTTTATAATTTTTAATTTTATAATATTATCTATTGTTTTTGCTTTCTCCGTTCTCCGACGTTTAGTGCCTAGCTCCTTTTTTACGCTAGTGCTGCTCTCTTCGGTTGACTCTTTATTTCTTCATTCGCGCTCCGTTCTTCGACGTGGGGAGATCTCTCTCACTTCGTCCTCTCTTCTAGTCTACTCTCCTGATGACGAACAACAGTTCGAAATATTGAATTCTGTAAGTTTTCTTTGTATTCTCTTTTCTGTGTCGTGCTTTGTGTAATTTAAAGTCATATATATATATAAAATAAATTCAAAACGAAGGAAACACACAGAAAGACACAGACATAACTCACATCGATATTTCGATGTGAGTTATGTCTGTGTGTTTCCTTCGTTTTGAATTTACTTTATTTTTAAAAAAGTCCGCTGGACCGTTTCTTTTAATTGTTATATATATATATATATATTATATATATATATATATTTATTAGTAATAATATATATATTATTAGTAATAAAATAATTACTTTCTTGAAATATGTACAAGATAATAAAATCAAAAATACTATATTTTTTGAAAGAAAATACTATTAAATTAGGGTTTCCATGACGTTATCAACGTAAGCTTTTGAAATTTTCCTTTCAAAAATATCATTTTCTTAAAACTAAAGAAATTTCTTAAAGTTACAGCCTTACATCTCACCCCCCCCCCCCCCTCCATGGTGGTTAGAGCACCCCTGGTTGTGAACCCCTGGAATAGTAGTAATTAGGTAATAAATATACATGTAAAAACAAGTCTGAACGAATTCAAGCAGCTTGAAACGTCATTTCGTGGCTTATTTTATCTCACGGAAACTTCTTTAAAACGAGAAAATATAAACTCTATACAAAAGTGTTTTTTTTTTAAAGTACTATGGATTTGACGGTTTTAATAATATTAGCATATTACAAATGCTTGAAATAAAGCTATTATTAGAAATATGAAAAATAAATTGAGTATAATTCATTACAACTAAGAAAATTTACCTTTACATAATTTGAATAGAGGTGGAAATTATTAGCGTGTTTAAGATCTAAACTTGTATGACTTAAAGGATTGTGTAGGAAGATAAAGAATAAGACAGAAATAAAAGAAGCTGTAGTATTGCAAGTTTTAGAAACTAGATCACAGACAAAAGACAAGAAAACAGATCTATTTCAAGAGTTAGGACAAGTTCTTTAGAAATTAATGTCAGGAGGTCAAGCATTATCTAAAAGTTAAAGGTAGAGAGAGAGAAGGAGAGGGATAGGGGGAGAGAAAACGTACTCTTGGAGATAAAAGGGATTTCTGAAAAGAGATAGTGGAAAGAAGAGAGAGTGAGAGGAAAAGACACTTAACACTGGTCAACTATTCTACTATGACAGAGATAAGAGGGCAAAGACCAGTTTGAAAGAGCCAGTGTCTGCAAAGAAAAAAATAAACGCCAATATTACAGGATATTGAAATACTAATTTAGATTTTAGATGTACTGATTGAATAACATAATGTTGGATTCAAGGATTACACAATATAACTATTATATAAGAATTTGCTTATCAATTTGTTGTGCCCTTTTTGCGTAAGTGTACGGTGCTAAAATGACCTTTACTCCCAGAAAGGTTCCCGACCCCTGATACAGCCTTTCTTTCAAAACACTTCATACAATACTTGGTAGAATCTTTACAATTTTATCATAAATCAGATTACTTGTTGCTTTAGTTTTTCTTTTTTAAATTAAAAAATACAATGATTGAGCTTTTCTTTTATTATAAAATTTTAGGATAACTTCAATTTCACTTTATCCAAATACTTTTGTAATTATCTTTTATATACCCTGAAATGGTAATTTGAAATACTTTTCATTTAAAATTTCAAGACTAATAAAACTGTAATTGGAACTTTTTGATTGTACCTTAAATGTCTTTTAGACCAATAACATTCTACTAAAAACTTGGGTAAGGGGGCTGTACTTTAATGTACCTTGATTGTACCTTAAATGTGTTTTAGACCAATAACATTCTACTAAAAACTTGCGTAAGGGGGCTGTACTTTAATGTACCTTGATTGTACCTTAAATGTGTTTTAGACCAATAACATTCTACTAAAAACTTGGGTAAGGGGGCTGTACTTTAATGTACCTTGATTGTACCTTAAATGTGTTTTAGACCAATAACATTCTACTAAAAACTTGCGTAAGGGGGCTGTACTTTAATGTACCTTGATTGTACCTTAAATGTGTTTTAGACCAATAACATTCTACTAAAAACTTGGGTAAGGGGGCTAGGTTAGCTGAGTGGTTAAGGGGCTCGCCTCTGGGCTGGTAGGTCCAGGCTTTGATCCTCACTTGGCCTTTGATATATTCACGCGGATGAAGATATTCGGTCCCGAGCTTATACGATGTCAGGTACTCATTAAACATCCCTACTCTAAATACACGTAAGTTAGGTAAAATTTAGGACTCCCAATGTAGAATCACGAATCAAACAATAAGACTGTAAAGGGCTGACGTTTTTAACCCCCTATGGGATCGGTTTAAACAATAAAAAATAAATACTTGGGTAACCTTTTTCCCTTAATAGAAAAGGTCCACAGAAATGAATATTTTACGGTTTTCTTTACAATTTGGTGGTTATATGGCTGAGAAGCTTAGGTACACATATAAAGTCAAAACAGGTTTTCTTTACAATAAGTTAACTCATACAGTGTCAACTGGTGGGTGTATGGTATATAAGACATTTATTATCAGGATCATTGTTGATTATAGTTGCAATAATTTTTTTTTAATCAATTTTAAATCTTTCCTAGTATTACTTTTGACCTTTATTTCTTTTAATTTTAAGTTTTACATCGACGGTGAACATTTATAACTCAAGAATGTTTTGTCTAAGAAGTTACGTCAAAGTTTTGAAGGAAATATCTGGTTAGAGGATATTGTTCTTACGTTAGCTTGTTTCACCCATAAATCTTATTAGAATGCAAAACCGAATGTTTTTGTTTTAACATATATAATTTTGTTTTAACGGTTCAGACAAACTTGACACATTGACCAAAAGGTATATTGAGTTCATTCGTTCCTGTTAGATTACCAAAATTTAGTAAGACTGCACTTGGTTAGAACAAGGATGGGTGACACCACAACAGTGGGATAGCAGGGGGGTGTCTACCCCCGGAGATTCGTGCCAGAGGGCGGCATTTTGAGGGTGTAAAATAGAAAAAACTAAGAAATTTCTATTTCAGATTAAAAATCTGAAATTTTATACCAAAATGTGTTAAGGTCGTAATATGTTTTTATGTTTTACCTGCGTAATACTGTTTTAAACGGATTTTTTAATTGTAATATTTGCAAATAAAAAATAAAATTATTTTAAATTTTTAAAAGGGTTGAAAGTGTATCTCCTCATTATTATTATTATCTCTTCCAGATTTTTAACTGTTATAAAATTTTAAACCTCCGATTTTTATTCTCCGATTGAGAAAAAACGAAGATAAATGGATTACGTTTTTGAGGGATAGTCAAGCTGTTTACAGAAATTAAAAATAATTTTTTTATAATTAAATAACATTTCTTTAATTTTTACTAACAATAAAATATTAATATAAACTATAAAAAAAATATTATATTTTTGATTAAATATCATATTAGAATGGAATGTATTTCGATTTATAGGTATTTATGTAATACTAGACTACCCGTGACCCATTTGTGTCATTCAGGTATAAATGATAGCAATAGGTATTAAAATAAATTCACTGAACATGATTGACAGGGATAATTGTAATTGTTTCGTACTTTTAAGGCACGGAAACAGATACCTATATGGCCCAAATTCTTAAGAAGATTCAAGATATACACAGTAAGTGTATTTAGCAAAATAAAAATCATTAAATATATTTAAAACAAACAAAACTTGTAAATTCAAATATTCAATATTTACCCAACATAAAATAACATTAATAAGAGGAATTTATCTTTATGATATTACCTCTGAACATTCATATTTTATCTGACATGTTCAAGTTTGTTTCTAAAATTATTCTATAATTAGTTTACAGTGGCAGTCCCACAAGGGAACACACGTAGGCCAAGCATTGGCCCTTTGTGATACCATACAATGAAAATTGATTCTACAGTGGGAGTCCTAAATTTTTGCCTAACTCAAATGTATTTAGAGTAGGGATCTTTAATGAGTACCTGACATCGTACAGACTCGGGACCGACGGTTTAACGTCCTTCTTCGAGGGACGACGTGGTCAGATTTATTCACCTCCCGCGTTAATAAATCGAGGGCCAGGTGAGGATTGAACCCTGGTCCTATCAGTTCAGAGGTGAGCACGTAACCACTGAGCTAGCCTGGCCCGTAGTTTATTATATATTATAGACTAATATATACTTTTACTTATTATAGCTTTTTTACTTAATAAAAAAGTAAATTCAATCCTTTAACAGCGCTGGATAAACATCAGGTCATTAAACCGCATTCCAATTTTTCATATAAACTCACTATAGTTACATAAAATAGTTAATTAAATGGACAATTTAAATTTCACATTTTACACTAGGGATTTGTAAAATGAAAAAGGTTATCTCAACCATATATATTTAACAACTAGCAAATGTACCCGTCTTTGACGGAATCAAAAAATCTATTATACTTGGTATTCCAAAATATCAATTATAGTATATTACTAATACTATAATTAGAAATTATAAAATAGTAGAAAACACCATTATTAGTACAGTGTTAAACAAATGCCTCTGTATACACTACATTAGCTGTCTGTCTTTCAGGTTCATGGAAGAACAATCAGTTGAAACCTCTGACTATTGAGCAAGTAAACTACAGTTCACCATGTGAGAAAAACTTGGTTTGCTAACTTGAATTCCTCCGTTAGATAAAGTCTCCCTTTGCAACTTAGTTAACGTCATTGCGAAATAGACTCTGACGAGACTTTGCAATCATTTCAACGGAAACAGACAGTGGCTGGGAATCAATGGTATGCGTGGTATACACACAGACTCCCCAATAACACATCCAGTCATTATGTCCGCCTCTATGGCATATCTGTGTAGAGCACGAACTCAGAGTCATGTCCCGTTGCACAGTTTTTGGGGCACTCATGTTTCGTAACATGAAATTTGTTACTGCTATAAATTGCAGCATCATTGGTGCTCTTACTTTAAGTTTTTACTCATGAGCAGGCAGTCCCGGAAAAATAAATTCAGAGTCAAGAAATTCAATTAGATAATGAACTGCTTCTTCATCACTAATCCAATCTCTTTACTGACTTGTAAGTTCTTTCCTCGGCTTCATATAGCGTAAGAACTTGTTTGTTGATTTCTCCTGCCTGTTCATATTAAGGGCTGAGAATTGCTCGTTTACAAAACATTTATTCTCAATAGATAGTACATCCTCAACTCTGTGAAACACCATTTCAATGATGTGAAATACGCAATATATTCATATGCTCAATTGAAATTAAAATCAACTAACAATACCTACTTGCCACACCTGTGTATTTTCAAAACATACTTGTCTGTGAAGTTAGGAAAATACAGCTAAAAGCCCCATAACTTCGCTTTTGTCCTGAATTAATAATCCATTTAGAGCCCATATTTTAAGTTAGGCATACACAAATCCAGTGTCAATGTTTCAGCTCGCTATGTCTTATGGTGGCTGAGTTTACTTGTGACAAACATTTTTGCGTTAAACGTCCATAACTTCACTTCTACGTTGAATTTCGAATCAATTCAAAGCCTATATTTTAAGTTAGACCTACACAAATCTACTGTAAAAGTTTCAGCTTTATATGTCTTATGGTAGCTGAGTTTACTTGTGACAAAGTTTTGCGGACAAACAGACAAACCGACAAACCGACAAACTGACAGAAATTTTTCTAAGGGTGGATTCGGTTTCTCCAATGTATGAAACGTAAAGAAAACTTGAAATGAGTCAGTTCTAAGCAATGTACAGACAAAATCATTATTTTATTTATAAAGATTTTTTTCTTTTTATAAATGTTCAGTCTAACTTCAAACAATGGAACACCTTTAGGTTTCATCGTTTCTTCTATATTTTTAGACATCTTCTACAAATATAAATTATGTAGGAGGATGTTTACAAATATAGAAGAAACGTGGGCGTAAAGGTGTTGTATTGTTTGAAACTAAACTAAACAATAAAAATAGCTTTATTAAACAATAAACTAAACTAAAAGCTAAACCTCTATAAAAAAGAAAGATAGTGTACATTTTTTTTTGTTTCAATTTTATTTGCTCAAGTCACAACAATGTAAGTATTACATTACCAGTGACACGATGACGCAGATGTAGGAGGGAACACAGGAGGGAGTCTGGTTTGGAGCGGCGCCCACAAAAAAGAAATGCATCCAGGTGGTACAGAATAAATGTGCCCGCCTTATAGCTAGGGCTCCATGGTACGCCAGAATTGTTGATATTCAACATGATTTGAGTTTGGAATCTATCTATTCCTACATTGCTCGACTTGCCAGTAATGAAGACAAAAAACTTTCCACCCATCCAAATCTTCTTGTTCGGGAACTAAATCCTACTCTCAGCCCTTCCTAATCCCACGATCCTCAAAGTTTCCTACTTAAACTAAAAATGATGACCATATGACTCCAAAATTATACAGTGCCTCGGAGAGTGCGGGGGCTGAAGACCGGGCGACCACGAAGACGACATATTCCCTTACTGACTCCCCCATTCTTGACCTAACAAAAACAGCAGGATGGGAAACTAGCAGTAGTGGGCCTCTGGTCCGGAACTGCTATTTACGACAAGCACTGTTCTGCATGGTAATATTCGTTGGTCGTTGGACGGGAGGGAAGAAGCAGCAATCCAGTGACTGCACTTCCTGGCGTGGATCTAAGTAGAAAGAAAAAAAAATCACTTAGAACAGTTCATAGTAATAAGTCTCTTGGCCACATCCTCTTCAGACGTCTTCTGGGATTTCCTGGAATGCTTGTGGAGGATATTGTTAGGATTAAGGGATTACTATTTTTTGGAAGTTTTTTGTGAAACGCTTTATAGCTGGATATTTGCTACCCTTTACTGCTGACCTGTTTGGAACTTCAGGTTGGAAGAACTTGTTTGGTGGGGTATATAGAAGGTATAATGAAGAATTTTACAAAGGATTTTGGTTTGATGGGTTTGTATCCTCTGAGAATTAGTATAAAATGAAAAGGATAAGTGAATGTAGTATTTGAAAGTTTTAATTCTGGAAATGTAAAACAAAATAAAAAAAAATGTTTAATAATAAGATTGACACAAGAGATTAACAAACACAGATTTTTAAATTACTAAATTAAATCATACTTGTGTTTTTTTCATTTTACAAATCCCTAGTTTAAAACATCTTGTCATACATTTTAAATTGCTTGTCTATTTAACTATTTTTTATAGCTATGGTGAGCTTGTATGAAAAATTGCAATGTGGTTTAATAATCTAAGGTGTATCCACCCATCCCTTGGTAATTGTGTGGTATTACTAATTCTGATGTAAAATGGATAAACAAACAAAGTCTCCTCACAAATGAAGTTTTATTCAACAACAACAACGCGTTTCGAACACTTTGTGTTCATCATCAGGAAGACACCAAGGATGAGGTGCTGAAGGGTTGGTCCAGTGAAAACAACTCAACTTCACAATGAGTTGTTGTTGAATAAAACTTCATTTGTGTGGAGACTTTTGTTTCTTTATCCATTTTACCTCAGAATGAGATTCAATTTGATTTTTTTTCTCAACTTATATATTTTTAAAATCTTTAGATTTGTGCAACACAAATTTCAAGTACTTTACCTAAATCTTATAGGAAATTAAAACGTATACTTTAAAAAATCATAATAATTCTAAGGTAGTGCAATCAGTTATTATGTGGTATTTACTCATTGTAGGGTAAACAGCTAAAGAAATAGTCTCCGCAAATAGAAATTTAATAGTTTTATTTGTAGTAGCTATCTGACGAGATAATTTAGAAGCCCTCAGAGGTTATTTATACTCTGTCACCCGTTATTCCCGTTCACATTACTCAGACAAAACGAAATTGCAAATGCATTTACAAAAGTGTAAATAATTAGAAATTTTCAAATCAAATTTGTCTTGACTACTATAATTTAATAAGTTAATCATCATTAAAGTTCATATATTGTATTCTAAATTGATTATCAATAGATGAGATAAATTAAATCATGTCTAAAAGTAATATGATATGAAAAAAAGTTTTATATTTTGAAATTAAATTACAATTATAATTTTTTATTATTGTAAAAATATGAAATTTTTTTTAAGTCAGTAGTGCTATCAATTGAAGAAAGAAAAACTTATAAATATTATTTGGTTTTGAATAAAACAACAGAAGATTGTTTTAAGGAATTTCTACTCGAAATATTATGAGATATTTATTTCGTCTCATCATGAATTAAGACGCAATTGTTAATGTATAGTGGGGGGCGGGATGTTGTGAGTTGAACGAATGTAAGCGACCTTTGGACCCTATAGTTGAAAACATGTCTTAACACGTCAGTCTGCGCTTTGCCAGATCAACGACATCAAAATTACGTCTCATCATGCTTAGGTCTACCTATTTGTTCATAGATCATGTCCTATGATATTATTTTTCATCATTTTCTTTATATATACTTTCACATTCATCGCAAACAATATTTTATACACAATACCTGTATTAAAAGTTAAATGGAAGTTATTTTACTTCTTTTTCATCCATAAATATCAGTGTTAGTTAGTAATTTTTTTATTTAAAAGTTAGAATTTATAAAGCTAATTTAAAATAATTGATACTTAAATAAAATTGACTACAATTAAATTAATAATACATAATTAAATTTCTTAGTCCAGTTGTTTTATATAATTTTTACTAAGCAATTGCAATGAATCGGCTTGTCTCCTGTACGTATTTTATGCTACTTTTGAACTTCTCACTAATCAGAGATTTACTTTTATGAATTATTGCTTGTAACATTTTGCAAAAAAGCCTTTAAAGTGTATTTATTTAGAAAAAATTTGTAGGACTTCAACTTTTGCTGTTAAATGACAACAAATTCTTGAAATGGATATAAAAAATGTAAAATAATTATCTAGTTAACAAAATAGTTTTTAATTAATTAGTTGAATGTTTGATCTAAGCTTCCTTTATTTAACCTTGAAATGTTAAACCTCTAACATTGCCTCCATCTTTAATTGCCATCTCCTCTCTCGCTCCCACTCACTCTTCATCTTTGTCACCCCCCCCCCCTCCTCGCGCTATTCATATCGCGCTCTCTGTTTCTTCTCCTTCTCACTCTCTCACACTGTTTCACAAATCTCACTGTCCTCTCACAATTCACACCTGACCTTTGAACCCAAATGTCAATAGTGATGACTATTTCTTTTTGCTTTCCTGATTTCAATTACCTTTAAATCAGAGTGTTTGTTGTTCACTTGTTCCCTTATACAAATTAAATATATTGATTCAAGTTATATAATTAGAATTTTTTAACAGTAGATATTTTTACAAAATATGTATGTGTTCGTAGACAATATAAAATAGAATTATGACAATTTAAAAAAGCCCACATAATTATTGAATCATGTTTGTTAAAATATACTAAAAATAAAGGTCCAGTGTTTCTTCAGTAGTATTTTTTGAAAAGATAACTGTTTTGTTCGTGATCACACACTCAGTTTTATTTGTAAACTTATAACACTTACAATTCCTATGATTATTATGAAGTAAGAATATCTTTGTGCACGTGCCAACCTTGGCTATCTGCCACCCCTTCCAATAACTAACGTCTCCAATTGTCCCCCCCCCCCTCCCCAAACTAAAAGACTCTGTTTACCGACTCCACCTCCCCCCACAGCTTCCTTCACCTATAAACCTATAAACATTCTTTATTTCTTTCGTATTTCAATTAGTAGATAATTCATGGTTGGACTTTGTCAAGTATGAAATCAAAGTTGTAAATAAACTTCTTTTTAAGCGTCTCTCACCCCTTTTTTTTTTTCCTTTTTGGGGAATCCAGTAGAAACTGAGACGAAAATAAAATATTTTATCAAATTTTCTCTTAAAGTCACTGTTCTGTGTAACTGAAACATTTCTACCATTGATTTTGTTTTCATATAAACTAAATATATAAAGTCAACAGGATATATCTATTAGTGATTTCTAATTTATGATTTAGTGAGGTCACCATTTAGAATTACCAAACGAGGCCAAACCCAGGACAAAAAACAAACACACATGCAACTCACGACTATATTTCGACTGTTGTTATCAGAAATACAACACTATATATATATATATAGCTTCAGCTACTCAAAGGGACTACTTCTACCCGATGACGATGACTGTCGAAATATCGTTGTGAGTCTTTTGTGTGTGTCTTTATTTGTGTTTTCTCTTTCCTGTGTGAACTATATATATATATATATATATATATATATTTGACTCAATAAACCGAAATATCATGCAAACTGGACACAATACGAGCTCAAAATTCAAGAAAAGTAAGACACAGAGTAAGGAAACACACTTACAGACTCAAATTTTTGGTTAATCTGGAGAAAAGAGAAAGGGAGACCAAACACGTTGTAGACGTAGCGACAAGTAATCCGGGTTACTCAAAAATTTGAGTCTATAAGTGTGTTTCCTTACTCTGTGTGTTACTTTTCTTGAATTTTGAGATCGTCTATCTATATATATATATATATATATATATATATATATATATATATATATATTGGGTTACTTGCCGTTGCGCCTACAACGTGCTTGGTCTCCCATTCTCTTTTCTCCTGAAGACGGATTACCCGAAAATTTGAGTCTGTAAGTGTGTTTCCCTACTTTGTGTGTTGCTCTTTGTTAATCTCGAACTCGTATATATATATATATATATATATATATATATATATATATGATAAAAGTATTGACCATCGAATAGAATCAAAACTAAAGTTTATCGGGACTAGGTCAGTTCTTCAGGTTCAAATTAAACTCTCATTGCCAACCTTTCGGTTTTTATTTAAAACCTTTTTCATAGGCAGAAGTATAAATTTTGAAACACAAAAACTAAGTATTACATTTCAAATTATTTTACAAAGAAAAATAGTTTTTGGATTTTAACAACTGTAGTCAGAATGAATACGTGACACTGAACGAGTTCAGTGGAAGGATGCAATCAATGAAGTTTAAAACCACAATGGAAAAAGGAAAACTGCCTCAGAGCATTTATTTCTTTTGTTTTCCTTTTTCCATTGTCGGGAGGAAATTTTTCCATTTGTTTTCCTTTTTGTTGTAATTCTAAACACAAATATGTTTATTTCGATAAGAAATAATCCCTGAGTTTTTATAACAATTTGACAGAAAGTTATAAGGATATGAAGTACAAGAAGATCCCTGGCTGTAGAGATGTCTTTGAAGTTTGTTAGCTATAAAGATAGGTTTTTGATACCAAATGTAGCATGAAGAGGTTAACATTTCTCCCAGATTAAGTGCTAGTGTCATATATTTACGAATTCTAGTTTTACACAGTTGGCTTTCAGAAGAGAGTTTTGTAAGCTTAAATTCAATGGAGCGAATGACAAAGGAATTAGGTTAGTTTGCGGCGAGTAACACAAACAGGAGGCCGCTCACGCGATGGTGGACTTGACTCCAGTGGGCCGTTATCACTCTATGTTGACAACTTCTCAGACCTCTCCCGGCTTGCCTGCTTTCTCCCCCATTCTACTAATTTGGATTAACGTTTCAACCCTCTTGTCCAACCATGTGTTGCCTCTCATCCAAAAAAAAAAACCTTCATTTACCTTATTACAGTCATTCATTTGAATAAAATATAATTATTTAACAAATATATCGCAGCCCAATATGTTTATAAATTTCATTACTTGTCCAATCTGTAACAACATTCCTTTAACCCTCAGCCCTTCCCAAGTCACTCCAGAAGATCCAATTTCAAGATTGATATATTGTGCAATCTATTATAGTGTGGTATTTACTCACAATTGTGAAGTGTTATGTCTCCACACAAAAAAGTTTATTATAAAAAAACTAACAAAGCGTTTCGAACACTTGATGTTCTTCTTCAGGTTACATCTGCTCTGCAGGGGTGGTTAGTTATTCTGAGGGTGAGACCAAGCAAAAACTCTTTATCATATCGAAGATATATATATATATATTGTAAACAGGAAAACGATCCAAAAGAAGAACAAACGAGGTCTCCAACCGTCGCCTTCACAAGTGCGCTTGGTGTCCCTATCTCAACTCTCCTGATAACGGTTCAACCGAAAATTAGAGACAGGAAGTCTGTTTGTTCCTTAGTTCTGTGTTTGTGATTCATCGTGAAACGTATATATATATATTTCAAACATATCGAGTAAAAGATTTAACATTATTATTTATATTTTATATCGTTGTTTAATATCAGTTTCCACTTAATTAAAGTCATTTGTAACTTAGTTTATCCATTTCGTAAAGGACTCCTTGCTTGGCATCATCCACTGAATAACCACCCTAGCAGAGCAGATGAAACCTGAAGAAGAATATGAAGTGTTCGAAACGCATTGTTAGTTTTTTATAATAAACTTGTTTATGTGGAGACATATTCCCCAATATCCCTTTTAAGAGTTCAAAAGTAAACCTGAAGAAAAACACTAAATGTACGAAACGCGTTGTTAGTTTTCATATTAAACTTTTTTTGTGTGGAGATGTAATAACATGTGATTGCACTACGTTAGAATTTCTAATTTTGTTACGTTAGAATTTCGAGTTTTGACTCGAAAAGACAATTTCTTCACACATCGCATGTTGAGTCTTAAATGTATACTATAAAGCAAGAACCGGTGATATTTAATCGAAGTGGAATAGTCAAATTTCTTTCAAATCACTCAAATTTCGTGAAATGAAGTACGCTATGAGAAATAGCATATTGGTGGCGTGCTTGCTGTCTCAGAGTGAGTAGATGTTAGGTATTATAGCTATTTTGCTTTTTGAAATGCCTGGAATCAAATGCTATCAATCTTGAAATGGGCCATGAACTTGACCATGAACAGTGATGCATGTATTCCTAATATAATAGTAGAACTACTTTGTACAAATGAAAAAAAAAATACTAAGCAGGTATGCTGACTCTACATAGAGATTTACAGTATTTTATCTTCTTCAATGTAGAGTTGTTATATGTAATGACTACTTGAAAACAGACACGGCCAGTTTTACATACTCACCACTTGAAAATGTCATGTGTTTGTACAAACCATGAACTCGACAAGCATGCTAAATAGTGGAAAGCTCTTCATTCATATTGAGACATTTCATGAAAAACAACCATTACAATTCCTTCATTAAATTGTCTCATTAGGTTGTGCAATCCATAATTGTGTGGTATTTACTCATACTGGAGTAAGTACAGTTAGAGGTGGTTAGATTCAAACTACACGTTTCAAACACTTTGTGTGTTTGTTGTATGTGAACGTTTTACAGTTGTAGGTTCGCCACTCTTTCTATTTTCTATTTTTAGTCAATTTCAGAAAGTTTATGCATATGTTTGTATTGATGATGTAACCTGATGATGAACACCAAGTGTTCGAAAGGTGTTTTGTGATTAAATCCTTTTTTGTGTGGGAACGCTTAGTGTTTATTTTCCTCCCTAATCATGAGGAAATTCCATAAAATCACTGCTTTCATAGGTCATGATTTACAAGTTAGGTGTTGGAGGAACCTTACTATAAACTAAAATAAATAGAAATGCACAAATAGTTGTACTACATTTTAAAGAAATGTTTAATTATTTGAGAGAAAATATGATTGCCATTCGTTAACACAAAAATTGTTTAAAGAGTAGTTCGTAAGTGTCAACCCAAAGCATAGACACTTCAGTTTAGAATAGAATTAATAAGGTTTTAGTTTTTTTTTTTCTTATATCCACATGCTATCAAAAAAGTCTAAAATTATATTACGTTTTCTCTCTAAACACTTACAGGTTTCCATCATTATTCTATAATCAATGAAAACAGAGAATAACCAAAATTGTTAGGGATTGTTAGGTTTTTTTAGGAGCAAGTTATCTTAAAAGGGTTCTAAAGTGGTGAAATGGAAAGAAAACATTACGACTAGTCAAGCATAAATATTGTTGGACTTATCTTTTTTGTTAAGAAAATTCACTTGCTGATTACCTTTTTGTAACTATTCATACGGGTTTTAATTTTCTTATTCATTTATGCGAATTATAACACTTTTGAATGCTTCTTAAAACATATTAAATTCCATTTTATATTTTTTATCATATAAAAATTAAGTCTTAAGCTTTTTAAAATGTATAGTTATATGATTCTTTTAAAAAACTAGATAAAAACATTTAAATGCTTTTACGACAATAAGAAAGAAAAAGATGTCATACCAATATGCAAATACTCCCAGGGTAACTACTCCCTTCAGATAACTGTAAACAAAATGTAGGAGAAAGAATATTAAAAGTCAACTCTAATCAAAAGATTCTGGTATAAATTTATGCAAAACAGATTTATTATGTACTTCTTGGGTTTCAAATTGGGTTAATTTTTTAAAGTGATGAGATATTTCGGTTACCATCAGTGTTCCATCAGTTGTTTTATTTTTAGGTTAAACAGAATTTTTTTTTTATTTTAGGAATGTTAGGAAAAGCATTAAGTCTCCACACATTAAAAGTTTATTACAAGAAATTAAACAACGCATTTCGAACACTTGATGTTCCTCTTCAGGTTACATCTAGAAAAGAAAATATATATGCATTTAAGAGCTTTGGGAGAATAACGGTGAATTAATTAAAATGAATGTATCTGACACTATTTTAATTAATTTTAATCAGTTTAATCAATTCGCCCCTATGTTCCCAAAGCTCTTAAATGTATATATATTTTCTTTTCCAGATGTAACCTGAATAAGAACATCAAGTGTTAGAAACGCGTTGTTTAGTTTCTTGTAATTAACTTTTTTGTGTGGAGACTTAATTCTTTTCCTAACATTAAATACGATACCATAAAAGATTGCACAATTAATGAATTAAGAATTTTTTTTTGACAGCAGGTATTATACTATTTTTGAAGGCAAGGAAAAACTTCCCACATTCCAATTATATGGGAAAACACGACGAGGGGAATAGCCTTTTCTAAGAGTGTTGACAGCTAGTGGATAGTTTTTTACTCTTTCTTACTTTCCTTTCTTTCTCCAAACATCTCTTTCTGGACATTAGTCCTTTCCTGAGCTTTCGCCCTTTTAAAATACCACTCTTCCCTCCCTCTTTTCTCAACCCCTCATCAGATCTGTCGTAGATCTAGTGTTGTAGTTGGATTTTTGACTCTGACGAAGACCGCTTGTTACGGTTAACAGTAATATAGATACAAGATTTCACATAAACACCTAAAATAAGAATCAATTATCAAACCACAATATGAAATCGGAGAAAAAAACTAAGATCTTTCAACCTTAACAAGCGGTCTTTATCAGAGTCAAAAACGAACTTAAGAAAGATCTTAGTCTTTTATTCCCAATTCACATTACGGTTTGATCACAGTAATATAGATAGATTGAGTTTTATAGTCAGTATTTATTTACTCATAAATACATTATGAAGGACCTTTTTCTTTAAGCATGCACTAAAGCAGAGGGATTGCTGTATTGAAATACATACATGAGGAAATAAAATAAAAACAATGCGAATATTCCCAAAGCATATATAGTTCCAATTTAAACTATTTGTCAAAAGGCAAAATACGTAAGACTGATAGATTCTATCTTGTGATCTATAGCTTGATGGTTGGAGGGATATGCAGTATCTGACAGGGAGGGTGTTTGTTTAAAGGGATGGTCAGAGAGGCGGTCGTGTGACCCTTAAGGCACGGCTATCAGGTGCCTAACCCCAGGCCATTCCACCTCTCTCCTATACCAACCCCTCCTATAACCAACAACCCTATTGCCTCCAACAAAAAAAAAAAAAAAAGAAAAGAATATTGTCATATTCCCTTCCATGTTAAGGTTAAAGCCTTCGTATTTACATTTTTTTATATATTTCAAGCTTTGAATTTTTCAAAGCATAGAGAACAGCAATATAGTAAAAAATAACGCTGATATGTACTTGGCTGGAATATTTAATTTTGACAAAACCCTATAGCAAGTGATTATTTGTTGTTGTTGTTGTTGTAATAACCCATTGATCTTTACATAAGGTAGAAACTTCCTTTTTGTTGGGTTTCATCACTGGTTTTAAGAGATTTACTGATTTGGGGGAAATTACTGAAGTGGGAGTTTAAACACTGGTATTCTTTTGTCTCGGCCTCAACTAGTTAGTACTTTTTAGATAGTAATAAAAAAAGGGGTGAATAAATTGTATTTTTAATTCAATAATGCTCCTCACCACCTAGAACAGCCTCACTCGGCAGTATAGCTAAATACCAATATTGACCTTTTAACCGCAAAACTTATTCTGTTATATATATATATATATATTCGTGTATACTGGCAGCAAGTCTTCTTTTAAACAAGTGTTGTTAAAAAGCACAGCGGCTTCAGCATTAATAATCTTTTTAGAAAGATGTTCTATTTGCTTTATTATTTTCTTATAATTCACTGGTAGCTCAAAAATTAATCTACCTAATTCCATGACAAGAATAGGAAAACAATCTTCAAGAGACCTAATGAAACAAACTATATTTAACACTACACTAACACAAACTAGGTTAAAGAACTAAATGGAAACAAGCTTTCGGTCACATTGGCCATCATCAGGTAAACAGTAAACAATAAAACGAAACAATTAAAACATAAACCAAAAATTAACAACAAACTAAATAAGCATAGTTCAAATAGTGGCAGCGTGTAACTGTTAAAGCAGCGCTACATGCGCGCACCCACGCGTTAGACCAGTGGTCTTCAACCTGGGCGGTACCGCCCACTAGTGGGCGATTTCAGATTTCGGGTGGGCGGTAGAATAATTTCATTTTATATCAAACACATCCAAAATATGTATCTTTAGCATAACGCACCGAATCCTTCAATGGAAAAAGATGGAACGAAATGTCACTATCCGCAGTTTTTCTGTTCGTGCAGTTGTAAGCTGAACATGAAATGACCATGTATGATGCAGAATGACGTCACTGAAGTCGCAGAATCAAAGCACGAAGCGTCGTTAAATGACAGCTCTCAACAAGAACGGTAGGGCTTTTGCCATGCAGCTGCACGGCTCGCACGGAATTAGGGAAATTCAACGAGGACCGGTGGCAGTCAGCACTGATTATTAACTCAATGATCTGTGGTCATAGATAAAGTAGGGAAGATTGTCAGTCAGCAGCGCAGCGCATGGCGTTGTCTGAATGAATAAAGCGCCTGTAGTTAATTTATGTCAGTGTTCGTCTCGGCACACTAGTGATTCTGTGTTATCTTCCTTCGTCGTGCGGGGCTGTGCTTGACAATATTTCTAATATTTTCATATTGCTGGATTGTGACATTATTTTGTGCTACGTATTTTACACCCATGTCTCAAAAGAAGAAATATGTTCGTGCCATATAATACAATACTCATACAATATTCATTTGTTAATTGTATGAGTATATTTTGTAAAGAACTTTTTACTTTTATGGTATATGTCACAAATCATACAGCCAGTTTAAAATAAAGGAATTTCAATCCATTACATTGTTTTGCCTGTCTTATGTAATGTATTTACTTTCGGGATCAAGGTGTATCAACGATGGGGGACTTTTTTGATAAAATGTTAGTGGGCGGTGAGAAATTTTACTTTTCCAGAACTTACAAAAATGGGCGGTACGTGGAAAAAGGTTGAAGACCACTGCGCTAGACAGTTGAATCACTCCAGCACTTCTCGCCTTCGACAGGTCACAACAAGGGAGAGTTCCGAACAAATTTTATTTTAGGTTCGAAGGTCCTAGAACTCGGGATGACGAACATGTCACTGATTTGAGAGTTCAGCGCGGGGCACAAATCTTTGATTAATAAAGGCTCTAGTATTTGTAGCCTGCCTCGATCACTGTTCTTAGCCAAAACTGAGGTTCCCTCTACTAGCATATTTCTAGTGAGGGCACCTCCGTGTTCCTTCTTAACATGGTCCTTAGGGGCTCCTGTGGAGAGATGGAGGGTTAGACGCCTCGACAGCTTCGTTGTTGTCATACCGATGTAGGTAGAAGGAAGGGCTGCACAGTTCCCTTGAGTACATGAAAACTTATACACCAGGTGACTACGCTGAAGGTCGGGCGTTACTTCTCTATTGCCATTTTTAATGAGTAGATTGCTAGTTTTCCTGGTCTTATAGAAGATGGTGAGGCGAATTGTGTCCTTAGTGTTGGTGGTTTTAATATGACCATCGATAATTTTTCTCAGGGACTTCTCATCTTCCTTATACTGCGTAGACAAGTAGGCTTTGTAGAACAAGGGTATTTGTTCTCCGGTCTGCAGAGTCTCTCCCTTTTTGTCAACGCTAGTGTACCACTGATCAAGAACTCTGGCAATCGCTTGGCTAACTTCATTGTTAGAGTAGCCGTTATATATATATATATATATATCCAACTATCCATGCCAACAGCCATAACCTTTCTTTTAATGACTGCTTTACTGTTCAAATCATTAAGCTAGTGACCACTGATGACCGTAGTTTGACATTAAGAGCGTCTGAGGAGGCCCACATATGGTTATTGGGGGCCCGATCAGATCCCGGTTTAAATCAGAAGCGTTAACTTTTATTTGTTTTTCCTTTTATTTTTAACTTACGAGTATATATTCATATTTGTATATATATTTTTTTTTATTTTATTATTTTTTTTCCTTTTCCCCCCTTTTTTTATTATATTATATTTTTTATTATTTTATTATTTTTTTATTTTTTTATTATTTCCTTTTTTATAATTTTTAATTCATAATTTTTAATTTTATAATTTTATCTATTGTTTTTGCTTTCTCCGTTCTCCGACGTTTAGTGCCTAGCTCCTTTTTTACGCTAGTGCTGCTCTCTTCGGTTGACTCTTTATTTCTTCATTCGCGCTCCGTTCTTCGACGTGGGGAGATCTCTCTCACTTCGTCCTCTCTTATAGTCTACTCTCCTGATGACGAACAACAGTTCGAAATATTGAATTCTGTAAGTTTTCTTTGTATTCTCTTCTCTGTGTCGTGCTTTGTGTAATTTAAAGTTATATATATATATATATATATATATATAGAGAGAGAGAGAGAGAGAGAGAGAGAAAAGGGAGAGAGAGAGAGAGAGAGGGAGAGAGAGAGAGGGAGAGAGAGAGGGAGAGAGAGATTTCACATAAACACGTGAAATAAATGAAATAAAATCAATGATCAAACCACAATAAGAAATAGGAAAACAAGACCAAGATCTTTCAACTGTAACAAGCGGTGTTCGTCAGAGTCAAAAACCCAACTCTTATTGTGGTTTGTTCGTATATATATATATATAAATATATTGTCGGTCGATGATCTTCTCAACTTTTTAAGTTTGCGAAAAATTAATTTTTCGTTGTGAGAACAACGGTTCAGGGAATGAATTCTTCTTGTCGACGCGTTCCGACTGTCTGCTGCAGTCATTTTCAAGACACAAAACAGGTGAGTTACGGGTCTCCTTATATATATATAATATGTATCTCCTTATAGAACGAGACCCGTAACTTACCTGTTTTGTGTCTTGAAAATGACTGCAGCAGACAGTCGAAACGCGCCGACAAAAAGAATTCATTCCCTGAACCGCTGTTCTCACAACGAAAAATTAATTTTTCGCAAACTTGAAAAGTTGGAGAAGAAGATCATCGACCGACAATATTCAGTCGTGTATAACCAATCATGTATAAAAGAAGGACTGCTACCGAAGTACACTAATATATGTATATATACAACTAAAAAATGATAGATCGGGATGCGGTCAGTTTCTTCCACTTTCAATTCAAACTCTCATTGCCGACGTTTCGATTTTATTTAAAATCTTTTTCCAAAGGCCTACAAACAGAGGAAAACAAGAATTTTAATACGTACATTTTTTACAACACAAACAAAAGAAGTACACTATGAAAATTTAAATACAATCTTGAGTATCAGGATAATAATGACAGAATAATAAAAAAGAGAAAAAGAAGGAGTCTAACTATAAAAACAAAGTTTTTTACGATGTACTTACACAAGTAGGAGTATTGGAAATTGAAGTAACCATTACAATTACATTACTAAACTAGTATTGAAGGTTAAACTATTCAAATGAAAAACCGTTAATAACCGACTCTGTACAGCTGATAAGCAGGTGACTATTGAACAAAATTTCACTAAATCTGTTAGGTATTCAAAATACTAGAATAAACACTATTTAAATTCGCTATGTCATTTCTATGATTAATACAGTTTTGATCTTTTTTAATGAATAGCATTTCAAGGGTTCTTCTTCTATGTTCGTCCTGTTCTCTACTCATAACGGTTGCTCCATCAAAGTCAAATGTATGGCCTTCATTTATTGAATGATATGCTAACGCTGCAGCATTAATCTTTTTTGTTCTAACAGAGTATTTATGTTAATATATCCTTTCTTTTAACAATCTACTGATTTCACCAAAATACTTATTACATTCTATACATTTTATAGAATAAATAATATTATTTTCTAAATCTTTTGGTATCTTGTCTTTTAAATTAGAAAATAATAATTTTACTTTTTGTTTATTATAATAAACAAACAAATTATAATAAATGGGTAAACAAGACAAAACAAGACATCAGTTGGGTTTTTGACTCTGACGAAGACCGCTTGTTACGGTTGAAAGATCTTAGTCTTGTTTTCCCATGTCTTATTGTGGTTTGATCATATATAGGCATGTATAAAGTTTGTAAGGTTTGATGGTGTAAAGTTATATTTATGTGTATTTCATGTGGTTTCATATTCATATTATTTTTTTTGTTTCAGGTAAGTTAAAAGCTTGTAACTCACTACTACAATCCCTTTTTCTACAAAATTGTACGTACTGTTATTTATCCGTAAGCTTATATTTGTAAAATATAATGTTTGTTGTATTCAAGCATGAATTCCAGGGCGGGGAATGTATTTTTTTCTCTTCTGTTTACTATTTCTTGGAATTCACATCTCATCTCTTACTTGTTCGTTCAAATATTTTATATTACTTTATTCTGTAATTTATTAAATTGAATTCCTTCTGGTATAAACATTTTTTTATAATCATTGTTACAGTTGTTACATTGTGCATTCTATTTTCAATTACTTTTTAATTAGTTTATTAAGAACTTATAAACTAAAATTAACAAATATATATATATATTATCAGAAGCGTTAACTTTTATTTGTTTTTCCTTTTATTTTTAACTTATATATTCATATTCATATATATAATTTTTTATTTTATTATTTTTTTTCCTTTTTTTATTATATATATATTTTTTATTTTATTTATTTATTTTTTTTTATTATTTCCTTTTTTATAATTTTTAATTTATAATTTTTAATTTTATAATTTTATCTTTTGTTTTTGCTTTCTCCGTTCTCCGACGTTTAGTGCCTAGCTCCTTTTTTACGCTAGTGCTGCTCTCTTCGGTTGACTCTTTATTTCTTCATTCGCGCTCCGTTCTTCGACGTGGGGAGATCTCTCTCACTTCGTCCTCTCTACTAGTCTACTCTCCTGATGACGAACAACAGTTCGAAATATTGAATTCTGTAAGTTTTCTTTGTATTCTCTTTTCTGTGTCGTGCTTTGTGTAATTTAAAGTTATATATATATATATACTTTTTCGTTGGAAATACGATCCAAAACGGACAAATATAGTTCAATATAGACAAAGAAACATAGAGAAATCAAAAGAACACACTTACAGTCTCTAATTTTCGGTTTGAACCGTCTTCAGGAGAGATAAGAGAGGGAAACCAAGCGCACTGGTACAGAGACCTCTGTATCACCTCTGTACAGAGACCTCTGTACCAGTGCGCTTGGTTTCCCTCTCTTATCTCTCCTGAAGACGGTTCAAACCGAAAATTAGAGACTGTAAGTGTGTTCTTTTGATTTCTCTATGTTTCTTTGTCTATATTGAACTATATATATATATGTAGACTTTGTATAGGTGTGTGTGTACACACCTATATTTTTATTCCAAGAATCCATACTTGAGATTTTCTCTCATGATCCCTTTCAATTAGTTTTGATGAAGAATGCAATTATACTCGTACAAAGTAATTTTAGAGCGTGGAATTTATTTTAAAATACATTTATAATCATCTGTAAATTAGTTAAATTTTATTTAGAAATGTAACAGGCAAGACTGCACATTGCAGGGAAGTATATTTAACCTTTAACCTAAATCTTCATCAAGATTTGATATTAACTTGATGTTGTGTTAGTTAATTTGTTTGAAAGAACGCCATGGCGTATGCTGAATTATAGATAAGGGTTGCTGAATCGCATTAGGCACTAAGGCCTCGGTATCAGAGGGCTCTAGACGGTCTCCAGTAATACGAGTCAACCATCAAAATCATGTTGAATATTCTATTCCCACCATCGACTTATGGCTCACTTTTATAAATTATATTAACTTTATTCGTTCTTTAACGGTTGTTTTTTTAATCGAAATGGTATTTTCTTGTTATATTTAGAATGCATGGTTTTATACCTTGACGGATAATTTTTTTTGTAGACACTGAGTCGCGAGCTATGCACGCAGTTATTGTGTAGTATTTACTCATGATAGTGACTAAAATATATTACGTTTTCACCACAAATAATTTATTTTACTATGCTTTTCGAACACTTGGTATTCAACATAAGGAAAATCTACAATATATGAACAAGAATGTATAAAACATTTTGAAGTTATATAGAGGAACTAAAATTTTACCTAAAATAAGTCAAAAAGAGTTACATACCTACCTCAGAAGGGGTGTTGAAGTGATTGAGGAGTAAACAGACACTATTTGAAAACAAGATCAATTAAGAAACCTGACGCACTCTCGTTTCGTAATTGATCTTATGTTCAAATGGTGTCTGCTAACTCCTCAATCACTGATCACCCCTTCTGAGGCAGGTATGTAACTCCTTTTGTTTTGTTTTAAGTAAATTTTGTTTCCTTTATATAACTTGAAAATTTTTTTTATATACATTTTTTCTTTTTATTGTATATGTTCATTACGATTAACACTAAGTGTTCGAAACGCATAGTAAAATAAATTCCTTGTGGTGAAGACAATATATTTTCCTCACTATCAACTCGCGGAGTATTTATGAACAAAATAAATTATTAAAAAACAAGTATCTATTACATATATGGTAGTATTAATATCAAATGATATAAAACCCTATATTAAACAGTAAGTATTATAGAGTTTTTCGATCTGTGAAGTCGCTGTTGTATTTGATTTCGTTGTATCACATATCATAACGTCAGTGTTGCCTTTGTAATCAAATTGTAATATAACGACGTAATCAAATGTAACACTGACTTTATCAATTACAACAGTGACTTAACATATCAAAGAAAAAGCTATAAAATTAGCAAGCAGTAAGTATCGAACTGCCAATTGAACTTTGTCATTCAATTGTCATTGTTGAAAAGCGCTGGGTTTCCAGTAATAAAAAAAAGAACATATTTTGATCAGATAATATGGAAGTAGTGGATTTTTCAGCAATTGGTATTAAAACACTATTAGGGTTTTTTTAAATAATTTCTTTTATATATATATATATATATTGATAAAAGTATCGGCCGTGGAATAGAAACAAAACTAAAGTTTATCGGGACTCGGTCAGTTCTTCAGGTTCAAATTAAACTCTCATTGCCAACGTTTCGGTCTTTATTTAAAACCTTTTTCATAGGCAGAAGTATGAATTTTGAAACAGAAAAACTAAGTATTACAATACAAATTATTTTACAAACAAAAATAGTATGTGGATTTTAACAACAACACTAATCTGAATGAACACGTGACACTGAACAGTTCAGTGAAAAACAATACTTTTTCAGTTTGAAAAAGGTTTTAAATAAAGACCGCAACGTTGGCAATGAGAGTTTTATTTGAACCTGAAGAACTGACCGAGTCCCGATAAACTTTAATATATATATATATATATATATATTCCTTCCCTTCAACGATTGCTTCAGGGTTAAAGTATTAAGAAAACTCTCAAATGATGACACCCAGACCACTCTAAGGGCTTCTGAGGAAGCCTTCATTTGGTTATTGGGTGCAAGAAATTCCCCTGGTCTAAATTTAATCCGATGATTTTTTTCCCCCTCGTTTAATTTTAGGTTTATGCTTTTTCCTTTCCTTTCTCTTTTTTACTTTTCTCCTCCCCTTTACTTAAATATCTCTTTTATAATTTTACTTACTCACAGCCTAAACTGGTTCACGTTGGTAAGGTGGCTGCACTGCGTGTCATTGTATCCCGCCAGTTTACATCGGCCAGTGGACGCATTTACGTCTCCGTTCCTTCATTCTTTCTCCTTTTATTTTCTTTCTTTCTACTCTCCTGAAGACGGCAAGACGCCGAAATTATCGAGATTCGTGAGTGTTCGTCCTTTTTCTTGTGTTCTCTAGCTGTAACTTTAATTATATATATATATATAGGTAGAGCTTAATGCTTTAATTAAGCATTGGAAAAAAGAAAGTACATTGATAAATAAATATGATTACGGGGAATTTTAAAAATTACGTCTCCACACAAAAGAGTTTTATGTCAAAAGCTACAACATGTTTAGCGTCCTCCTTCAGGTTTATATCTAAAAAAACATACGTATCAATCAGCTTTAAGGACATAAGAATCAAGTATTTCGGGAAAGTGGCATTTAACTAAATTTGTAAATTTTAAGTTAGATATTAAAATTATTTTGTTTGTTTTAGGGTAAAAAGCTAATGAAATAGTCTCCATATGTAGAAATTTAACAGTATAAACAACTCCTTTCAAACACATAGTGTTCTTCTTCAGTCATTAAATAAAAAAAAATACAATCTCATCAGAGAGTTATCTATAGTATAAACTAAATGGTACAAAATACAATGAGGAAGATAGTACATACCTAAGGGTGACAGTCTGTGGTACAACTGACTTGGAATAGGGTGGAAGTGGCTGTGGGTCTCATTGTATTTTGTACCATTTACTTTATACTATAGATAACTCTCTGATCACATTATATTTTTTTTTAGTTAATGCCTGAAGAAGACACTACGTGTTTGAAACGCGTTTTTTATCGTTGTTTATACTATTAAATTTCTATATGTGAAGACTATAATATAATTAATAATTCACTTAACATTAATACATCTACCTAGCTAAGGCTCACATTTTTCAAGAATATGCTGGCCACCGCAACATGGAACAAATTGCAAACAGTGAGTGTTGAATATAAAAAATAAGAGGAAGAAAAAACATTTTTTTTTTATTTATAGAGGGAATTTATTTTTACAAAATTAAAAAGAGATTCGGTATCAGTTAGACCACTTGTTTAATAATTAATATACATGAGTTATAGTTAGGTTTGGTTATAACTTTTCAGAGTGCTTTCATATATGATATGTATATGGCAAACAATATCGTATATGATATATGCATATGTCAAAAGACCCGGGTGTATGCAATCATTCATTTAATACTATATTAATATAAATTATACAGACATATTTGTTGACAGTTGTAATTATTATTCTTTCATCAAATTGGACGATTAAATTATCTTTTACTTTATATAAAATCGATAAAAAGATTTCACATAAAGACGTGAAACAATAATCAATGATTAAACCACAATAAGAAATGGGAAAACAAGACTAAGATATTTCAACCGTAATAAGCGGTCTTCGTCACCAGATGTTTTCTGCATCTAGTGTTTCAGTCGGGTTTTTGACTCTGACGAAGACCGCTTATTACGGTTGAAAGATCTAGGTCTTGTTTTCCCATTTCTTATTGTGGTTTGATCATTGATCTTTTACTTTATATATCTTGTTGGGGGGGGGGGGGGATAAGATTGTAAACATTAATAGTTTAGATTGGTTTATACTCAACGTCACGGTCATTAAACCCATCGCAGTAATTAGCAGTCAATTTATTTAATTGAGCTATTATATTTTGACAATTAGTTCATTTTAATGAATGTAATTACAATAATAGGTGACTTTAGAATCAATCGAAATGATTTGGTAATTAAAATTACTGATCAATGATTTAGAAAAGTAACCATAACTAAAATGATAGATTCGTAAAACTCAGTGTAATATATTATTGATGAAATAATTAAATCTACACTGACAATAGATCTATTCTCATTCATTATCAATTAAGTTGCGACTGAATATACCATCATTATATTTCCAATGTATTTGGCTATGATTTGGCGGATTTTATAAAAACATATATAGAAATAATGAACTTGAGAATAAAATAACTGTAGATATTTCTTCCTATGAATTAGTTTCTATTTGAAATGAAATATGGAATGTTGAATTTTATTCTTTTATAGAAATATAAACATAAAAAAAGATTATTGGTTTAGTTCAAAAAATAATACAACTAAAGAATATCTTTGAGGTATCAATTTCAATTATTTTAAATTATTCTCATTTGGGTTTATGTTTTTGTAGTATATTTTATTTTAAATTTTAATTTATTTTAATTATATTTGTTAATGGTTATGTATTTTTTTGACTTCTTTCTTGAAATATGATTAACTCACTAATGATTGATTATTATTCTAATTCTAAATATAATATTACTTTACTTGATATTCTGATTTTTAAGATTAATGTAAATTATTTCCCATTGACTGCATAAGAAACACAGGAGTTGTTGTTTTTCAAAATTATTTGTATTTATTTAAAAAATTTTCCTAATTAATTAGTAATTAAATAATTTATTAACTGTGCAATCTCTTATAGTGTGGTATTTACTCATGTTAGGAAAATTATTAAGTCTCCACACAAAAAAGTTTATTACAAGAAACTAAACAACGCGTTTCGAACCTTTGATGTTCTTCTTCAGGTTACATATGCTCTACTGGGGTGGTTGTTCGGGAGGTAAGACCAAACAAGGACTCACCTCCCGAACAGCGACCCCAGCAGAGGAGATGTAACCTGAAGAAGAACATCAAAGGTTCGAAACGCATTGTTTAGTTTCTTGTAGTAAACTCTTTTACATGGAGACTTAATACTTTTCCTAACAACGTAATTAAACAACTTTTTTTCCCTTTTGAGGAGTATAGTTGTGTGAATTATGCAGCTAATGCAATATTTAAATTACTTTTACATTATTCATTTGCTCACAAAGAGTAATGGAGAGATGCTTACTAGGGATTAAGAAGCAGGTTGAAATGAGGATTAAGTTAAACAGAGAAAACAGGAATTAAAAATATTTTGACTACAGTAAGTGGCCTAAAGTGGAATTGGGCAGGATATGTCATGAGGATGAAGAACGATAGATCAGCAAAAACAATTACTGAGAGGTGTCCTAGAGAAGCTAGGAGGCCAGGCTAGCTCAGTGGTTACGTGCTCACCTCTAAACTGATAGGACCGGGGTTCAATCCTCACCTGGCCCTCGATTAATTCACGCGGGAGGTGAATAAATCAGAGCACGTAGTCTCTCGGAGAAGGACGTTAAACTGTCGGTCCCGAACCTGTACGATGTCAGGTACTCGTTAAAGATCCCTACTCTAAATATATATATACACTTAAAGTAAACTGTGACACATAGACAGAAACATAACAAAGACACAGTTTTCAATATTTCGACCGTTGTGGCGGTCGAACTCAGTAGAAGTGATTTGACGGAGGGACGACAGTCAATTCATGTACAAATATATATATACTAGCCATATTACCTTAGAACATTCATATTTTATCTGACATTTCAAGTTTGTTTCTAAAATTATTCTATAATTAGTTTATTATATATTATAGACTACCCTGACCCCATAATGAGAAATATTATTAAGTAATATCCTAGAAAGTCGAGGCGAGTGTAGCAAGCCACTCGGCTACCCTGACCCCCTAATACGATGTGTTATTATGTAATACAACTACAACAAAGACAATCACAGCAAAAGCAAAGATTATAATAATTTCAGGTCTCTATCTCCACGGAAAATGGGTGAACAAACAAACAAACAAAAAAACTCACGGACTCTATATATATATATAAGTTTTTATATATATACTATTTTACATTATTATATATATATTATATACATTTTATATATATATTATATATGAGTTTTTATCTTATTTATCTGTCTTAATATTTTATTCTGCCTGAGGATGACCAACGAGGTCGAAAGCTTGTGTTTAAAATTGTGTTTAAAAAGTAGTGAATAAAATTTTAGTAGTTATTTGACTGTGTTTTTTGTCTGAAAATGTCGTTAGGAAATCTGGTATTTGCATTGCCTCTGCAACATAGAAGTGTAATTAGGAAAAAAGAACAGCTACTTAAAAAAGTCCTGAATGCAGAATCTGCTCTGCTTTTCAACAATAATATATATATATATATGTTGAATGCCAGATTAGATATTGTAAAAGACGAGCCAATCCCTGTTACGTATTACTTTGGGCACTTCTTATTGGTTGTGGGTGTTTATTCGTTGAACACGTTTCTCCTTAGCACACTCCGTCTGCTCGGCCGCCTCAGCCTTCACTCCGGGAGAGGGCTCGCAGTCCCTACTTAATTTTCCAATAGAGTTGGATGAAGGTCTTGGCGTCCTGGCTTGGAAGTGTACCTCGTCGAACTCGGTGTTTACTATGGGCTTAGTGGATTTCATTAGATACTGGTTGTTGGTGTTTTCTGTAAATTCTATTGATGTGGGTGTATGTAGACCTTTTCCCCGTCGGTTTCTTAACACGCTTGGCCGCGTCCGCCGTCCTTCCTGGAGAGGGCTCGCAGTCCCTACTTTAATTTCACAGAGGGCAGGAATGGCATAGGCGTCCTCACACAGAAGAGTTCCTCGTAAGAATCTGGTCCGGGCTATGGGCATTATGAGTTGAAGTTGAGTGTGTGTGGCGTTTGTCATTAGACCCCTTTACTGCAGTGTTTTCTTGAAGAATGCGTGGCGCCTTCCTCGTGTCGTTGCGACCGTTTCGACCGTTCCTCGATCATTCTCAAGCTGGTGGTGTAGTTCCTGGCTGGATTGTGCGTTATTATATGTTGAATGCCAGATTAGATATTGTAAAAGACGAGCCAATCCCTGTTACGTATTACTTTGGGCACTTCTTATTGGTTGTGGGTGTTTATTCGTTGAACACGTTTCTCCTTAGCACACTCCGTCTGCTCGGCCGCCTCAGCCTTCACTCCGGGAGGGCTCGCAGTCCCTACTTAATTTCAATAGAGTTGGATGAAGGTCTTGGCGTCCTGGCTTGGAAGTGTACCTCGTCGAACTCGGTGTTTACTATGGGCTTAGTGGATTTCATTAGATACTGGTTGTTGGTGTTTTCTGTAAATTCTATTGATGTGGGTGTATGTAGACCTTTTCCCCGTCGGATTCTTAACACGCTTGGCCGCGTGTTAAGAAACCGACGGGGAAAAGGTCTACATACACCCACATCAATAGAATTTACAGAAAACACCAACAACCAGTATCTAATGAAATCCACTATGCCCATAGTAAACACCGAGTTCGACGAGGTACACTTCCAAGCCAGGACGCCAAGACCTTCATCCAACTCTATTGGAAAATTAAGTAGGGACTGCGAGCCCTCTCCCGGAGTGAAGGCTGAGGCGGCCGAGCAGACGGAGTGTGCTAAGGAGAAACGTGTTCAACGAATAAACACCCACAACCAATAAGAAGTGCCCAAAGTAATACGTAACAGGGATTGGCTCGTCTTTTACAATGTATATATATATATATATATATATATATACACTTCTTCGATGAAAATAGGATCCGTACTACAGTGAAAATACTCTGTGTGTTACTTTTCTTCATTTTTGAGCTGATTTGCGTCCAGTCTGGATCGTTTTTTCCGAAATTTAAGTTAAATATATATATACGGTACTGTTTTCTTGACCACGAAATATTCACAAAACACTTTTTTCTTTTTCTCGGAGTTTGGTCAGGGTAAATATATGGAATCACCTTTTTGCCAACGTTTCGTCTTTATTTCAAGACATCCTCAGGGCTATAAACTAACAAAAAAACAATAAACAATGGACATTTTTTCATTTCTACTTTAGAAACATCATAAACAAATTGAGTAAGCTCTTTTTTTCAATTTGTTTAAGATGTTTTTAAAGTAGAAATGAAAAAAATGTCCATTGTTTATTGTTTTTTTATTAGTTTATAGCCCTGAGGATGTCTTGAAATAAAGACGAAACGTTGGCAAAAAGGTGATTCCATATATTTACCCTGACCAAACTCCGAGAAAAAGAAAAAAGTGTTTTGTATATATATATATATATATATATATATATATATATATATATACAGTTCAATGTACATAAAGAAACATAGAGAAATTAAAAACACACACTTACAGTCTTTAATTTTCGGTTTAACCGTCTTCAGGAGAGATAAGAGAGGGAAACCAAGCGCACTGGTACAGAGACCTCTGTATCACCTCTGTACAGAGACCTCTGTACCAGTGCGCTTGGTTTCCTTCTCTTATCTCTCCTGAAAACGGTTCAACCGAAAATTAGAGACTGTAAGTGTGTGTTTTTAATTTCTCTATGTTTCTTTATGTACATTGAACTATAGATATATATATACTTAAAGTAAACTGTGACACATAGACAGAAACATAACAAAGACACACTTTTCAATATTTCGACCGTTATGGCGGTCGTCCTCAGGAGAAGTGATTTGACGGAGGCACGATAGTCAATTCATGTACAAATATATATATACTAGCCATTGGGCTTAGAACGTGCTTGGTCTCCCTTTCTCTTTTTTCTTGTAGACGGATTCCCCGAAAATTTGAGTCTGTAAGTGTGTTTCTTTACTCTGTGTGTTACTCTTCTTGAATTTTGAACTCCTAATATACATATACTGGTGTATAGTAATATAGATTACATAAACAGCAGCAAGAAAGGGTAATTACGAGTAGAATGCCAAGAATTCGGTAGAACGCACTGATCGGTTGTAAGCACTTTGAAGTAGCACTTCATTGGTTAGATAAAGAAGATTCTGGGAAAAGCTTCCAATGCTGCTATCATCTGTACCATTAAGGCGAAATCTTATCTTTCAGAGAAGGACCCTTGGATCTTCACACAAATGTTTTTTCTTATCACACAAGCGTCTCCTGTGACTAACCGACCAGATAACTGATTGGTACAAACGATTCAAACATGATTATTTGCTTTCCTTTTCAAATATTAATACTAATCCTAGTACATGTTGTAGCAATCAGACTGAATTCACTAAAAATTAAAACATTTCGCCTTTTTATATGTATAAGCTTTTTAGACACAATTGTAACATTTTCTTCGGAACTGAAAGTCTCCAGACACAAAATGCATTTAATCAACGTTGCATTTCGAACACTTCATCATAGGTTACATCGGCCTCAGTATGCTGATGATGACTAATTAAGGATTCAATGGACACTGTTGAACGACTTTCTTCGGAATCATATCTATTTGTTTTAATTATTATTATTATTTTTTAAGGATAATGATTGACTCTATCACTATTAATTACAAAGTTTAGTTTCAGGTTTAATTATGGAACAAATATTAAATTATATTCAAGTGATTTAATTCTTTATGTACCACATAACACTTTCTATTCATCTTTTCAACATTTGTTACCCAGCTTTATGTTTTTAAACTTTCGTCGCTCCAATATTCAACTGTGGCAGTTCTAACTCTATTATGGACTTCCATATCAATATATTTCGAACTAAAGTTCGTCGTCAGGAAGATAGTAGAAGGGAAGAAGAAGAGGTACGTGTGTTCAGGAGTACCTCTTCTACTTCCCTTCTACTCTCTTCCTGACGACGAACTTCAACTTCAACATATCAACTTCAATATTCGTTTAAACATTCGTTTAAAAGCTGATGATGATTTTAAAAAATCAAAATCTTGTCGTAGGTTAGGTTAGGTTGCAGTGACAGTCTTACTACAGAAAACACATAGGCCGAACATTGGTCCTTTGTATAGAAATGTTGTTTAACTCAAGTGTATTTCGTGTGGGGATCTTTAACTTGTACCTGACATCGAACAGCCTCGCGACCGACGGTTTAACGTCCTCTCCGAGGGACGACGTATTCAGATGTATTCACCTCTCGCGTGAATAAATCGAGTGCCAGGTGGATATCGAACCCTGGACCTACCACTGCAGAGGCGACTATGCCAATCACTGAGCTAACCTGGCCAGTGTTTTTATTTCATAATGCACCCCCCCCCCCCCCCCCCCACGGCCGATTTATACTGCCTACATTGAGGACCCTACTGCGTTTATGAACACCATTTTAAAAATTCACACTGTTTTTTTTTTACTCAAGCTATGTAGAAGTTAAAAGTCATAATTTTTTAAAGATTAGTGAAAAAGTTATTTTGGAATTATTTCACCGTAAGGTGAAACTGCAAATGTAATGTTGCAAACGATTTCATTTCAGCATCACTTTTGCTGCTCAGTTTAAAATTCACTTAATCTTCTTAATATTAAATCAACAGAAAGGATTTAGCCCCCCGTAGTATTGTCCTATCACCAAATCCCCAGCACCCTCTCCACCGCTCTCGCTAACTCCTAGCCACTATTCACCTCAGCTGCCATTTCATTCATTCTCACTCCCACCAGAATATAATTTTCATTATCGTTGAGATATATATATATATAATCAATGATCAAACCACAATAAGAAAATGGTTATTAATTAATCTGACCCAACAGAGTCAAAAACATCAGTTGGGTTTTTGACTCTGACGAAGACCACTTGTGTGTCTTAACGTCCAAGATAATGGCCAATAATAAGACAATGGCCAAGCGTGTTAAGAAACCGACGGGGAAAAGGTCTACATACACCCACATGAATAGAATTTACAGAAAACACCAACAACCAGTATCTAATGAAATCCACTATGCCCATAGTAAACACCGAGTTCGACGAGGTACACTTCCAAGCCAGGACGCCAAGACCTTCATCCAACTCTATTGGAAAATTAAGTAGGGACTGCGAGCCCTCTCCCGGAGTGAAGGCTGAGGCGGCCGAGCAGACGGAGTGTGCTAAGGAGAAACGTGTTCAACGAATAAACACCCACAACCAATAAGAAGTGCCCAAAGTAATACGTAACAGGGATTGGCTCGTCTTTTACAATGTATATATATATATATATATATATATATATACACTTCTTCGATGAAAATAGGATCCGTACTACAGTGAAAATACTCTGTGTGTTACTTTTCTTCATTTTGAGCTGATTTGCGTCCAGTCTGGATCGTTTTTTTTCCGAAATTTAAGTTAAATATATATATACGGTACTGTTTTCTTGACCACGAAATATTCACAAAACACTTTTTTCTTTTTCTCGGAGTTTGGTCAGGGTAAATATATGGAATCACCTTTTTGCCAACGTTTCGTCTTTATTTCAAGACATCCTCAGGGCTATAAACTAACAAAAAAAACAATAAACAATGGACATTTTTTCATTTCTACTTTAGAAACATCATAAACAAATTGAGTAAGCTCTTTTTTTCAATTTGTTTAAGATGTTTTTAAAGTAGAAATGAAAAAAATGTCCATTGTTTATTGTTTTTTTATTAGTTTATAGCCCTGAGGATGTCTTGAAATAAAGACGAAACGTTGGCAAAAAGGTGATTCCATATATTTACCCTGACCAAACTCCGAGAAAAAGAAAAAAGTGTTTTGTATATATATATATATATATATATATATATATATATATATATATATATATATATATATAATATACAGTTCAATGTACATAAAGAAACATAGAGAAATTAAAAAACACACACTTACAGTCTTTAATTTTCGGTTTAACCGTCTTCAGGAGAGATAAGAGAGGGAAACCAAGCGCACTGGTACAGAGACCTCTGTATCACCTCTGTACAGAGACCTCTGTACCAGTGCGCTTGGTTTCCTTCTCTTATCTCTCCTGAAAACGGTTCAACCGAAAATTAGAGACTGTAAGTGTGTGTTTTTAATTTCTCTATGTTTCTTTATGTACATTGAACTATAGATATATATATACTTAAAGTAAACTGTGACACATAGACAGAAACATAACAAAGACACACTTTTCAATATTTCGACCGTTATGGCGGTCGTCCTCAGGAGAAGTGATTTGACGGAGGCACGATAGTCAATTCATGTACAAATATATATATACTAGCCATTGGGCTTAGAACGTGCTTGGTCTCCCTTTCTCTTTTTTCTTGTAGACGGATTCCCCGAAAATTTGAGTCTGTAAGTGTGTTTCTTTACTCTGTGTGTTACTCTTCTTGAATTTTGAACTCCTAATATACATATACTGGTGTATAGTAATATAGATTACATAAACAGCAGCAAGAAAGGGTAATTACGAGTAGAATGCCAAGAATTCGGTAGAACGCACTGATCGGTTGTAAGCACTTTGAAGTAGCACTTCATTGGTTAGATAAAGAAGATTCTGGGAAAAGCTTCCAATGCTGCTATCATCTGTACCATTAAGGCGAAATCTTATCTTTCAGAGAAGGACCCTTGGATCTTCACACAAATGTTTTTTCTTATCACACAAGCGTCTCCTGTGACTAACCGACCAGATAACTGATTGGTACAAACGATTCAAACATGATTATTTGCTTTCCTTTTCAAATATTAATACTAATCCTAGTACATGTTGTAGCAATCAGACTGAATTCACTAAAAATTAAAACATTTCGCCTTTTTATATGTATAAGCTTTTTAGACACAATTGTAACATTTTCTTCGGAACTGAAAGTCTCCAGACACAAAATGCATTTAATCAACGTTGCATTTCGAACACTTCATCATAGGTTACATCGGCCTCAGTATGCTGATGATGACTAATTAAGGATTCAATGGACACTGTTGAACGACTTTCTTCGGAATCATATCTATTTGTTTTAATTATTATTATTATTTTTTAAGGATAATGATTGACTCTATCACTATTAATTACAAAGTTTAGTTTCAGGTTTAATTATGGAACAAATATTAAATTATATTCAAGTGATTTAATTCTTTATGTACCACATAACACTTTCTATTCATCTTTTCAACATTTGTTACCCAGCTTTATGTTTTTAAACTTTCGTCGCTCCAATATTCAACTGTGGCAGTTCTAACTCTATTATGGACTTCCATATCAATATATTTCGAACTAAAGTTCGTCGTCAGGAAGATAGTAGAAGGGAAGAAGAAGAGGTACGTGTGTTCAGGAGTACCTCTTCTACTTCCCTTCTACTCTCTTCCTGACGACGAACTTCAACTTCAACATATCAACTTCAATATTCGTTTAAACATTCGTTTAAAAGCTGATGATGATTTTAAAAAATCAAAATCTTGTCGTAGGTTAGGTTAGGTTGCAGTGACAGTCTTACTACAGAAAACACATAGGCCGAACATTGGTCCTTTGTATAGAAATGTTGTTTAACTCAAGTGTATTTCGTGTGGGGATCTTTAACTTGTACCTGACATCGAACAGCCTCGCGACCGACGGTTTAACGTCCTCTCCGAGGGACGACGTATTCAGATGTATTCACCTCTCGCGTGAATAAATCGAGTGCCAGGTGGATATCGAACCCTGGACCTACCACTGCAGAGGCGACTATGCCAATCACTGAGCTAACCTGGCCAGTGTTTTTATTTCATAATGCACCCCCCCCCCCCCCCCCCCCCCACGGCCGATTTATACTGCCTACATTGAGGACCCTACTGCGTTTATGAACACCATTTTAAAAATTCACACTGTTTTTTTTTTACTCAAGCTATGTAGAAGTTAAAAGTCATAATTTTTTAAAGATTAGTGAAAAAGTTATTTTGGAATTATTTCACCGTAAGGTGAAACTGCAAATGTAATGTTGCAAACGATTTCATTTCAGCATCACTTTTGCTGCTCAGTTTAAAATTCACTTAATCTTCTTAATATTAAATCAACAGAAAGGATTTAGCCCCCCGTAGTATTGTCCTATCACCAAATCCCCAGCACCCTCTCCACCGCTCTCGCTAACTCCTAGCCACTATTCACCTCAGCTGCCATTTCATTCATTCTCACTCCCACCAGAATATAATTTTCATTATCGTTGAGATATATATATATATAATCAATGATCAAACCACAATAAGAAAATGGTTATTAATTAATCTGACCCAACAGAGTCAAAAACATCAGTTGGGTTTTTGACTCTGACGAAGACCACTTGTTGCGGTTGAAAGATCTTAGCCTTGTTTTCCCATTTTCTTATTGTGGTTTGATCATTAATTGTTATTTCACGTGTTTATGTGAAATCTTTATATATATATACATATATATATGTTCACAAAAGAAAGAGAAAAACAGATAAAAACACAAACACAAAATTTTGGTGCTGCCCTTAAACCGCAAACAGCACGGACGGTTTGCCATATAAATAATATAAATTATATTCATACGTTCTGTAAAATCAAATATCAGTTTTAAAGGCTTATTTAAGTTATTTTCATGTTGTACTTTGAATATTGAATACTTAAACTTTAACAGGTAATTACTCTCTTTGTAATTGTAGCATTGTTTTTTTTTCTTGTTCGTCTGTTCGTTTAAAGCAGTAGTAATTTTTTGACTTTCATATAATATGTAAAAAAAGGGTCTAGGTTAACATTTTTTCATAGTTTTGTGGTAAAAGAACTAATTTGACTTTAATCAACTGCTTTAAACGAACAGAGGACTGTATCTTTGAGGCATGGTAGATGTACTGGTATAGAGCAGTGTCACGTCACGTCACGGCTCTGTGGAGCCACAACGCTAACTACTCCTCGCAATGCCGGCGTTTCTAAGTGGAATTTGGGGTAAATCACTCCTCTTTGTCTGTTCCCGTCCACACTTCAATCTCTCACTTTCTCCCATTGTCCTTTCACTCTCACACTATCATCCCGTCTATTTCTGCTCTACCTCCCCCTCTCTTTTTACTCTCTCCCTTCCCTCATATCCTTGTTCTCTCTCTTTTCCCTACTTCTTCTTTATTCACTCTATCCTAGCTTTCTTGCTCACTTACTCTTTTCCTTTCTCCCTCTCCCTTTCTCACCCTCTCACTCTGCTTCTAATGAATATATCGACTCTCTATTTGTGTGGATTTTGTGATAAATCATTCTTCTCTTTGTTGTGTCTCTCACACTCTCAATGTCCTCCTCATTCTCTTGTCACCTTTACACTCTCTCACTCACATACTCTCAGTCCAAATCTCTTTTTGCTCCAGTTTTTCACTTCCTTCCTCTTCTGCCGGCCTCTCTCCTTTCTCTTCATTTACTCTATTCCCATCTTTATCTCTTCCCATTTTCCCTGATTTTCTCTCTTTTTCTTACTTACTCGCTCTCTCTTTCTATCTCTCTTAGCCCTCTTCCTCTAACCCTTCACGGGGTCCTCTCTTCCCGTTTCTCATTCTCTCATTCTTCATGCAATGACCATATCCAGTTAATACCTAACCCCCATACTTGTATGTAGGTTAGAGGCCAGGTTAGCTCAGTGGTTAACATACTCACCTCTGAACTGATAGAACCGGTGTTCGATCCCCACCTGGCCCTCGATTAGTTCATGTAGGAGATGAATAAATCTAAGCACGTCGTCCTTCCGAGAAGGACGTTAAACCGTCGATCCCGAGCCTATACGATGTCAGGTGCTCGTTAAAGATCCCTACTATAAATACATTTGAGTTAGGCAAAATTTAGGATTCCCACTGTAGAATCAATCTTCATTGTGTGGTATCACAAAGGGCCAATGCTAGGCCTAGGTGTGTTCTCATGTGGGACTACCACTGCAACCTAACCTAACCAAACCTGTATGCAGGTTGAAGTCCTCAAGAGCGTTACGTTTTATAACAAATCATAAATTATATAATAAGTTTAAATTATATAATAAGAAATCCAGCTTTGTTTTGGAGATACCTGTATGTTGTAGACTGTGAGGATGCTACCTCCTGGCTTGAGGTCCTCCCAGACCTCCACGTCAGGAGCCATAGGAAATAACTCTCCGTCACGAGTCCAGCTGTATCCAAACTGCTTGTCACTGTTTCCTTCATCGGTCAAACACATTTCAGACGTACTTTGTCTCCCTGAAATCACAAAGTACAAGAGTAGAGGGTGCTTAATAAATCCCTACAATAGAGAACTTAATTAAACAGAATCCGTTAAAACTTTAATTAAAAATAAATTTATTTAAGAATTGTATATAACAACAACACTGCCACGAGTCGTCACAAATGCCTATAGCATTCTTATTATTATTAAAAGCATTAAATATCACAGAGATTGTACTAATATACACTGATTGAATAAATTATGTACAAATGTACAATAAATCTTAAACCAAATAAAGTGAAAAGAAGGAAATCTCACTTTAAAAACAATTGCTCTAGCAACAGAGTGAGATAGTCACAAATATAAAAAACTTCACCCTTAGAAGAGCAATTGAAGCTAAAAGAAACAATAATGCACTGATGATCAATGGCGAGTAAGCTAAAATTTACAAAATTTTAAAGGAATACTACATCTGTTTACTAAAATACTACTTAACAAGAAAAAAAGCCATAAAGAAAAAGAACTTTAAAGAGCCCTTGTTCGTATTACGCCTACACTGTTATAACTGCTGACAGAAACATATTTCAGCATGAAAACTGATCTTTCATTTTTTTGACCATCTTGTTGTGACGTATTACGTTGTTACACGACAGTCCCACTGCAATTATACATATTTCTTATTTTAAATCTGAATTATGATTTCATAATTAAAATTATGGAACACCTTTTTGAAAGACTATTATTTTAAAACAGGGGTTTAATTAATAATATTTTTTACATTTTTTTACGGCACTAATTTATTTATACACTTTTTTCTGCTTTTTTTTTGCTTTTTAACATTACTGTATCAATTTTTACTTTTCTTCGCTTTCTTTTGTCCTTTTAGCTGGAATCGCAACACTTTCACTTTCTATAGGTCTTTTGAAGAAAAACTTATCCATGGAGGTTTGTCTCTGCCTCCCTTTCAAAATGTTACGGAAATGTGTAAGGCAAGTGTCATTAAAAAGAGCTGTAGCACGACTAGTAGCCACTTTTTCTGGGTGTTTCTCGTAACTTGGCCACCTAGCGGAACAATCTGGAAATTCTCGTAACTTGGATTTTCTCTCGTATGTAGAGCAAGATTTTTGCTCGAAAGACCTCTCGTATCTCGAGTTTCTCGTAAGTAGAGTAGTTCGTATGTAGAGGTTCCACTGTATTTGTTTTGTTTTTCATATTTACAAGTTACTAATATTTGCAAGTACTCATCGAAATATGTCATTAGTCATACCTTTGAATTGAATGGAAGAGTGTAGGGTAAAAAGTTAATGAAATAGTTTTCACATATACAAGTTAAATAATCTAAACACGCATTTCAAGCACCATGTGTTCTTCTTCAGGCATAAAACAAAAATAATACAATGACATCAGAGAATGGTCAATGGTATCAATAGTATAAAATAAATACCATCAAATAAAATAAGGAAACTGAAATGTAAATACCCAAAGCTTCAGAGTCTGTGGCACAACTAACTGGAAATAGGAGGGAGGGAAGTGGGTGTGTGCGGGGGTATGAAGTGTACATCTGTTTCATATTGAAAAACAGGTAAATTTATTTGTTATTTTTTTTCAAAGGTTAGGCAAAGGCCTTCACATTCACTCTAAGACTAAGTCCGAAAAATATAACAAAAAACTATAACGAAATACGAACGAAAAATTATAAAAGTAAAGAGAAAATTTTTTGTTCTTTGTCAAATAATCAAATAATAACTAATAATATTATTTGTATTTCTAATTCAAATATACATTTATATTGCTAATAAGTTGTGCAATCGCACAACCTTAGCATTGAATTGAAGATCAACCAACCAACGACCAAGGAATATTACCATGCATAACAGTGCATGTCGTAAATAGCAGTTCCGGACCAGAGGCCCACTACTGCTAGATTATCATCCTGCTGTTTTTGTTAGGTCAGTAAACATTGTCAAGAATGGGGGTGTCAGTCAGTAAGGGAATGTATCGTCTTCGTGGTCGTTTGGTCTTCAGGCTTTGCATTTTCTGAGGTACTGTATACGTTTTGAGTTATGTGATCGTCATTTTTAGTTTAAGTAGAAAACTTTGAGGCTCGTGGGATGAATGGAAGATATTAGTAATGCCGCCTAATATGTTATCAGTTCAAATCAGTGGAGTTTACGGGCTTCTTTATATTGCAAATTCGTTATCGATAACATTTGAGCGATATTATAAAAACATAACTCTAGGAAGCATAAGATCAGTCTGCTGCATTTACGAGTATTAATGAAACAAAGTTTAGAAAGATGAGAATCTCTCATTTGTTGATATTCAATAGGTTCACAGGATATTTGAAACCTCAGCTGTTCTTTGATTACGAATGACAGATAAGGGTGTTTTAAGTGTCAAGGAGGGCTGCTGTTAGATATCACTGAGAAAAAACAAAGTATAAACTATCTGGTTGACCAATTCATGAGAAAGATAAGATAATTATTTATGGAATATCACCAATGGGTTGTTTTTCCACTCATTTTGTTATGTATCACTTAGCAATATTACTTGTTACCTGTTGGGCAGTTGTAATAAAAATATAAATAAATAAGAAAGAAAAGACAATTATTTAGTGGTAAATCAGTAAATAAACCGGGTAAGAAGTTTTACCCCTCGTTAGAAGGGCACGTCGTAAGACGGATACGGAAGTATTAATTACTTCCGTGTTAACATAGATTTGTATAGCCTTTTTGTTATAGAAGGGTTTTTCACTAGAATGAAGAGCTTAGGTAAAGTAGTATGCAATATACTCTTAGTAGATTGAGTAAATGCAATTTATTTAAAGTAAAATTAATCTTAGCAAATCAATTGACATTTTCGTTTGTAGATTGAGTTAAAAGTGCAATACACTTATGCAAGCCAATCAGTATTTGACAAATGATAGTCGTAGGTGCCTTGCTTGTATTGAAAACATTTTCTGTTAATGGTATCAAACAATTTCCAAAGAAACTGATTCAGTAAGCTCCAAAATACTGGTAGAGTCCGTGGCACAGCAACTATCCCCCCCCCCCCCCCCCCCCCCCCCCCCCCACGGGGCACTGCCCGTTGATACACCGTTAATCTTCAAAATTCCAGAAAGTCCTACAACACATTTATTTTGATGGATAACAATTAATTTTCATGGATCTAATTTAAGACTACTGTTATTTGTCGCAGACTTTAATCTTACTACCAGTGTCTCTGAACCAGCGCTTGGTTTCCCTCTCTTATCTCTCCTGAAGACGGTTCAACCCGAAAATGTTTCTTTGTCTATATTGATCTATATATATATATATATATATCAATGATCAAACCACAATAAGAAATGGGAAAACAAGACTAAGATCTTTCAACCGTAACAAGCGGTCTTCGTCAGAGTCAAAAACCCAACTGAACACTAGATGCAGAAAACATCTGGTGAGGAGTTGAGAAGAGTGGGAGGGAAGAGTGGTATTTTAAAAGGGTGAAAGCACAGGAAAGGACTAATGTCCAGAAAGGGATGTTTGGGGAAACAAAGGAGTACAGTAAGAAAAAGTAAAAAACTATCCGCTAGCTGTCAACCTTCTTTGAAGAGGCTATTGCCCTCGTGATAAAAGTATCAAGTTTGAAGAGACCGTTACTAATGTTTATAATATTAGATCTATTAAATTTAATTAGAGACGATTCAATAATATTTCTTAACAACATTGATTTTTCATAGGTAATAAATTTAGCTCCTGTCCAATCAATATGATGATTTTCATTTTTTATATGCAAGAATAAGGCACTACTGTTTTCCTGTCTACTTACGTTATATTGGTGTTGTTTTACACGTGTTTTTAATGATTTACCAGTTTGACCAATATAAATTTTATGGCAATTTTTGCACGGAATTTTATAAATACCAGCGGACTCCAATTCGCTTGGAGAGTTTTTTATTAACATATTACCCACGTTATTACGATTAGAAAACACTATATTAAAATCAAGTTGTTTGGCTAATCTTGGAAGGGGGTCCAATGATTCGTGGTATGGCAAAACTATAGAATTTGATAATAAAAGGGGCTCTTTTGAAGTATTAGAGAAAGTTTTTTTAGCACCCTTCAAAGCTAAATCGATATAAGAAGAGGGGTATTTTAATGAAAGGGCAATTGACCTAATGTTATTAATCTCTTCATTAAGAAATTCTGGAGAGGAAACTCTTAAGGCTCTCAAAAACATATTTCTAAAAACAGAAATTTTAACATTTTTTGGATGCGATGAATAAAAATGAACGTATGCAAGTACATTCGTAGGTTTTCTATATACACTAAAGCGTAACTCATTAGGTAACCTATGGATCAGGACATCTAAGAAGGGCAAATTACCACTTATTTCTTCTTCCATTGTGAATTTGATAAATTGGAAGGGTGCTAAAAAAACTTTCTCTAATACTTCAAAAGAGCCCCTTTTATTATCAAATTCTATAGTTTTGCCATACCACGAATCATTGGACCCCCTTCCAAGATTAGCCAAACAACTTGATTTTAATATAGTGTTTTCTAATCGTAATAACGTGGGTAATATGTTAATAAAAAACTCTCCAAGCGAATTGGAGTCCGCTGGTATTTATAAAATTCCGTGCAAAAATTGCCATAAAATTTATATTGGTCAAACTGGTAAATCATTAAAAACACGTGTAAAACAACACCAATATAACGTAAGTAGACAGGAAAACAGTAGTGCCTTATTCTTGCATATAAAAAATGAAAATCATCATATTGATTGGACAGGAGCTAAATTTATTACCTATGAAAAATCAATGTTGTTAAGAAATATTATTGAATCGTCTCTAATTAAATTTAATAGATCTAATATTATAAACATTAGTAACGGTCTCTTCAAACTTGATACTTTTGTCACGAGGGCAATAGCCTCTTCAAAGAAGGTTGACAGCTAGCGGATAGTTTTTTTACTTTTTCTTACTGTACTCCTTTGTTTCCCCAAACATCCCTTTCTGGACATTAGTCCTTTCCTGTGCTTTCACCCTTTTAAAATACCACTCTTCCCTCCCACTCTTCTCAACTCCTCACCAGATGTTTTCTGCATCTAGTGTTCAGTTGGGTTTTTGACTCTGACGAAGACCGCTTGTTACGGTTGAAAGATCTTAGTCTTGTTTTCCCATTTCTTATTGTGGTTTGATCATTGATTGTTGTTTCACGTGTTTATGTGAAATCGTTTTATATATATATATATTATATATATATATATATATTTAAAAAAAATTAAAATAAATTTATTTTTAATTTGCAAATATTAAAAAAAGTCGGTTTAACAACAGTATTACATATATAAAGCATAAAAACATATTACGACCTTAACTCATTTTCATATAAAATTTCAGATTTTTGGTTAGCATTTTATTTTAATTTTTTTCTATTTTTCTTCTTCAAAATGCCTCTGCCTGGCATGTGCCTTCCGGGGTGGACCCCCCCCCCCCCCCCTTTGCTATATGCCAATGGATATAGTGGACACGTAAAAAGTGCTGAATACTGAATTTAAAAACTATACAGTCTAGCGGAGGCGGAAGATAGATCATATTATATATTTTTTTAATTGTTTAAACCGATCCTATAGCGGGTGATAACATCACCCGCTAAAACAAACTTTTTGTTTGATTATTGATTCTACAGATTCTACATTGGGTGTACTAAATTTTGTCTAACTCAAGTGAATTTCGAGTAGGGATCTTTAACGAGTAGCTGACATTGTACAGGCTCGGGACCGATGGCTTAAAGTCCTCTCCGAGGTACTCAGATTTATTTACCCTCCCGCGTGAATAAATCGAGTACCAGGTGGGGATCGACCCCCGGACTACCAACCCAGAGGCGAGTATGTTAACCACTAAGCTAACCTGGACGCCTAAGGTAAAGGTATAATTCCTGTATTAGAATTCCTATTCCAATAAAGGAATGGAAAAAATAAAATAGAAAACTACGTGATAATAATCGTAATAAATCGTAATAATAAAGGAAAAGGAAAAAAAAATAACAACAACAACATTACTAATCAATCAAGAACAAACTACAATACTTGTAATAGAAATTTTTACAGAGATAAAAAAAATAAAATAACTGGATAGACCTTCAGTTCAAGAAGCAATGTAGTAGTAAGCAAACATATATGTATCTTATCAGAAACTCGTAAAGTAAATTCTGGAACTCTCAAAGTAACATTCAATTGTCTTTAAGAGCTACTAGGATTTCTTATAAGACCGACGTCTTGAAGTCCGAGGGATGGCGTACTCAGATTTATTCCTCTCCCGCGTGAATAAATCGACGGCCAGTCTTATTAGATCATAAGTCATACCCTGATAGTAGAATGTCCTTAAGGATAAACTATTAATCATTGCAATGGATGTGAATAATTTATTTAAAATTATTTGAAAATAATACTTTATACATTTATTCGTCGTCAGTGGTAACATGTAGGTATATAGACAAAGGAATAACTCACTTCTATATCAGCAGGCCAAGAGTCCCACAGGAAAGTAGAGCGGCGACTGAGTATATATTTATATGTATGAGAAACAGGAATGAAAAATAGAAACTAGGACTCACATTCAATATTTCGAAAAATATATTAATATGCAAAGGTGTCAAAACAATTTTGGTTCTTACAGTACATTTTGATGAAAAGTAGTCCTCATTCATAAACGTCAATCAAAAATAATATTTATACCGCATATTATTCTACATTAAAACTCAATAAAACAACAATAATAATTATGCCATATATTATATATATATATATATACACGTCGATGACGACGACTGTCGAAATATCGTTGTGAGTCTTTTGTGTGTGTCTTTATTTGTGTTTTCTCTTTCCTGTGTGAACTATATATATATATATAGATTAAAAGGATAGTACAGGTTAATATAAAGAGAAGGTTAAAGGTCAATAATGAACAAGAAACAAGCGGTTAGAATAAAAGAGTTGAAAGTATTTTTTTTTTTTTTAGCTATGACTAAGCATGAGTCATCGATTTTAATCTATTTATAGCAATGACTAAGCATGAGTCATCGAGTTTAATTTAACATGTCACTTGGCCTTTCTTGAATTTCTTGGACTTTCAACTCTTTTATTCTAACCGCTTGTTTCTTGTTCATTATTGACCTTTAACCTTCTCTTTATATTAACCTGTACTATCCTTTTAATCTATTTATAGCAATGACTAAGCATGAGTCATCGATTTTAATTTAACATGTCACTTGGCCAACTCCTTTTCCAGTTGAACCCTGTTAGCAGAAGGTTAGTTCGTAGGATCGAATCTCTCAGTCTTAAGATCGTGAATGCCGAGACTGCGGTTAATTTCAATGATACTTGTTTAAAAGAAGATCTGCTGCCTATTTATACCAATATATATATATATATATATATTATATATATTATATTATATATATATATATATATATGAGTGTTGTTAAAAAGCACAGCGGCTTCAGCATTAATAATCTTTTTAGAAAGATGTTCTATTTGCCTTATTATTTTCTTATAATTCACTGGTAGCTCAAAAAATAATCTACCTAATTCCATGACAAGAATGGGAAAACAATCTTCAAGAGACCTAATGAAACAAACTATATTTAACACGACACTAACACAAACTAGGTTAAAGAACTAAATGGAAACAAGCTTTCGGCCACATTGGCCATCATCAGGTAAACAGTAAACAATACAACGAAACAATGTTTACTGATTACCTGATGATGGCCAATGTGGCCGAAAGCTTGTTTCCATTTAGTTCTTTAACCTAGTTTGTGTTAGTGTAGTGTTAAATATAGTTTGTTTCATTAGGTCTCTTGAAGATTGTTTTCCTATTCTTGTCATGGAATTAGGTAGATTAATTTTTGAGCTACCAGTGAATTATAAGAAAATAATAAGGCAAATAGAACATCTTTCTAAAAAGATTATTAATGCTGAAGCCGCTGTGCTTTTTAACAACACTTGTTTAAAAGAAGACTTGCTGCCAGTATACACGAATATATATATATAAACTAGAATTTTCAAAAGAACACACAGATGTGAAATCAGTGAAACTCATATATATATAAAGATTTCATATAAACACGTGAAATAACAATTAATGACCAAACCACAATATGAAATGGGAAAACAAGACTAAGATATTTCAACCGTAACAAGCAGTCTTCGTCACAGTCAAAAACCCAACCATTGTTTTCCAAAAACTTAGTATTGTTTTTCCATTTCATTTTGTGGTTTGATCATGTATATATATGAATGATCAAACTACAATAAGAAAATGGGAAAACAAGACTAAGATCTTTCAACTGTAACAAGCGGTCTTCGTCAGAGTATCTTCCTTCGACTTGTAGAGATAGATCCCTCTCACTTCGTCCTCTCTTCTAGTCTTCCCCTGATGACGAACAACAGTTCGAAATATTGAATTTAGTAAGTGTGTTTTTTCTCTTTTTTTCTGTGTCGTGTTTTTGTGTGATTTAAAGTTTTAGTATTTGAAAAGTCATAAATATGATATTTCTCCTCGTATCATTAATATTAAACGAATGAAAATAACCACGTTTTCATAACTTACCATTGGTGGATATTTCCAAAAAACTATGATTATTTTTCAAACAAAGGACTGATTGATTACGTATGGAATTTCACTATTGCTTCACAATTGATGGTGAACTTTAGCTCGCCCATCTCTATTCTTAACAACGTAGACGATTTTGTAAATAGAAATACGGATTCCAGAAATATGGATTATATCTACTGAAATTTAATTTAATAAAAATTCTCTTAAAATTATACAGTTGATTATTTTCATCTTTAATGGTATAGGATTCGCTATTTTTAAAACTATTATTGTTATTTCTTTTTATTTTTAATAAAAGTGGGAGGCGTATTTTGTAAATTGAAAAAACATTAGTTTAAATATAAATCAGTCAGGGGTTGATTAAATAGTTAATGAAGCTTAAAATTAATTTATATTCGCCACATTGTGTCACTGTCAGGTTGAAATAACATTGAAAGACTCCGAAATCTGACACTGTCCAATTATTCCCTGTCTCTATCTATCTATCAGTCTATCGCTGTTACCTGATTCTAAGACCAGCTTAACGATTTCCAGCAGTAATCAGCTTCTGCGCCCTATTTTTTTTCTCTCGCAAATGAACAACATCAAGAAAGTATAACGATTTTACTTAATAATGCTTGAAACTTTCAATTTTTAAAACTGTACTCATTTTTTCTAGAGGGTAATCTGACAAAAAGTTGCAGGTTTTTGAGTTCCTTTGTCGTTAAAGATAGATGTGAGCCGCTCCAAAGATAAGCAATGACTGGAGTGTCATCTAATCATTCCTTATCACACCGCAAGCCAGTTAAACTTAAATCTATCTTTTCTCATATACCTTATCTAAATAGTTTCAACAGTACTGGTGGCATGGCTCAAACTGGATGTTTGCAGTGTTTCCCGTTCAAGCTGGATGTCTTATATACAGTGATGTAGCAGGGGAGAAAGGGGACAGACAGGGGCCCACACGCAGGCGACAAGGTCCTGGGAGTAGTATTTCGAACGAAAAAAAATATAAACTAGAAAATATTAAAATAATAAAAAATCTGAAATTTTATACCAAATGAGTTTTTAAAGTCGTTATTTTTTTTTGTGTATAATAAAGTTTTTAAACGGATTTTTGAACTGTAATATTTGAGTCAATCAGCAAAAAAATATTGTGAATGCAGGGAAGTTATTGTGGGAATCACCGCAAACCAAAAAAAAAATAGTAAGAAAATTTGAAACAATTTTGCATAACATGTTAAATCCTGTTAGCAGGAAGTTAGTTCGTTGAATCGAAAGTCTCAGTCTGAAGATTGTGAATGCTGAGACTGCGATTCACTTTAATGATATATATATATCGAATGGGCGACCAAGCACGCCGGGAACACAACGGCCTTGTGTTTCCGGAGTGCTTGTTCGCCCATTCTATTTTCTCCTGAAGACGGATCATTCCGTAAGTATCTCTCTTTCTCTGTGTGTTTCTTTTCTTCGTTTTTGGGCTGATTTGCGTCCAGTTTGGATCGTATTTTTTTTTGGGGTGAAATATTATATATATATATATATATATATATATAAAATTAGAGTTGGGGTTTTGACTCTGACGAAGACCGCTTGTTACGGTTGAAAGATCTTAGTCTTGTTTTCCCATTCACGTGTTTATGTGAAATCATTTAATATATATTTATATAAATATTGATTGAAGTATCGACCGTGAAATAGAAACAAAACTAAGGTTTATCGGGACTCGGTCAGTTCTTCAGGTTCTGATAAACCTTAGTTTTGTATATATATATAAAGATATCACATAATCATGTGAAATAACAATCAATGATCAAACCACAATAAGAAAATGGGAAAACAAGATTAAGACCTTTCAATTGTAACAGGCGGTCTTCGTCAGAGTCAGAAACCCAACTGACATATTATATATATATGACGACTATGATGACGACGGATGTCGAAATATCGAAGTGAGTCTGTAGTAACTTTCTTTGCTCTTTCCTATTTGTTAAAGCTGATATATATATATATATATATATATATATATATAAACCAACATTGTTGGTCTCCAACCGTCTCTGTACCAGTGCGCATGGTTTCCCTTTCTTATCTCTCCTGAAGAGGGTTCAACCGAAAATTAGAAACTGTAAGTGTGTGTTTTTAATTTATCTACGTTTCTTTATGTACATTGAACTGTATTTGTCCATTTCGGTTCGTATTTTCTTCAAAAAAGTATATATATATATATATATAGTAGATATATGAGTAGCAGTTTGCTTCTCAACGCGAGTACTTCGCACTTCTTCCCGATGACGACGGATGTCGAAATATCGAAGTGAGTTCTGTAGTGTCTTTCTGTGTTCTTTTCTATGTGTTAAAGTATATATATATATAAGTTCAGTATTCGTATTCCTTACTGACAGCATAATACTGTCGTTACCTGTGTAAAGTCATCTGTGTGTACGGTAAATAATAGTAACAATAAAATAATAAGCAATAGTGTACGGTAAAACAGAGCAAATTTTGAAGGGCAAACATATTAAATATGGTACAAAGAGTTAATTGTAAATACAAATTTTCATTTCTATTTTTTATTCATTCATTTATTTTGTATACTTTATGTTCGTAAGACGTACATACGATCTAGGTATGCACTTATAAAGAACAAAGCATATACAAATCAAAAAGATAAATTTGAATAAAATATGCACTTGCACGTTGCCATACATAAATAATAATTGAAAGACATTTTCAGTATTGTGCTCATTAATATTAATGAAATGATGATGATGAAATCTACTGTGCCATACGAAGATGATGATTATGGTGGCTCTGATGTGTGGCTTAAATCCTGCTTTACAGCCGTTCAGGCAGTTCCTCACGTAAAAGAAAGAAATTTTGTTTACGTTTTCGTTCTTTTTTCTTACTCTTTATATTATCTGATATTGTTATTTTAAACTTATTTATCATCTCTATTTTTTATTGTTTTACATTAAATATTATTTTTGTTTTGAATTATTTTTAAATTTATTTATGTACTGTAAATGTGAGTGCTTTTCTGCTAAAAACTGCTCAGAAATTTACGATAAGTCCAACGAAAGTCAAATTCGTGAGAATTCGGAGAGGTAAATCGCGAACCATGAATATGCAAGGGTATACTGTACAATAATGTAGGTTTGGACACAAAGGGTCAGTATACTGTCTACTGTTATGTTTCTCAGATCGATGAAAGGGGATTGTCAGTTTTAACTTCAAAAATTGAACTGAGAATGTCAATAGAGCAGTTCAAACAACTACGATTTCGCAAAATCTTCTTAGAAATTATTTGTGAGTTAAACGTTATTTCCCTAACAAGGATCATTCTTGTGTCCATTTGAATATTCAGCCACTATTCTGGACGACCGACCAGAGTCCAGCCTCCAAGGCGTAGAAACTCGCAGAATAAAAAAAAAAGTTTCTTTTTTATGTGTGGAGACTTTGATTTATCTATTTACTCCAGTCTGAGTAAATACGACACAATTACATTTGCACAACTAATGAGTCTTCTACATTCGTTCACCCAAAAATACTAATTCAATACCTGCTGCGATTGACTGTTGGGATTGACTGGCCGACACTTACAAAGTCTACAGTTTCCTGTTACCCCGGGATCAGGGGTTGCTACTGTTGGGATTTAAATATCGAAATTTAGTTAGTCCCAAATTTGACGGACAGTTAGTAGGGTGGAGATCATAGGAACATAGGAGTTTTACCCAGCCGGAGCAGAGTATTGTTACTTGACTTATTAACCAAATAAAGTTACAAATTATTATACCGGAATCACATTGCTCCATAGCTGACCTTAGTCAAGTGATTACAAAATACTACTTATAGTCCATTGACATAGATAAAATATATTACTTTATCATGTAGAGAAGTAATTAATACAAAAAAAAGAAGCGACTTAATGGTCAAGTATAAAGAACACTAGGGGTCCTCATCAATACTTAGAAACAAGGGATGGCATACCTATGACACGCGTGTCAAAGTCGACACGCAACCTCATTTATGTTGACACGCATCTTCAAAGATAAAAAAATGTCATAATTTAAATATTTGTCACTAATAACAGCTAAAATTGGTAACAAATAAAAATATTATGAATTCTGTAAATAATAGTTAATATTATATTTCTGAAAGCAGACGTGTATGTACAAGTAAAATAATATTTCGTGACAAATATACATATTAAAAGCATTTAAACATATTGTTTTAATATTGTTATTAATATAAAAATGCTACATTCTAAAAACATGCTAAATTATAAATGCTAAATTCTGGTTTCATAATTTTGGTTCTTGTGTTTTAAGTGACATTAAAAAAAATTAACATTGAAATATATTGTTTTAATGCTGATATTAATATGAAATTCTAAATTCTGAAAACATGCTAAATTCTGAATGCTAAAATGTTCAGTTTTGATTTTTATATTTTAAATGACATTAAACAAATAATTAATGAACTTACAAACACAATACATTTTTATATTTTATTTTTAGTCTTTACTTTTGTAATATTTGGCATGCCACGAAAATTATATCTTGATTTGTCAAAATTTCGACACGCTGAACTCATATCACAGGTCTTGAGTGAGAGTACAAGACCTTCTGATCAAACTGTAAATTTTGACACGCTTAGCTCAAAAGGTTTGCTATTATGCTATTACTTCTATAAACCATTACGGTACACTAAACTCACAAGGTGTTATGTTGAAGGCAAATAACTGAAGTGATGCCGGATTATGCTGTTTGAATGAAAGCCTTTTTATTTCTGCCACTATCATAGTCATTGAGCGTTTTATTTTCTATTTTATTTGCCTGATGTTAATTACAATAAGTGTTTGACAGTACCTGGCCTATGTGCCTGCACGGTTCTATACTTCCGGAGAGAGCAGAGCTTCTCAATCTTTGTTTTCTTGGATGTGGATTTATTTCTACTGATTAATTATTTCGTTTATTTATTTGCAAACAGTAAAAATAATGTCATATTTATTGATTCTTTACCTTATAATAGACTCACTAACAATCATAGACAAATATTAGAATTTTTTTTTTTTGTGGGGGGCCAGGCTAGCTAAGTGGTTACGTGCTCGCCTCTGAACGGATAGAACCGGGGTTCAATACTGACCTGGCCCTCGATTTATTCAAGCGGGAGGTGAATAAATCTGAGCACGTCGTCCCTCGGAGAAGGACGTTAAACCGTCGGTCCCGAGCCTGTACGATGTCAGGTACTCGTTAAAGATCCCTACTCTAAATACATTTGAGTTAGGCAAAATTTAGGACTCCCACTGTAGAATCAATCTTTATTGCGTGGTATCTCAAAGGACCCAATGTTCGGCCTAAGTGTGTTCTCTTGTGGGAGTACAACCGTAATGTAAGCTAACCAAACCATATAACTTGGGGCCAGAGTTCGATCCCCACCTGGCCCTTGATTTATTCGCGCGGGAGGTGAATAAATCTGAGCACGTCGTCCCTCGGAGAAGGACGTTAAACCGTCGGTCCCGAGCCTGTACGATGTCAGGTACTCGTTAAAGATCCCTACTCTAAATACATTTGAGTTAGGCAAAATTTAGGACTCCCACTGTAGAATCAATCTTCATTGTGTGGTATCACAAAGGGCCAATGCTCGGCCTACGTGTATTCCCTTGTGGGTCTCCCACTGCAACCTAACCTAACCTAACCTAGAGAGTTTTGCCATGTAGGGTTACTATATTGTTGTTCCTCATTGTACGTCTGTCCATTTAGATATTTCTTGTTTAGTGTAAGCTAATACACTTGATGAACAAGTTTCCCGATATAGATGAAACGAAAAAGTCGTTAACAGTAAACTATCGCAAAAAAAACATTAAAAAGAATTAATTTTTCAACAAAATTTAAAACTAGTCAAATATCTAATGCAGTTAATAAGCAATAAGGGGCTTACGGAGGAAAAGTGAAAACCTCCAAAGAGATATCATTAGAATTCAGTTCATGGCAAGACTTGGAATTTCATTAGTTTTAGATTGCAGTTCTTCAGTCGATAGTATGACAAACCTCGAAGTTCTATCTGCTTTCTTAATTGTAATGCATTTATCTTGGCTTTTAGCCATTCCGCTGTTCTTCGATGCCTTTTATTCAGAGGATTACTTCTGAAAAGTATCCTTATTCTTCTTGTTTATTCTTATTCTCCATCTCTGTCATTTACAATTAGTATTATCTTCCTTTTCATTTTTGTTAGAAAAATCCTCTATTATTGTTTTAAAACTTAATGGCGTGTTAAGACAAGAATTACAAAGTTTCACTGTCAGATGAGATTTTTTTTAGCCAGATAGATAAAACATTTCGGTGTGGTTAGGTTTATTAAAGAACTACGTTGAGTTTGACTATCTTGTTGTTTAATCTGGATTGATAGAGGTCATAAAAAAATATCTGAAAGGAATTCTAAAGACTTGAAACTTGTAAAACTCTCCAAAACTTATGGTGGATTGATAACTCTCACATCCATCTACTTCATATGTATTTCCCCTTTAAAGGAAAATGAAAAATAATATATATAGAACAAATACACAAAATGGACGATACTTAATAAAAATACATTGGGTAAAAAGTTGAATAAACCACCCTTAGAAATGGATAAAGGGATGTCATATGAAGTGGACAGCCACTTAATTTATTGGTCGACACCAACAGAGCTACCAATTAACACAGTGTAGGTGTCGCATCTAGTATTTCACGTCACAGTATTTTTAACAAACTTGGAATATTTCCACATATTCCAAGTGTTTATGATAAATTAACCGTTAGAGTTCCAGTTTTACTCAATTATATAAAAATATATACGATATCTAACTGGAGTGGTCACAATATCTGTAAACCCTCTATGACAGGGGTTCTCAATGGGGGTGAAATTCATCCTCAGGGGTGAGTTTAGCATTTTTAAGGGGTGAATTTGTAACTAAATAAAGTTTACGAAGAATGAATAATTAGAGGTCTTAACCTCTATAATTTAATTGAATATAAATTTTATATATCCATCAATATTTTTTATTTGTAAAACCCTATTATAAACATAGTCCATGGAAATTTGTATATATTTATATATAAAAAGATTTCACAAAACACGTGAAATAACAATCAATGATCAAACCACAATAAGAAATGAGAAAACAAGACTAAGATCTTTCAACCGTAACAAGCGGTCTTCGTCAGAGTCAAAAACTCAACTGCTATAGACCCATCTTGGTCTTGTTTTCCCATTTCTTATTATGGTTTGATCATTGATATTTATGTTTGTTAAACAACATTCAGACTACAGTTGTTGTTGAAATCCACAGACTATTTTTCTTTGTAAAATAATTTGTAATGTATACTTAGTTTTTCTGTTTCAAAATTTATATTTCTGCCTATGAAAAAGGTTTTAAATAAAAATCGAAACGTTGGCAATGAGAGTTTAATTTGACCCTGAAGTACTGACCGAGTCCCGATAAACTTTAGTTTTGTATATATATATTATATAATATATAATATATATACTTTATATGTATTATATATATAACTTGAAGCTACTCAAAGAGACTACTTCTGTCCGATGACAACGAATGTCGAAATATCGTTATGAGTCTTTTTCGTGAGTGTTTTCATCTGTTTTTCTCTTTCCTGAGTGAACTAGTAGTCCTGTTGGACCGTTTCAAGTTTTGATTTATATATTTTATGTATATATATATATATATATATATATATATATATATAGGTGTATAATGTAATCGGGATTCGGTCAATTTTCCAGGATCAAAATCAAACTCTCAATGCCGACGTTTCGGTTTTATTTAAAACCTTTTTCATAGGCCTACAAACAAAGGATGACAAGAAATCATATATAAACATCAACATATAACTAACATCAAAATGGAATATTACAGTTGTGAAAAAACAAAAATATATATACAAGTAGAAGTAATAGAAAAGCAATAAACATTTTTATGAACTTACAGAAGTCAGAATTTTTGAATTAGAAAAATGATGAAATTTACATTATATAAAATGAAGTAACAATAGATAGTTAGTGAACTAACATCTTAACTGGTCAAAAACTTGGACCAGACTAACTGATTACAATTACATGTAAACCGAACACTGTTCACTCAAAGAACACAAAAGGAACTAAGGAAATTAAATTTCACTAAAATCAACTTAACACTCCTGAATAAATAGTGTTCAAATTGGTAATGTCACTTCTATGATTAACTGAACTTAGATCTTTTTTAATATATAGCATTTCGAGGGTCTTTCTTCTTTGCTCATCTTGTTCTTTATCTACTATAATTGCTTCTTCAAAATCGAACATGTGACCTTCGTTTAAGGCATGGAATGCTAAAGCAGTGGCGTTACTTTTATTAGTTCTTATTGAATAAGAATGTTGATAAAGTCTTTCTTTTAAAAAACGACTTGTTTCTCCGTAATAACGCTTGTCGCAGTCTTTACATTTGATCGCATAAATGAGGTTACTTTGTAACTCCTTTGGTATTATTTGTTTCAAATTTGAAAATAAAGACTTGACTTTTCTTTTGTTATAAAATGCCAATGTAACTTCAGGTACATTTCGTTTGAAAACTTTTCTAATTGATTGTGATAAGCCCTCAACATACGGAAATTTGAAATACTTTTTATTTAAAACTTCAAGTTCAGCATGATTTTGATTGGAATGTTCTGGTTGTTCTCTTGTATATTTAAACCAATAACTTAATTGAACGTTATTGGTTTAAATATACAAGAGAACAACCAGAACATGCTGAACTTGAAGTTTTAAATAAAAAGTATTTCAAATTTCCGTATGTTGAGGGCTTATCACAATCAATTAGAAAAGTTTTCAAACGAAATGTACCTGAAGTTACATTGGCATTTTATAACAAAAGAAAAGTCAAGTCTTTATTTTCAAATTTGAAACAAATAATACCAAAGGAGTTACAAAGTAACCTCATTTATGCGATCAAATGTAATGACTGCGACAAGCGTTATTACGGAGAAACAAGTCGTTTTTTAAAAGAAAGACTTTATCAACATTCTTATTCAATAAGAACTAATAAAAGTAACGCCACTGCTTTAGCATTCCATGCCTTAAACGAAGGTCACATGTTCGATTTTGAAGAAGCAATTATAGTAGATAAAGAACAAGATGAGCAAAGAAGAAAGACCCTCGAAATGCTATATATTAAAAAAGATCTAAGTTCAGTTAATCATAGAAGTGACATTACCAATTTGAACACTATTTATTCAGGAGTGTTAAGTTGATTTTAGTGAAATTTAATTTCCTTAGTTCCTTTTGTGTTCTTTGAGTGAACAGTGTTCGGTTTACATGTAATTGTAATCAGTTAGTCTGGTCCAAGTTTTTGACCAGTTAAGATGTTAGTTCACTAACTATCTATTGTTACTTCATTTTATATAATGTAAATTTCATCATTTTTCTAATTCAAAAATTCTGACTTCTGTAAGTTCATAAAAATGTTTATTGCTTTTCTATTACTTCTACTTGTATATATATTTTTGTTTTTTCACAACTGTAATATTCCATTTTGATGTTAGTTATATGTTGATGTTTATATATGATTTCTTGTCATCCTTTGTTTGTAGGCCTATGAAAAAGGTTTTAAATAAAACCGAAACGTCGGCATTGAGAGTTTGATTTTGATCCTGGAAAATTGACCGAATCCCGATTACATTATACACCTATTCTATCCAACGGTTGATATATTATTGAATTTGTTTATATATATATATATATATATATATATATATATATATATATATATAGTAACGGGTTTACTAGCCGTTGCGTCTACAACGTGCTTAGTATCCCTTTCTCTTTTCTCCTGAAGACGTTTCTTTACTTTGTGTGCCATCTATCTTCCATTTTGAACTGTTTTATATTTGAACACTAATAAAGAAAAACATAATTTTTAGTATTATATAGTTTTTAGTAATATTTGCATACTATTTAGGATGCACTTTTTGAAAAAGACTATCTTAGAATGGGATTGGTGGGGGGAGGGGGAGATTACAATGTAAGAAATTTCGAGAGGGGTGTATGGGTCAAGCAAAAGTGAATGCGTATTTCAATCAGAAGTGATATGTTCTCTTATTAATTTGAATTATCTGTTTTTTTTTCTAGAGATATCAATGGTTACATTGTGTCGTTGAAAAAAAGAGAACATGACATACTGGAATAAAGTTGCTAGCTATATTAAAATAATTGAATTTATTAAATTGATATTTGATGAGTTTAATAATACAGTTACACTGAGAAAAGCTGAGTATGGACCACTCGAGATTATTTTGTGTGACGCAGTTGTGTCTGATATCTCTCTGTATAAAGGAGAAGCAGGAGTCAGTAGAAGTGCGTCTGGTTTCCGGTCCCTCGCCTGCATCATATCTGCAGCGGACATTTCCATTCATTTCATTTTTTGCTAGCATCGCAAGAGCCTATTACTTTTCTTATTTATTCAAGTCTCTTTATTTAAAATGAAATTTCATAAATAAATAATAATAAATAATTTCATAAAATAATCAATACTCCTATAAATTGATGGAAGGTTAATTCTGTTGTTTATAGTTATAAATCAAATTATTTTATTAAGCTGATTGCATATATCTTTCAAATATTCACACTTGATTATGAGTGAACAGATATTTTTAGCAGAATTTAAAACAGAACAATGAGTCTCAAGTTCGACTCGTACCTTCACAAGCAACCTCTTTGTGCAAGGTTGCGTTAGCCCTTTATGAAAGTACACAACTTAAAATTAGTTTACAATAAATGAAAATTATGTAAAACCAGTTTAACATTAGCATGTAATTTTGGTTTACATTTTGGTGTTGACCTGGCAGTTATGCGAGGCAAGTCTTATTCAGAATACGTTTTTCCACATTTTCCTAATATTAATATTACCCCTAGGTCCGTCAAAACCACAAAATCAAAATTGTACATTATTAATTTACTTACTTTAAGGTAATAAATAACATATTTGATTTTCTATTATTATATGCTAAACAAGTGTTTCAGTAGACCCATAAAATATACATATAAAAAAACTTAATTTTTAACGATGACGATGCTCAGTGGTTAACGTAATCGACTCTTGGCTGGTAGTCCGGGGTTCGATCCCACCTGGCCCTCGATTTATTCACGCGGGAGGTGAATAAATCTGAGTACTCGTCCCTCGGAGAGGACGTTAAGCTGTCAGTCCCGAGTCTGATTGTCACATTTACAGGATATTATATAACTGGCTCATTCATGACTGGTAAACAAAATCAAATTCTTAAAATTGGATTTTAAAATAAAAACAGAATACAATCTATAAATCTGGTTTTCATTGTTTATTGAAAACCATATCATGCGAATTATATTAATAACAATTATTACTTGACAAAATCGTAACAGCAAACAGCACTACTATACAAGTACTGCTTATTGTGCAAAGATCAGACCAGAATTTGCCGCTTAGCGGAACCAGTGGACTTTGCCAACTATCAAAAAATGTTGAGTTACCTTTCACTTTAGCTTAATTTGGTATTTAATTATTAACATAGTAGCTAACCCAACAGACGTTGTCCTTCGTTACCTATAAAATACTCAATTCAAGCTGGAATAAAAACTAAAATAAAAATCTGGAGTGGCCTACACTCTACTTTACTATAAGTAACTTAATGTCAAATTTCTTGAGTATATAAAACATAACGTCTCATTTAAGCATAACATAAATATCTAAATGGGATATAATTATTAGCATTGCATTCGTGAGGTAGTTCAGATAGTGATTGAAGGGCATATCAATTTATAAGCTTATTTTTGTACATCACAAATAATTTATTATTTGCAAATAATTTCATTAGTATAACTACAGCAGTAATAACATTTTTGAAAAACCAATGTGAACATTTCTTGAAACGAAATATTCTCCTACAAGAGAACATAGCTATTGTTCAAATAGCCAGTAGATTTCTTACATCGTTTACTTGACATCCTTCTACATTGAATATTAAAGTAAAATTTTCAACTTTAAAACAGTAAAATACCCTTTTTTTCACTGAAAAACATCATAAACATCGAAGAAAAAATGTTGTTTTAAGATGATTTATAATTAAAGATGTACAATAATTAAATTTATTAATCTCTTAACGAAAGATTTCAATTTTGAATTATCTTTTACATTTTTGGTGCTTTATAGAATTATTATACTGTAAATTTTATGACTTCTTAGTATTTAATAAGATCATTTTACTTCCCCTTTGTCAAATAACATATATTCGAATTTTTTCTGAGTGAGTGTTATCATTTTCCTGCACAATATTATTCATCGTACATCTCATATAAGTCAATAAACAATTTAAATTGTTCCTTTATAAATATCAATTTTATCTCAGTGGATTCGCTCAAAAAATTTCTAAGTCAATGTAAACAATGTAACAAAATATGAAAAATTCGACAAGTATAGCAGGTGATCTCTTAGTCTAAGATAAACATACAGTTTTTATAGCGTTATTGCTCTTTCCCATAATTAAAACTTCATGATTTTTTTTTATGAATTGCTAATTTTTTGTTCGATTTTTGGTCAAATTTCATCGTTTTTTAATGAGCCGTTTAGCGTAAAAAAACATTTTCTCAAAACAGAAATCGTACTGTAACGCCCCATTAGCGAATGTAATTTTGAAAAAAAATATCTCAACTCATTCTACACATAATGTTCTATTTATAGGCATAGTTTCATTCTTGTCCGTCAAACAGTATGGCTTTTATCGCTTTCACAAGGTTTGAGATTGAATTATAAGTCAAAATTTGTATATTTTATTGAAAAAAAAAATATTTCCTGTGGTTTTAAAATTCTGAATATATTTTTCTTTTGTTCCATTTGAAACCTCAAAGATAATGTCAAAATTTCAAAACTCTAGGGTTATCAGTTTAGGAGAAATAAATGTTTTCTAAAAAACGGTTTTTGGCAAAAAAAGTGACCTTCCCATCATGCATAATTCTTCCCAAACAATAGGGATCTTCTTCCCTATGGGGCCCATTTTTGTGTAAAATATCAACTTGATCCATCAAAGATTCTGGACCGTAGCGTGGTAACAAGCAATGCTAACACACTCACCCACCCACCCACCCACACACGCACAGACATCATCGTAAAAACTTCATAAAACTACTTCTGGGACCTCAAAACATGTAATTCCGTCAATATCTCGAGATCGAATTTTTTCACGATCACTATACTTTACTTATAGTAAAGTAACAATACAAATAAATGTAAACAAATCCGATCAATAGAGTAGGTGATTTATTATTCTAAAACAAAATTTCATATTTTGTAGTATTTTGTCCTATAAAATCGGAATTTCATGAATTTTTTATAAATTCCTAATCTTGGCTTCAATATTTTAACCAAATTCTATTCTTATCGGTTTCGCGTTAAAAAAACATGTTCTGAAATTGTAAAAAGAACTTATACCTCCTTTTCTTATCAATGTAATTTTCAGAAAAAATTACTGAACCCGTCCTCATATAATATGCTATGTTTAGGTATAAAAATTAAATTGAAGATAGCGGAGTTGGCGGCGGCTGTACCGTCGGCGTCGCGGGGCAGTGTCTTTGTTACGCACAGAGACAGATTATCAAGGCTGGCCTCGAGGAGGGGTCAGCCAGTCTGTGTGTCGCGCTTGTATAATAAACATTACCTTTCATTCCTGTGTCATTCACAATTCGAGTTCCTACTCACTCCAATTAACTTTTATATACAAAAATAGACTAATTAACTTATGCTCTATTAATGCTAATTAGAGAATATAATGATGTCTAATTATGAGGACTTTGTAGCTGTAGTAATTAACAATATTATGACAAAGCGTGACACGCGTTTTGTCATAATATTGTCAAAAATACTTACTCCTAATGTTTTTGTTACGTGGTTTTGAATAAGATAAATGTATTTATAAATGACAAATATTGTATAAAAACATAATAAAAGAGAATGTAGAGGTGGTTAGTTACTGGTTAAAAAACTGGTTTTATTAAGTTTACGTACATATGTAATTAGTATTTTGGTTATTTAAATTTAACCTAGACATAACTTAAATGCTCCTGTATGCTTCATTTTGGTTACTGCTTTTCCCTTCACTGGTCTTTGCCTTTTTCGCAGGATTAAAAAAAAACTGTCCAAGGAGGTTTCTTTCTTCCTCTCTTTTAGAATGGTACGGAAATGACTTGGGCAAGTCATCAACTTTTTCGGGGTGATTCTTTGCCACAAACTGTGAAACTGTTTCCCACATTCCCAAGATCTTCCTATTGAATTGATCTTCCAATATTCAAAGGTAAACTAAGAACTGAGTGGGCCGTAGGCGGTATCGTAGAAAAAAGAAATGAACATATGTATAAATTTCGCTCATTTGACAGCTCATATCTCAAATAACTGGTATGTTGGGGCACTCGTATCCCGAGGTACCACTGTCTTTTAAAATCATTTGTATTGTTGAAAGTGTTAGGGAGCAACCGCCAGCATATAAATATAAAGTTATACTTGTGACTGTTATATAGTATTCTCCTTAGATTATTGCATTATTATTGTTTAAACCGATCCCCTAGCGGGTCTTTTTGTTTGATCGGTGATTCTACATTGGGAATCCTAAATTTTTCTAACTCAAGTGCATTTAGAGTAGAGGATCTTTAACGAATACCTGACATGGTACATGCTTGGGACCGACGGCTTAACGTCCTCTCCGAGGCATGACTTCCGGCGTGAATAAATCGAGGGCCAGGTGGGTATTGAACCCCGGACTACCAGCCCGGACTACCTACTCCATTTTATCATTTAAAACAAAAATATATTCATTGAAATTTTAGATGTGAAATTGAAATTAGTGATTTTAGACAAAAGAAAACACTTAATATTTGACTTTTTTTTGATAAAGATATTGTTATTAATATCGAAAATTTTAAAATTTCTCTGAAGGAAATATAACATTAAGACAGCTTTTGGGGGCCAGGTTAGCTTATTGGTTAACGTACTCGCCTCTGGGCTGGTAGTCCGGGGTTCGATCCCCACCTGGTCATCGATTTATTCACGCCTGAAGTGAATACATCTGAGTACATGCATATTGTTAATACCACTGAGGTTAGTAAGATTTATATTAGAAATAGGTAAAACCGTCATACCTCGTAAGATGATCCTGGAGTTGGAGCGCTTTCGGACGTTATCTATCTTCGATCGCAACAAACCTACTGTAGTAGGTTAAAGACCCCTACTCGAAATGCTCTTGAGTTAGGCAAAATTTCAAACAAAAATCCGGTAAACGGCTGACGTTATCACTCGCTAGGCGATCGGTTAAAAGAATAAAAATAAATGCAGCTTTTAATTCAAACGTAAGTGTTGTATAATAACTAAAAAAGAAAGTTAAATTTAGTTATATTTTTATAAAAAAAGTATGTTTTTGACATAAAGTACTGTAATGAACCTTAATTTTGTTTCAATAATATCCAAAACAGTATGATTACATAATACACAACTACATTTTTGGTGAATTGCGCTCAAAGTTCAAAGGCTTAGTCTCCTTGCTAGAATGTGTAGAGTTTTTCTGTCAAATCACATTGCATTAAATTATCTAGTAACACTTGTGTTTATTATCTAAGTTTCCTAGATATTACTTATAACTTAAGTAGTAATTAAATATTTGTTTATAATACCTAGTTAGATCGTATCTTTGTTTGTTTATAAATTTAATGATATACTTAAAGTTAAAAATAAACGTAAATGAAACATGTATCTACGCTCTAGATTATTTCTGATTGGAAAGGTGAAGTACGTCTCTCAAATGTCTTGAAGTCAGTATAAACCTATCTGTGCTCTGCATGAAATATTAGAGAGACTCAGTAAAGATTCATGCTCTAAATCAGGGCTTCTTAAACTGTGGGTCGCGACCCCCAGTGGGGGTCGCGAGACTACTGAAAGGAGGTCGCAAAGATCTGATAGTTTTCAATCATTATAAATAAAATTTTAAAATTAGTATACACACTACGTACAAATATAAATACAAATAAAAATCATACAAAATACTATTGTAGTTTCCAATTATATATATGTGAAATGAATGGGTACGTATTCTTTAATCCTTATTTTATTTACATTGTAAAATAGTGCGATATTACATCTACATCTACGGTTAATATATATTTCATTATATGGAGGAGGGGGTCGTTTAAAATTTCCTAAGCTTGAAGGGGGTCGCTATATAAAAAAGTTTAAGAAGCCCTGCTCTAAATGACTAAGGTATTATCAAATTTACGATTCCCTATATATAATCTTACATATTTGGTGTTTTGGATACGATATGAGTCCAGTCCTAGTCTGTTTGTAAGGTCAATGACCTATACTCCTATTACTATAGACTTCTAATAAACTATAACTCTGTTTGTAAGGTCAATGACCTACATTCCTACTACTATAGTTTTTTTTCCTAATAAAGTCTATAACTGCTGGCATTATTATTTTAGATTAATCTATAATGAATATCTAGAAAAAATGATAAATGATCTAGAAGTAACTGAAAAAATGATGAGATTTGAAATAAATCTGGAAAAAACTGTTTTAATGACAAAGGGTCAACCAAAAGACATTAACTGCAAAATAAGAGGATTAAATGGTCGAATGAAGTGATATATCTCGGTCAATTACTTATTGTCCAGGATGGCTCATATAAAGAAATGAGAAGAAGAATTAGGGTCGGCTGGAGGGAGATATTGGGCGCCTGAGGAACATATTAAAACACCCAAAGGTTGAAATATACCAGGAAAAGAAGGTTTTAGAAAAGTGTGCTGGTTACACTTTTCCCCTGAAGACCGATCATTCGAAAATTTTAGTTTATAAGTGTGTCTCTTACTCTGTGTGTTACTTTTCTTCATTTTTGAGCTGATTTGCGTCCAGTCTGGATCGTTTTTTTCGAAATTTGAGATATATATAGTTCAATGTACATAAAGAAACGTAGAGAAATTAAAAACACACACTTACAGTCTCTAATTTTTGGTTGAACCGTCTTCAGGAGAGATAAGAAAGGGAAACCAAGCGCACTGGTACAGAGACGGTTGGAGACCAATCATCGTCGGATCGTATTTTCATCAAAAAAGTGTATATATATATATATATATATAAAGATTTCACATAAACACGTGAAATAACAGTTACTGATCAAACCACAAAAAAGACTCAAAGCCTTCTCCTTCAAACCCGCTTAATATTGAAGTGAGTTGTGTTGTTTCTACGTGTTATTTTCTTGTATTCATTTAACTTTATTAACAGTCATTGTAGTTGAAAATAGATTTACCTATAGTAACTTTGAGAGTAGACTACTAAATATGTTTGTATTTATTCTGTTTTCTTATATATTTATTCTGTTTTAAATATATTTGTGTATAAAGGATTGTACTTTCAATTATATATTGCTCAAAATAGAAATATATGTTATAGGATATAATATTATATATAGAAATATATTATAAGAAAACACGACACAGAAAAAAAATAAAATACACACTTGCTAAATTAAATATTTCGAATTGTTGTTAATCAGCAGGAGTAGACTAAAAGAGAGGACGAAGTGAGAGAGATCTCCCCACATGGAAGGAAGGAACGCGAGTCAAGACTGACGGCTTAACGTCATCTTCGAGGGACAACGTGCTCTGGTTTATTTACCTCTCATGTGAATTAATAGAGGACCAGAGTGGGTATTGAACCCCGGATCTACCAGTCGAGACGCACGCATGTTGCCACTGAGCTAACCTACCCCCTCAATATTTTAAATACATATCCATGGATTTATTCTGGCATTTGTTCCTGGTCGTCGATTGCCAAGCAAAAAAGGTTTATATCATGCAATTACACAAAAATGGTTTAACATTCTTCAGTAAAAGGATATGACCGCCAAACGAATTAAGCAAACATGTTTCAAAAGAATCACTAGGTTAGGTTGCAGTGGCAGTCTCCGACAAGGGAGACCCGGAGGTTGAATATTGGCCCTTTGTGATAGCATACAAAGAAGACGGATTCTACATTGGGAGCCCTAAATTTTACCTAAAGTGTATTTAGCGAGTACCTGACCTCGTCCAGACTCGGGACCGACGGCTTAACGTCCTCCATGAGAGAGGACGAACTCAGATTTATTGACCTCCCACGCGAACAAATCGAGAGCTAAAGTGGGTATTGAATGCCGGACCTACCAGTTCATAGGCGAGCACGTTATCACTGAGCTAACTTGGCCCTCTAAAAATTGACTAATATTAACTTGAAAACGGCAAGTAGCGACGAGAATTATATATTTCAATTTATTCTTGTGCTACTCTGGAGTGACAAACCGTGTAAAAACAATAGTTTTATACTCAAGACAATAAATACGAGGTTTTAATAATTCAGTTTTATCGCTTAACGGTGTGTACCTGACTTAGCCTATTGTTACATGACTCACGGACCTTCCTGGAGGAAGGCATTGAAGAATGACAAACACTAAGAAAGAACCTTTTTATCTTCATTTAGATAACTAAGAGGCATTAGTGGGTCGACAGGACGGTGGCTGTCTGATAACAGTATTGGGAGATTGTGTTTTCTGACCTGCTACTCCTCGCGCTGCAACCAAGACTTAATAAAATAATTCAACAAGACTCATTTGTATTAATATATATAGTCACAAAATTGTAGTACCTATATATAAAATAAATGTCAGCTATAACTTGTATTGTGGAAACTTATTAAATAAGAAATTTATATTTAAAAAATCTGGAGTGGCCTACACTCTACTTTACTATAAGTAACTCAATGTCAAATTTCTTGAGTATATAAAACATAACGTATCATTTAAGCATAACATAAATATCTAAATGGGATATAATTATTAGCATTGTATTCGTGAGGTAGTACAGATAGTGATTGAAGGACATATCAATTTATAAGCTTATTTTTGTACATCACAAATAATTTATTATTTGCAAATAATTTCATTAGTATAACTACAGCAGTAATATCATTTTTGAAAAACCAATGTGAACATTTCTTGAAACGAATTATTATCCTACAAGAGAACATGGCTATTGTTCAAATAGCTAGTAGATTTCTTACATCGTTTACTTAACATCCTTCTACATTGAATATTAATGTAAAATTTTCAAATTTAAAACAGTAAAATACCCTTTTTTTCTCTGAAAAACATCTTAAACAGCGAAGAAAATGTTGTTTTAAGGTGATCTGTTAATTAAAGATGTACGATAATTACAGTTATTAATCTCTAAACGAAAGATTTATATTTTGAATTATCTTTTACATTTTTGGTTTTTAACAGAATTATTATACTGGGAATTTTATGGCTTCTTAGTATTTAATAAGATCATTTTCCTTCCCCTTTGTCAAATAACATATATACGATTTTTTTTTTAATGAGTGTTATCATTTACCTGCACAATATTATTCCTCTTACATCTCTTATAAGTCAATAATATATTTTCATTTTTCCATTAGAAACATCAATTTTATCTCAGTGGATTCGCTCAAAAAATTTCTAAGTCAATGTAAACAATGTAAAAAAATACAAAAAATTCGACAAGTATAGCAGGTGATCTCTTAGTCTAGGATAAACAAAGAGTTTTTATATCGTTATTGCTCTTTTCCGTAATTGAAACTTCATGATTTTTTTTTTTTATGAATTGCTAATTTTTTGTTCCATTTTTGGTCAAATTTTCATAATTTTTTAACGAGCCGTTTAGCGTCAAAAAAACATTTTCTGAAAACACAAATCGTACTCTAACGCCCCTTTAGCGAATGTAATTTTAGAAAAAAATATCTCAACTCATTATCCATATAATGTTCTATTTATAGGCATAGTTTCATTCTTGTCCGTCAAACAGTATGGCTTGTATCGCTCTCACAAGGTTTGAGATTGATTTATAAGTCAAAATTTGTACATTTTATAGAAAAAAAAATATTTCCTGTTGATATAAAATTTTGAATATATTTTTCGTTTGTTCCATTTGTAACCTCAAAGATAATGTCAAAATCTCAAAACTCTAGGGTTAGTAGTTTAGGAGAAATAAATGTTTTAAAAAAAACGGTTTTTGGCAAAAAAAGTGACTTTCCCATCATGCATAATTCTTCCCAAATCATAGGGATCTTCGTCTAAATGGGGCCCATTTTTGTGTAAAATATCAACTTGATCCATCAAAGATTCTGGACCGTAGCGTGGTAACAAGCAATGCTAACACACGCACCCACCCACGCACCCACCCACCCACCACCCACCCACCCACCCACCCACCCACCCACACACACACACACACAGACATCATCGTAAAAACTTCATAAAACGACTTCTGGGACCTCAAAACATGTAATTCCGTCAAAATCTCGAGATCGAATTTTTTCACGATCACTATACTTTACTTATAGTAAAGTAAAAAAAAAATAAATATACCTGTGGAATGGAGAAGTTAAATTAATTTGCTGACGTCATCATACTTTAAAGCACTTTGCAAAGAATGTATTGTTTGTTGCTGGTTAAAACCTCTGCTTAATAATTCTCCAGACCTCCAACCCTAATCAATACTTCAATTCTTCGCCACCATCTTTCAACTGAATTCTTTCCACATAATTGACTGCTTCATTGCGATACATTACACTCGTCATCAACAATAAGAAATTCTTTTCAGGTTCTGTCAAGGTAATAAAGATTATACAAAATTAAAATATTATTAATATTTCATGTTTAATATCATAGATAAATAATTATAACTTACAAACTAAGATTAAAGGTATAAAAATAAACAAATATGTTTAAATCAATCCTGTGAAACTATAAAAAACTATTAGTACTTGATTTAAAAGATTAAAACACGTTGTGCGACATGTAGGATGACGAGAGTATAATTAAACAATACCTTTCCCATACGTTTAACAATATTGCATATCATTATAGTTTGCGAGATAAGTATATGATAATCTAGCATGATCATATTAGGGTACCACAAACATGTTGTTGATACAAGGTCTAAAATATATTTTTTTTTTTTACACAAAAATATTTTAATATTATAAATACTTAGAAATATTATGATAGTTTCTATTGGTATGTCTAAACACCATTTAATGGGTTTTTATTTATTCCAATCTCCTTGGTCAGATAAGATTGCCTTTCACACGAATATACGCATATAGGACAATAATTGCAACGGCAAGTTTTCAAATGTTATTAACTAACCTCACAACAGGAGCCCCTAAAAACATTCCAGAGAAGTACATAATATCCCCTTGACTCGTGAAATGCTTGTGGACGGGACGTCAATCCTAAGAAAAGAAAGAGATGTCCACAGGCTCCACATTTTAGAAGTTTTATATAACAAAGATTTGAATCCCTCAATTAATGGCCATACATGCGATATGGGTATAATACCAAGCATGAAAATTTTTAAAAACAGTTACAAGAAGATTAGGGATGCTAATTGATTGGCCTTCGACAGGATGACAAACTGTTTTCTATTTAGTAACTTGTTTGGATCTCCTAAATTTTATTTATATTCTTTAGTTTATTTCAAAATTATTTAAATTGTTTCATTGTTTTTTTTATTTTTAAAATTTCAAAATTTTGAAAAATGTTTAAGACCCAAACTGACGATGACTATAGAATAGTCGAAAGCTAGTATATAACGGGTCTTGTAAGTTATGTTATATTCTTTACATGTGATGTTTGTTTTCAATTGTATTTAAATTGTTGATATCTATTAAAGTGTTTCAAAAAAGTGCCTCAATGTCCTTTGGACAACTCATTTGGGAATTACCACCTTATATTCGTAAGACAGTCAGGAGACTGGAACAGCTTAGTTTGAAAGTCGTTAATACCGAATCTGCGGTACATTTCAACAATATATATATATATATATATATATGATTGGTTGAAATACTGACCAATAGTAGAGTAGAGTTAGTAGGTCCATGCGTGCGGTCCCAGTTGCCCGCTGCTCAGCGAAGCCTTCGTTATTCCGCCAATGGTTATAGAGGTTGCACAATCCCTCTGTGAAATAAGATTATTGACAGAAAACGCGAGCCTGACTTTGCAGTGAACTCCTGTTTCCTTACCATTATTGTTTCTTGTGGTGGTTGGGTGTTGGTTTCGTCTATTATCTGCTATGGAAGTTGAATTTATTTAATTGATACTCTCATTTGTCTTCTGTGAAAAGCAGCCTTTGTCTTCGTGTCAATGGGGAGTAGAGGTTGCACAGTCCCTCTTGATTAAAAGATGTTGACACTCGACTCCAACTTCTTCACATAGCGACCCATTCGAGTTATTGCTTTTGATATGTTTCCTCTTCAGCCGGTTTCTTTTTACTGTTTCCACGTCGGTCGGTTTTTGTTACTGCTACTGCTATTGCTGGTTGGATGGTTGAATGTGGAAAATTCTGCATTGTTGACCTGGTGGTGTATCTGCGACATGTTTTAACCATTCTCTGGTTATCTTCAGGCAGGGTGTGGCCCAGACGATGTCACGTCGTTGTATATGTTTTTTATGTTGTCTGGAAAAGTTTATTTCCCCAGACAACTCATAGAAAACAATATATATATTGTTTTATATTATATTAACTGAACAGTTCAGTGTCACGTGTTCATTCAGACTACAGTTGTTGTTAAAAACCACATACTATTTTTCTTTGTAAAATAATTTGTAATGTAATACTTAGTTTTTCTGTTTATTAATTTATACTTCTGCCTATGAAAAAGGTTTTGAATAAAGACCGAAACGTTGGCAATGATAGTTTAATTTGAACCTGAAGAACTGACCGAGTCCCGATAAAACTTAGTTTTGTTTCTATTCCACGGTCGATACTTTTATTAATATTTATATATATGATCAAAGCACAATAGGAAATGGGAAAACAAGACTAAAATCTTTTAACCGTAACAAGCGGTCACTGTCAGAGTCAAAAACCCAACTGTTGTTTTTAACTCTAAATGTTTTTTAATTAATTAACAACATTTTTAAATTTTTAAAATTAACAACATTTTTTAAATGTTGTTTGTTTAATTCTAAATAAACAAAATTCATAGGAAAAAAACCAAGAAAGAGATAATAAATACTGTTATATCTGGACTGTTTGATCAGGATGTAAAAAAAAATTAGAGTTGGAGTCATTCCGACGATAAGCCAGGAGAATGTTTTTCTTACTATCAGTTGAGTTCAAAACATTAGTTGGGCTTTGCTGGATTCCTAGAAGTAATAAAACAGGATGTGATGTCCAGTTGCTAGTATTTTTCTTTATCAAAATCTCCCACTCTCTCATGTCTTTTCTTAAAGAGAGGTGCCAAAACCCCTCTCTCTGTTCAGTCTTTGATTTCTACTGGTGCTTACTACTTCAGAGCGTGAATAACATCCATCAAGTAAGTGAATAATACAAATCATTTTTTTAAATTAAAATTCACCCTTAATTATATAGGACTGGTCATATCATGCAAAATTTAACCAACGTTATGAAGTTTTATTTGTACATAGTTGTTTTATGAACATGGCTTACCATGAACATAAAATATATATGTACATGCATATTGTTATTACCACTGAGGTTAGTAAGATTAATATTAGAATTAGAAAAAACCGTCATACCTCGTAAGTTGATATCGGAGATGTTGGAGAGCTTTCGGATCTTGTACATCTTCGTTCGCAACTCCAGCAGATGGACAAGATCCGAAAGCGCTCCAACATCTCCGATATCAACTTACGAGGTATGACGGTTTTTTCTAATTCTAATATTAAAATATATATGATCAAACCATAATAAGAAAATGGGAAAACAATGACTAAGATCTTAGTCTTGTTTTCCCATTTTCTTATTGTGGTTTGATCATTGATTGTTATTTCACGTGTTTATGTTAAATCTTTTTATAAATTATATATATATATATATATAAAATATTTTATATAATGCAGTGAAAATGTAAATAATTAAGTAACTTAATATTTTAATATTTTAAATTTAAAAATAGTAGCTTAATATTTTAAGTAATACATTAATATTTTAGTTATGATATTACTATTATAAAGTAATATTAAGAAATAACTAAACAAATTAACTTACGGTCTGAATTTTCAGTTGAAATGCCATAAAGAATGGAAGAAATATGGCCTGGCCGCCAATCCTAATTGCAAAACGAAGGATAGACTAAGAAAATTAAAAACTGTAAGTGTTTTTTTATTTACTGTGTAACTATATTTTACTTTAAAACATATTTTGTTTTTTTTGCATCGCTTTCTTCATGACATTAAACAAATATACTGTTATAATGAGAATAATTTTTTACTTTACGAAAGCTATTAATGAAACAAAACTGTCGGCAGCCATTATTGCTAGATAAGTTCTATGCGTTAAGGCGTGTCTTTATATAACGTTTTTATTATTTCAAACAGTAACTTCAAATAGTAACTTCAAATAGTAAGTACCATTTTCATATGAACTTATTTGTGTGGCGTAATAACTACTTAAATAGTTTAATATTAATGGTATATGAAAATAACCAGTTAATACGTAATAATTATTTTCAATGAATATGGTTGGTTTAACTTTAAATTATTATTTGGTTAGCAATATTGTAACTTTTTGCTAAAATGCAATTTCCTGTTACAAATAATTTAAAAGGCTTATTAATGGAGTATGATTATGTACTTTATTAATGGTACAATTTGTCACGGTATAGTTTTCATAAAAATTAGCTCTATTTTAATTAGACAAATATCTATATATATTTAATAGATATAATATCTATAATATAATATCTATAAATATTATAAATATTGTATTATCTATAAATATCTATATATCTGTTAGATAACAATAGATATATATATCTATTATAAATTAGATATTGATATATATAATTACTTAATTTATTGATTTTATACAATTACTGTAATTTCAGATGAGTGAAGAAATATTTTTATTTAAGTAATTTAAATGAATTAAGTCATTTAAAAGCATCAAATAAACAAAATATTTTTATATACATCCTATTAAAGATGTTTATAATTTATAAATACCAGAGTATTAAGCATTTTATATAACATATAGAAAGCATATTTATGACTGAGATGCCCGTGAAATGGCATAATATTAATTCATGATTTATCGTAAATTTAGGAAAATGCAGTTATTACAAAACTAAGTTACTGATAAGCAGTGAATTTTATACCGCAGTTGCAATTTAAAATAAGAAAGACATTCTGTTTTGTAATGGGTATTGATACTTTACTTTGAAATTGTAATACTATTTAAGTTTTTACAATTTTATATTGACTGTATTGATATGTCTGCCAGTTATTGATTAATTAATTAGATTTTTTAATTGTCTTCATTTTAAACATACAAGAATTGAATGCATATTGGTTGTAATGCAAGGGGTGGTTCTGCATATTAAGTCATTTGTTATTAATAAATTTTTAACTTTAGTGCATTTATTCTGCGCGAATGCAATTTGCATAGCTTTGGTTCCAATTGTGGTACATCTCAGTGAATAGTGTTGTGCATATAATTCGCACAACCCAGTTCGATATTAGACCAATACTTCTGCCATAGCATAGTCATTTTCAATACATGGAATGCACACAATTTTGTGTGTGACTTTTAGTCAAACTTTGTAAAAGTTAATGCAATTGAATTGCTATTCTGCTTGCATGTAATTTCTATAACAAGTGAGAGTCATAGTCGAAGTTGTCAATAGTTCAGCAGCACTGTTATGCTGCAATAAGCAATAAGTTCAAGACTAGTGTGATTGAAAGGTGAACTATTATTGCAGAGTACAATACTATAAATAGTTACAGTCAATCTGGTTTTATCTCAGCTCATCGAGGTCGTATTCTAGTTCCATGCTGTACGTGCAACACTAGTTAGAGAAAAAAATAAAAAATATCATTGTTCGTGCTTCTGCATTATTCTCTGTGCAAAACACTCAACCCTACGGCGAGTTATAGTTGAACTTTTCTGAACCTATCGTAACTGTGCACTTATGCTATATATATATATATATATATATATTGTGTGTGTGTGTGTGTGTGTGTGTGTGTGTGTGTGTCCAAAGGCTCCACATTTTAGAAGCTTTATATATCAAAGATTTAAATCCCTCAATTAATGGCCAGATACGCGATATGGGTATAATACCAACCATGAAAATTTTTGAAAACAGTTACAAGAAAATTACGGATGCTAATTAATTGGCCTACGACAGGATGACAAACTGTTTTCAATTTCGTAACTTGTTTGGACCTGCAATCTTTTATTTATATTCTTTAGTTTATTTCAAAATTGTTTAAATTCTTTCATTGTCAAGTATTTGGGAATAGTTTTTGACTCTTCATTGAGTTTCAGGCCCCACTTGCAGGACAGGAAACGTCAAGGAAAGGCGCTGTTAGGTATGTTTCGCCCGTTGATCGGGCCTAAGGGAGTGTCCCTGGCTGCTAAGATGTGCCTTTATAAAACTCTTATCAGTTCGGTGATGACTTACGGGTCATCGGCCTGGTTTGAGGCTTCTAACACTTCTACAGGTCTCCTCCAAGGTGTTCAGAACAGGGGCTACCCGGATAATGACGGGAGCACGAGGTATGTTCGGAACAGGGATCTCCATAGTGACCTGGGGCTGGAGCATATCGACAGTTTCATCTGGAGACTTGCCAGCCGAGAGGACAACAAGCTACAGGGGAGTGAAAATGTCCTTGTACGGAACCTGAAAAGGAGAGCCACACAACCTCCAGATAATGGATAAGTAGCACTTCTATTGCTATAATTTCTCTGTTGGAGCATAAATCTAGACATGTGATGCTTTTGTTCTAATGTAACTGTATTGTCCTGTCCGGGATGCTGGATGAACTGCTGGCGGTTCACCCACGGATCAAAAGTATAGATCTATGTTTTGAAACACATTGTACTGTTATAAAATGTAAAATCTATTTATGTATTTATTTTCATTAATTATTTATAAATGTACATCAAGAAAGATCTGTGTTCAAAACACATCATAGTGTTATAAATCAGATTATATATTTAATTGTTATTTTTATATATTAATTTATAAATGTCTTCCCCCTTAAAGGTAATCACCTCGAAGAGGTGTTAGGAATATGTATAGTCTTAAGATTATACCTAACTGCATTTATTCTTTGTTTATCTCCTACACTGTAGTTTAGGATGCAGATGTTCTCGGTGGCCGCAGTTGTGTGAATGCAGAGTTGACCAATGCATTTTTCAATGCAGTTTGCAATTCTTTACTCTGCTTCCGGCTGCGTGCTTATCGATAGATGGATTGTGTGAGTATATACTGTACTCCCCCTTAAGGGTTATCACCTCACAGAGGTGTTATAGTGGGTATGTTCTTAAGACTGTACGTAGTAGTCAATGTTGTCTCCCACATTGAGCTAGGATGCAGCTGTTCTCGGTGGCCGCAGTTGTGTGAATGCAGAGTTGACCAATGCATTTTTCAATGCAGTTTGCAATTCTTTACTTTGCTTCCGACTGCGTGCTTATCGATAGATGGATTGTGTGAGTATATACTGTACTCCCCCTTAAGGGTTATCACCTCACAGAGGTGTTATAGTGGGTATGTTCTTAAGACTGTACGTAGTAGTCAATGTTGTCTCCCACATTGAGCTAGGATGCAGCTGTTCTCGGTAGCCGCAGTTGTGTGAATGCAGAGTTGACCAATGCATTTTTCAATTCTTTACTTTGCTTCCGACTGCGTGCTTATCGATAGATGGATTGTGTGAGTATATACTGTACTCCCCCTTAAGGGTTATCACCTCACAGAGGTGTTATAGTGGGTATGTTCTTAAAACTGTACGTAGTAGTCATTGTTGTCTCCCACATTGAGCTAGGATGCAGATGTTCTCGGTGGCCGCAGTTGTGTGAATGCAGAGTTGAACAAAGCATTTTTCAATGCAGTTTGCAATTCTTTACTCTGCTTCCGGCTGCGTGCTTATCGATAGATGGATTGTGTGAGTATATACTTTACTCCCCCTTAAGGGTTATCACCTCACAGAGGTGTTACAGTGGGTATGTTCTTAAGACTGTACGTAGTAGTCAATGTTGTCTCCCACATTGAGCTAGGATGCAGCTGTTCTCGGTGGCCACAGTTGTGTGATATAATGGTTGGAAGGCTTTGGTGTATGGTAATAAATCAAAACAGGCCACAGTTGTGTGGAATCCGGGGTTGAGAAATGCATTTTTGAATGCAGTTTTTTGCAATTCCAAACCCTGCTTCCGGACTGCGTGCTTATCGATGGATAGATTGTATGTGAGCTCCACGGTAAGGTTTCACTCTCGGTATAGGTCTCAGTTACTTATTATCTGACTACAATCTTAATATAATTATAACTTTTTAAAAAAGCTGTCATTAAAATGTATTCACTCTCAAAGGGTAATCACCTCAAAGAGGAGATCGATCATTTATTATTATTATTATCATTATATTGTTTTTAAGAGCATATAACTAGTTACATACGGAATGTTGTTGTATTCACGTGCCCCATGGAGCCCGAGGGTGCTGCTTGTTCTTTGATGCCGCAGTTATGAATGCAGGGTTGATCAAATGCATTTTTGAATGCAGTTTTGCAATTCCTAACTCTGCTTTCGTGCTGTGTGCTTGACGATGAGTAGACCGTGGAATGGGCTCCATGTGATTAATTATTAATACTTCATATCTTCATCATTTCATTCTTTCACTGTTGGGCGTTGTATGTATTTTGATTCTTAAGTCTCTATATTGCTATGAGCCTGTTCTGGTAACTGGTCAAAGGTTCACACTAGCCAAGGAAATTTTATTTTTTTTTTTAATACAAGGGACAAGTAAACGTGCCAGTTTAGCTTGTATCCCTCCACGTTAACTAATTTAGAGAATGAAGTGGTAAAAGGCCTAGGTGCCTGTCCACTAATTTGGAGTGCTTCTTGCTGTACATGGCTAGCTGACCCTTGACCCTTGATAGTTAAAACATGTCGCAAATACCACCACCAGGACAACAGTACAAAAATTTACCTTCAACCAGCCATCCATCAATAGGAATATGAACAATCAACAGAAAAAACAGAAGAGGAAACGTAACGTAAATTCAACGAAACCAATAATTCGAAGAGGTTTCTCTGTGAAGAAGTTGGAGTTGAGTGTCAACATCTTTTAATCAAGAGGGACTGTGCAACCTCTACCCCCATTGACATGAAGACAAAGGCTGCTTTTCATAGAAGACAAATGAGAGTATCAACTAAAATAAAATCAATATCCGTAGCAGACAATAGAAAGAATCAACACCCAACCACCAAAAAAATTAGAAATTGAAAGGCAACAGGAGTCCACTGCAAAGTGAGGCGCATGTTTCTACCAATATTCTTATATCAGAGGGACTGTGCAACCTCTATACCCATTGGCGGAATGACCGAGGCTTCGCTGGGTAGCGGGTAACTGGGACCGCACGCATGGACCTACAAACTCTACTCTCATATTGATCACCATCATAAAGAATCTTATATATATCAGTCGTTATCAGCCTTTGGAGCGATTCACTTCTTTTCCTGAAGACGAGGACATCGATATATATATATATATATATATACCATGATAAACGAAAAACGGTCCGGCAGGACAAATAACGATTAAAATAAGCAGTGACACATAAACAGAAACACAACAAAGACTCACTTTTCAGTCTTTGAAAAGTGAGTCTTTGTTGTGTTTCTGTTTATGTGTCACTGCTTATTTTAATCGTATATATATATATATATATATATATATATATATATATTACGTGCATTAAATCTAGTGCGAGTTATAATCATCTAATGTATTTTATGCTTTGCAACAAATTATTATTCTGGAGGTTTGAGACTCTTTCAACACTCCTACTGCAATGTATACATATAGGAGTATACATACAAGCAGACCTCTGCTCTCTTTATACTATTCTTTATAGATTAATTGTATAAATTACAATTGATTCAGTTGTTCAATAATCAATGAGGTTTGGAATTAAGCTCAATTTTCAGCCTATCGGTCTGGTTCACCATGTCTGAGTTGGCGGGAGAATTTATTTGGTGGTTTCCTCCTGAGACCAGGGGATTCTCCCACCAAATAGTTCAGACGGCATCCATGAACAGTCGGGAGAGCCAGTGCCTCGTACCAGCAAGGGTTGAAGGTGAGTGATCTGTAATATCCATTTAATTCTTCCCACTAAGTGATATATTGATGACCTGTATTGATAATCCCATAAATTTAGTTGTAAATGAAAATAAATCTTGAGTGCCAACACTCAACATTACTTAAGTAAACATTGACAAACTTCTTGGGTTGTTGAGTATATATCATATATATATATATATATTTGTGTACAATGGCAGCAGGTCTTCCCTTAAGCATATGTTATTAAAATAAGCAGCAGCTTCTGCATTGACGAGTTTCTTGTTGACACTCTCTAGTTTTCGTATCACTTTACGGTGAGACTCTGGTACCTTCCAAAGAAGGTTAGCAAAAGACATTAACACGCACAATAAACTTTAGGTCAAACACGAAAACACTTGAATAAACCACTTTTTTTAAAATGCCGTTTTATTTTTTTATTTAGTTTGTTATTTTAGTGATTAAAACGGCATTTTAAAAAAAGTGGTTTATTCAAGTGTTTTCGTGTTTGACCTAAAGTTTATTGTGTGTGTTAATGTCTTTTGCTGACCTTCTTTGGAAGCTACCAGAGTCTCACCGTAATGTGATACGAAAACTAGAGAGTGTCAACAAGAAACTGGTCAATGCAGAAGCTGCTGCTTATTTTAATAATATTATTATATTATTTTATTTTATATAATATACCATTTTATATAAATATTCAGTATTCCATGTTGAAATATCGTGAGTATATAATTTGCGACCTCTTGAACTCATCTCACACGTAATGATGAAGATAAGTGCCTCAGAGCGATAATCTTCAATCATTTGAACTGCTGCTTATTAAATATATATATATATTATCTCTGATACTAATATAGAAAGCCTTCAAACGATTATCTTCAATTCACACTTTGTAGATACCTCTGTAAGTTATCCATAATTTCCCACTATATACTTGTATACTTCCTCTCGACGTCAAACCTCACTTATCTTAACCTTTAAAACTTCCTGTTCATCACTCAATTTCACCAACTCCTTCTCCTATACCTCCTGTTAAAACTTCCTGTTCATCACTCAATTTCACCCACTCCTTCTCCTATACCTCCTTAACCTTCCTAGATGTAGTAGTGTCCCTAAGCGGCAGGACCTTCACCACCTCCATACACACAAAACCTACCAATGCCCAACAATATCTACACTTCAATAGTTGTCACCCATCCCACACAAAAAAGTCCCTACCTCGTTCCCTCTCCATCCGCATACACCGTATTTGCAGTGACCTCTACCAACGGCAGTGTCATATCGACAAACTTAGGGAAAAATTCGTCCAGTGGGGCTATTCTCCCAGGTTTGTTGACAAACGCTTAGTACCTGCCACCAATCAATATCTTCCTAGGACTGCCGCTGAACCCAACAGTTCTCCCTTCCTCGTAACTACTTTCTTTCCTGGGGTCCATAGGATCGGGAATATCATCAAGGACATTTTTCCTCTCCTGTCCTCTTCCCCCTCCACCTCCTCCGTCTTCCGAAAATCCCCTCGCCTGTCTTTCAGAAAGCCTCCCAATTTAGGAAACCTGTTTTCCCACAGATCCCTTGAAACTCCTGGGATTGGGGTGGTACGTGGTGGTTTGGAGAAATGCGGCCGTCGCCTCTGCCTTACCTGTCCTTTAGTTAACCCTTCACCTTTCTTCTCCTCACCAACCAACTCTTTCCGCGTCCCACCTAACACCTCCTGCTCATCGAGGAATTGCGTCTACCAACTGAACTGTAGACAATGTGGAGCATTCTACATTGGTATGACTTCTACCAAGCTCAATGAGCGTTTGAACGGCCATAGAGTTTCGGTCTGTTAGCGCAAACAGCTTCCTGTAGCTATCCATGCTAACAGTCATAACCTTTCTTTTAATGACTGCTTTACTGTTCAAATAATTAAGCTAGTGACCACTGATGACCGTAGTTTGACATTAAGAGCGTCTGAAGAGGCCCACATATGGTTATTGGGGCCCATCAAATCCCGGTTTAAATCAGAAGCGTTAACTTTTATATGTTATTCCTTTTATTTTTAACTTATATATTTATATTTATATAATTTTTTTATTATTATTTACTTTTTTTAATTTTTAATTTTATCTATTGTTTTTGCTTTCTCCGTTCTCCGACGTTTAGTGCCTGACTCCTTTTTTACGCTAGTGCTGCTCTCATCAGTTGACTCTTTATTGCTTCATTCGCGCTCCGTTCGTCGACGTGGGGAGATCTCTCTCACTTCATCGCAATATGACATTCTTTTTGTAGGGTGAATATGAATGAATGTTGTTAAAGAAATAATAAATTACAGTGTCTGTACTTGATGACGTCGGTCAACCGTCACAGTGACTGACTGCCTGATGCCTTTGCGACTCTGGGTGGAAGATTAAACCTCTTCTGATGCTAACAGTACTGCATACGACGATCAGTATTACTCACAAACAATTTCTCAGGTAACTTGTATGAGAACATGTTTTGGAGTTGTTTTTCTAGAAGCATTGTTGTGTTTCTTTTTTCTTTGACAAGTATTAAATACATTATTTAAAGGATATTTAATTATACTTAATTAATACTTTTGCATTCCAATGGTTTATTTATAAAATTTGAATATTGAATAATTAATTGGGAACTTTACGTTTACGTTTTATTGGTTTATGAATTTAGAAGTCTTAAGAAATAATAACACGCCCTTATTTATTTCATAGATACGTATTTATTATTATATGAATGACTTTACGATAGAATTTGTTTAGACATAACTTGTTTAAAAGTTATTATCGATATATGTTATCAACCAATGATTCCTGATATACAAAATACGTTTATGAGTATTAGTTTCAAAAATCTATTACTCCAGATGTTTAGATGGAGACAGGAATTGCTTTTGACATGGCCCAGGCCAAAGAAAGTTATTGTCTTTAGTTCTGATAATCCAGGGTAACGAGTTTGATGAATTCATTTTTTGAATAGTGATATGGTGTTCTCATCTTAGCACCTTCTTTTTTATGGATTTAATGACTTTGTTATATAGGACTATTATAACTAGTTTCAGTAATATTGGTTTGATCATTTCTAATGATGCCAGTAATTATTTTAATTTGAAATCTTATTTGTTCATTTATGTAAGATAATAGGAATATTAGTGGTAATCAATGTTGATTGGTGACTATTTATTAGTACTTGGTTGACAAAGTTGTTTTAAAAATGTATTCTTATTTTTTTTACATTGAAACATTGAGTTCTAGTATCAATTGATTTCTCTATATGTTGTACATCCCTCATTCGGTATGTTGAGACATTATTTAAGTGTACAATTTTTAAATATTTATATATATTTTCTGACTGTTGTGATAGGAAAAATGTATTGAACAGAGTCCTATCATACAACTAACAATTATTATTCAATGGTATGTTGCATATATTCTCTAAGCAAACATACTGTTGTGAAATAGAAATAATTAATTTGTCATTATCTTTATTTCCTTTACTCTAGCATATATCAGTTTGAATGCGATTTCAAAGAATTGTTAATGAAATCATACATAGTTTTTGATTGTTATGATATAACAACTTTCAGTGATTGCATACATAATACATTTCTTCCGAAATAATTAATAAATATTCACCAATTTTTCAAATAATTCAATAAATCAAACTATCAAGTGCTAGATACTTGTTTCTTTTATTAATCAGTATAAGGAAATATTTAATATGATAATATTTTTTTCTGTTTTGTGGAGTAAATTTGGTTTTAGCGTGCTCTAATTTTTGTGTAGCGTTCAATGAAGACATCTTATGGTATGGTATCTTTGTTTCCGGGGACGTTATGCACGGATTGTTCAGGTGGCCTACTCTATCAGAAACTATTACTTCTATACAGGTAATCATTTATTGTAAGTTATATTACGTTTAATTTTGTTCTAATAAAAGATATTTTTTTTTATTTGAGAAGTGTATCTTTGTTTAATGTTGGTTAGCATATTATTGATTTATGTGCTTAAATATCTAAAGATATGTTTTCAAACTTTTATGAATATTTCAGAGATATTAATGGAAAAGGACATTCCTTATATAAAGAGTATCTATTCCATTTCTATTTAATTAAGTTTTCAAATTTTTTTTGTAATAGTCAAATTGATGAAAATTTCTTATATTTTTATCTAATTTCTCTAATGCGTATTCGGTAGAGTGTATTGAAATAAATGAGTTAGTTCTACCCAATGTACCGAGAAAGTTTTTTGTTTTGAATATAGGTTTACTACAAATCTCTTTAGACTTAAATAATCTTTTAATCCTTTTTTATTTCCCGTGAATATGTTGAAATATTTGTCTTTATAGTTATGTCTTTAGTGTGTATTTTAACAGCACATGTACGGTACATAGTGTAATACGCATTATATAATAGTAGAATACCCGTGAGCTTTTGTGTCACTCAGAAATATAGCAATAGTTATTGATTTATGAAATTCACTGAACATGATTGACAGGGATAATTTTAATTGTTGTTTCTTGTTATTAAGGCACGGAAACAGATTCTTATTGGCCAAGCTTTTTATTTAGTATTCTTATGAAGATTCAAGATATATACAGAATAAGTAGTATATTTAGCAAAATAAAAATAATTTAAAAATAAAAAAAAAAATTTATTTTATCATATCTGTATATATAAAGTACGTGAGTTTGTTTGTTTGTTCACCCATTTTCCGTGGAGATAGAGACCTGAAATAAAATATTTATTATCTATTACCTAAATAATGTTAAATAAAAGGAAATTATCACTATCCTAATTAACCCAAAAGTGGAGCCAGGGTAGCAAGTGTCTTTCATGCTCGCCTACGACAATAATTCAAATATATTATATATAAATTAATACTTTTTTATTTTAATATTTGTGTAATATAAACGCTGGTAATAAAGTAAAGGCATGGAACCAGGGTAGCCAGTGGCTTTCGTGCTCACTGATGACAGTGGCACAAGCATATCTATTGGACAAACCGAATCCAGTCTTAGAAAAATGTCTGTCTGTCGATATGTCGGTTTTTCTGCAAAATTTTGTCACAAGTAAACTCAGCCACCATGAGACATAGCAAGCTGAAACTTTGACACTAGATTTGGGTACGTCTAGCGTAAAATCAAAGCTTTGAAAGGATTGGAAATTAATGTAGAAGCAAATTTGTGAACTTTTAAGCCTTTTTTGGCTAACTACATAGACATGTTTATTTTGAAAATATACAGGTTTAGCAATGTAGATATTATTAGTTTGTAGAATCTATATAAATAAAATAATGATTTTGCCTGTACATTGCTTGAACTGACTCATTTTAACTTTTCTTTACGTTTCATACATTAGAGAAACCGAATCCACCCTTAGAAAAATTTCTGTCGGTTTGTCTGTTTGTCCGCAAAACTTTGTCACAAGTAAACTCAGCTACCATAAGACATATAAAGCTGAAATTTTTACAGTAGATTTGTGTAGGTCTAACTTAAAATATAGGCTCTGAATTGATTGGAAATTCAACGTAGAAGTGAAGTTATGGACGTTTAAAGCAAAAACGTTTGTCACAAGTAAACTCAGCCACCATAAAACATGGCGAGCTGAAACTTTGACACTGGATTTGTGTATGCCTAACTTAAAATACGGCCTCTAAATAGATCCATAATTCAGTACAGAAACGAAGTTATAGGGCTTTAAGCGTATTTTCCTAACTTCACAGACAAGTTTGTTTTGCAAATACACAAGTGTGGCAAGTAGGTATTGTTAGTTGATTTTAATTTCATTGGAGCATATGAATATATTGCGTATTTGACATCTTTGAAAAGGTATTTCCCAGAGTTGAGGATGTAATATCTATTACGAATAAATAGTTTTGTAAACGAGCAATTCTCAACTCTTAATATGAACAGGCAGGAAAAATCAAGAAACAAGTTCTTACGCTATATCATACCGAGGAAAGAACTTACAAGTCAGTAAAGAGATTGGATTAGTGATGAAGAAGCAGTTCATTATCTAAATGAATTTCTTGACTCCGTGACTACTCTTGGACTGCCTGCTCATGAGTAAAAACTTAAAGTAGGAGCACCAATCATGTTGCAATTTAGTAGCAGTAACTAATTTCATGTTACGCAACTTGAGGGCCCCGGGAAATTTGCAGCGGGACACGACTCGGAGTTTGTGCTCTGAACAGATGTGCCGTAGAGGTGGCCATCATGACTGGGTGTAGAATGTGGAGTCTTTGTCTATACCACCCATACCATTGATTCCGAGCCACTGTCTGTTTCCGTTGAAATGATTGCAAAGTCCCGTCAGACTCTATTCCGCAATGACGTCAACTAAGTCGCAAGGGAGACTTTATCTAACTGCGGAATTATCCAAGTTAGCAAGAAAAGTTTTTCACACATGGTGAACTATAGTTTTTGCTCAAGAGTCAGAGGTTCCAACTGTTTGTTCTTCCGTGGACTTGAAGGACAGACAGCTAATGTGGTGTATACAGAGGCATTTGTTTAACACTGTACTAATAATGGTATTTTCTACTATTCTATAATTTCTAATTATATTATTAGTATAATACAATAATTGATATTTTGGAATACCAAGTATAATAGAATTTTTGATTCCGTCAAAGACGGGTACGTTTGCTAGTTCTTTATAAGAATATCTCACAAATCAGAATTAAGATAAAAACAACAAGTCCAACAATAGAAAAGAGGTGATAACAAGTGAGCAGGGTTGTCCCTCGCGTCGCTACATGGCCCCCCTCAGCAGCACACTACGCGGTGGTGACAAGATGAACCGGTTGGTGCTCTGCCGGAGCGTGTTGTAACAGCCGGAGTGGGAACTGATGATTTTGTTAATTGAACATCCTGATGGGATGTAAGGCGCTGAGGTTGACTACCAGCTGCCTCCGACACTGGTTTTTGTTGACCTTGTGGTTGAATCCTTGAAGAAGATGGGAGGTAAGCCACTTTAAGACGGTCGACCGTCACCTTGTCCTTTTTCCCATTGTGGTCAATGATGAAATATTTTTCTCAAGGCTCTATGATTTTAAATGGGCCCGTGTATGGTCTTGTTAAGGGCTTAGCGTTGGCCTCCCGGCGCAGATATACATATCCAGTAGAACTTAGATTTTTAGGGACTTGAGCTGGCCGACGGCCGTGAAACGCTGGAGGTGGAGGCAGGACTTCACGCATCTGCGACTGTAGGCCCTTAAGGTAACCCGCCGAAGGTTGATGTTGCCTTGAGTCTTGAGGTAGGAATTCGCCCGGAATGGCCAGGCTGGACCCGTAGACAAGTTCTGCAGGAGAAGAGTCAGGGTCCTCGCGCCAGGCGACCCTGAGGCCTAAGAGGACAAATGGTAGATGGTCCATCCACTGGGCCCCTGCACACCTGGCTTTCAAAGATGATTTAAGTTGCCGATGTAGTCGTTCCACCATTCCGTTGGCTTGGGGATGATATGCTGTGGTGGTCATTGCACTAATGCCAACATAAAAACAAGTCCAACAATAGAAAACAGGTGATAACAAGTGAGCAGGGTTGTCCCTCGCGTCGCTAAAAGTTGATTTTAATTTCATTTGCGTTTATGAATATATTGAATATTTGAGCTCATTGACTAGGTGTTTACCAGAGTCAAGATGTACTATCTATTCAGAATAAATGGCTTTGTGAACGATCAATTCTCAACCCTTACTAATGAACAGGGAGAAAAATCAACAAACAAGTCCTTACACTATATGAAGCCGAGGATAGAACTTAGAAGTCAGTAAACAAAGTGGTTACTGATGAGGATCCAGTTCATTATCCCACTGAATTCTTAACTCCGTGACTGCTCCTGGACTGCCTGCTCATGAGTAAAAACGTAAAGCAGGAGCACTATCATGCTGCCATTTAGTATCAGTAACAAATTTCATGTTACGAAACTTGAGTTCCCCGGGAAATGTGCAACGGGACAGGAATCTGAGTTGGTGCTCTGCACAGATATGCCATAGAGGCGGACATGATGACTGGGTGTGGAATGGAGAGTCTGTGTGTATAACACACATACCATTGGTTCCGAGAGCCACTATCCGATTCCATTCAAACGATAGCAGTGTCCCGTTAGCGACTGTGTTTGCTATGATGGTTACTAAGTTGCATGGGGAAACTCTAAGAATCTTAGGAATTGAAGTGAATGGGACAAAGTTTTTCTCACATGGCCAATTGTAGTTTGGATGCCCTGGAGTCAGAGGTTCCAACTCTGTACTCATAATCATATTTTCTACTATTCTATAATTTCTAATGATATTTTGGAATACCATGTATCATCTCCGATTTTTTGAAAAAGTTCCCGACAAAGACGGGAACGTTTGCTAGTAAATAAATAAAACATCAATTCAACTTATATACACAATGAAATATATTTAAAACAAACAGAACTTGTAAATTTAAATATTTAATTTATTTACCTAACATAAAATAACATTAATTAAAGGAATGTGTCTTTATAGTATCACTTTAGAACAGACGTATTTTATGTGACAGTTGTATTAAAGTTTTTTCCAAAATTATTTATTTTTAACCTCTAATCTAGTAGTTTATTATATATTTGTTAATTTATTTATAATACATTTGCACTATTGTCTTCAGCGAGCATTCAAGCCTCTGGGCTACTCTGGCTTCATGCCTTTATTTTATTACCAGTGTTTATATTTCGCAAATTTTAATTTTTTTTTTTGTCTCATTTATATATAAAACATGTTTACTACTGTCAACGGCGGACACGCAAGCGACTGGCTACCCTGGATCCATGCCTTTACTTTATTACCATTGTTTATATTATTCAAATTTTAAATTCAAAAAATTTTTTTTGTTACATTTTTTTTTAATATATTTGTACTCTTGTCATCGGCGAGCACGCAAGCCAGTGGGCTACCCTGGCTGCATGTCTTTAGTTTATTACCAGTTTATATTACGCAAATATTAAATTAAAAAAAATTTTCTTGCATTTGTATAAAATACATTTGCACCACTGTCATCGGTGAGCATGCAAGACATTTACTACCATGGCTCCAATTTTGGGAATATACTGATAATTTTCTTTTATTTAACATTATTCAGGTAAATAAAATATATGTAATTTCAGTTCTCTATCTCCACGGGAAATGGGTGAACAAACAAACAAACTCACGAACTTTACATACATATATATGCCACATACGCGCCCGGTCACAGAGAATAAGGTAGACAAGAATCAATTTAAGATAAAATTACACACACTATCCTGTTCCAATTGAGTGCTCGTGTACTTCCAAGAACTGTGTGTACCGTTTGGAGTGTACCAAGTGTGATTCGTTCTACGTAGGCCAAGCATCCACCAAGCTTAGTCTCCGTATTAACAATCACAAAGCTTCAGTCTGCAACCACTCCCATCTTCCCGTCGCCATACATGCTAATAGCTACGGACTTCTCTTTAATGAGTGCTACAGGTTACAGATTCTGCGACAAATCCCCTCTGACTGCAAAGACCTCACTCTTAGAGCCTCCGAAGAAGCCCTTAATCTTAAGATATAATGCTTCATTGTATTAGTTTCTTGTCAGTGCATCTAGTTTTTATGTTTTTCTGTTTATATTTTTCATTTATTTAATTTATTTTTAAGTTTTATTCTCTATTTTTTATTAAAGCTTAGTCCATAATTTTTAATTTTTATTCATGTATCATTTCTTCTGTTCATCCCTCAGTTTTTACTTTTTATTATTTTATTTGTTTTTGTTTTTACTATTATTTTTCATATTCATATTTTAATTTAAATTGATTCCTGTCTACCTTATTCTCTGTGACCGGGCGCGTATGTGGCAACATTGTTGTTCTCCAACCGTCTCTATACCAGTGCGCTTGGTTTCCCTCTCTTATCTCTCCTGAAGACGGTTCAACCATGCCTATTTCTATTTTAACACATTTTCAAATTAATTTTTCAAATTTTCTGACCTCTGACTTCCATAAATTTGGGACAAGATACATCAGTTCTCCAAAATTTTTATTCGTGTATACAGACATGTTTCGGTCTTCATCGACCATTTTCAAGGATGTTATTTACAAACGTAGTTTCCCAATTTACTTAAAACTAATCCAATTTCAAACCAAAAAACTCAAATCTATATAAATAAAATAATGATTGTCTGTACATTGCTTCGAACTGACTCATTTCAAGTTTTCTTTACCTTTCATACATTAGAGAAACCGAATCCACCCTTAGAAAAATTTCTGTCGGTTTGTCTGTTTGTCCGCAAAACTTTGTCACAAGTAAACTCAGCTACCATAAGACATATAAAGCTGAAACTTTTACAGTAGATTTGTGTAGGTATAACTTAAAATATAGGCTCTGAATTGATTGGAAATTCAACCTAGAAGTGAAGTTATGGACGTTTAAAGGAAAAACGTTTGTCACAAGTAAACTCAGCCACCATAAAACATGGCGAGCTGAAACTTTGACACTGGATTTGTGTATGCCTAACTTAAAATACGGCCTCTAAATAGATCCATAATTCAGTACACAAACGAAGTTATAGGGCTTTAAGCGTATTTTCCTAACTTCACAGACAAGTATGTTTTGAAAATACACAAGTGTGGCAAGTAGGTATTGTTAGTTGATTTTAATTTCATTGGAGCATATGAATATATTGCTTATTTGACATCTTTGAAATGTGTTTCCCAGAGTTGGGGATGTACTATCTATTACGAATAAATAGTTTTGTAAACGAGCAATTCTCAACTCTTAATATGAACAGGCAGGAAAAATCAACAAACAAGTTCTTACGCTATATCATACCGAGGAAAGAACTTACAAGTCAGTAAAGAGATTGGATTAGCGATGAAGAAGCAGTTCATTATCTAATTGAATTTCTTGACTCCGTGACTACTCTTGGACTGCCTGCTCATGAGTAAAAACTTAAAGTAGGAGCACCAATCATGTTGCAATTTAGTAGCAGTAACAAATTTCATGTTACGAAACATGAGTGCCCCAAAACTGTGCAACGGGACACGATTCTGAGTTCATGCTCTACACAAATATGCCATAGAGGCGGACATAATGACTGGATGTGGTTTTGGGGAGTCTGTGAGTATACCACGCATACCATTAAATCCGAGCCACTATTTGTTTTCGTTGAAGTGATTGCAAAGTCCTTTGAGAGTCTATTTCGCATTGAGGTTAACTAAGTCACAAAGGGAAACTTTATCTAACGCAGGAATTCAAGTTAGCCAGACCAAGTTTTTCTTACATGGTCAACTGTAGTTTACTTGCTCAAGAGTCAGAGGTTTCAACTGTTTGTTATTCCATGAACCTGAAGGACAGACAGCTAATGTGGTGTATACAGAGGCATTTGTTTAACACTGTACTAATAATGGTATTTTGTACTGTTCTATAATTTCTAATGAGATTTTGGAATACCAAAAATGATGGAACTTTTGATTTCGTCAAAGACGTGTATGTTTGCTATGTATTATATATAACTGTAATTTTTTTTTTAATTTAATATTTGCTTAATAAAAACACTGGTAATAATGTAAGGTATGGAACCAGAGTGGCCCAGTGGCTGCGTGATCGCCGATGACAGTAGTGCAAATGTATTATAAATAAATGTAGCAAACAAATATTTTTTTGAATTTAAAATGTGAATAATATAAAAAATGGTAATAAAGTAAAGGGATCTAGCTGGAGTAACCAGTAGCTTGCTTGCTCGCCGATGACAGTAGTGCAAATGTATTATAAATAAATACAATAAAAACATTTTTTTTTAATTTAATATTTGTGTAATATAAACACTGGTAATAAAGTAAGGTATGGAACCAGGGTAGCCCAGTGGCTTGCGTGCTGGCTGTTGACTGGGAGCACGTTAATTAGAACTTACTCATTTCAAGTTTTCTTTACTTTTCATACTTTAGAGTAGCCACATGTACCCTGAGAATAATTTCTGTCTGTCGGTTTGTCCACAAAATATTGCCACCATAAGACATGTAAAACTGAAATTTTGATTGTAGATTTTTGTATGTCTAACTTAAAATCTAGTCTTTGGATGGATGGAATATTCAATGATGAAGCGAAGTTATGAACTTTTAAGTCGAGTTTGGCTAACTACACACACATGTTTATTTTGAAAATATACAAGTGTAGCAATTAGGTATTGTTAGTTGACTTTAATTTCATTTGCGTACATGAATATTTGCTTATAGCAAAATGCTAATATATGAATATTATGCTTATTTGAGCTTATTGACAAGGTGTTTCCCAGAGTTCAAGATGTACTATCTATTCAGAATAAATGGCTTTGTGAACGAGCAATGCTCAAGCCTTAGTAATGAAGAGGCAGGAAAAATCAGCAAACATGTTCTTACGCTATATCAACCCGAAGATAGAACTTAAAAGTCGGTAAAGAGAGTGATTAGTAATGAGGAAGTAGTTTATTATCTCATCATGACTGGGAGTGGAATGTGGAGTCTGTGTGTATACCACCCATACCATTGATTCCGAGCCACTGTCTGTTTCGGTTGAAATGATTGCAAAGTCCTGTCAGAGTCTATTTGGCAATGACATTAACTAATTCGCAAAGGGAGACTTTATCTAACGCAGGAATTCAAGTTAGCGAGAGCAAGTTTTTCTCACATGGTCAACTATAGTTTACTTGCTCAAGAGTCAGTGGTTCCAACTGTTTGTTCTTCCAAGAACCTGAAGGACAGACAGCTAATGTGGTGTATACAGAGGCATTTGTTTAACACTGTACTAATAATGGTATTTTCTACTATTCTATAATTTCTAATTATAGTAATAGTATAATACTATAATTGATATTTTGGAATACCAAGTATAATAGAATTTTTGATTCCGTTTAAGACGGGTACGCGTTTGCTAGTAAACTATACACAAAGTCAACTGGATAATCATAACAACGGAAGTTATCAACAGGTAGTGGCAAGGTGAGGTTTCCCCAGGGTCTTTTCTTTACCTTTCTTTGATTGTACGTCCTCTGACTGCCTTCGTGAGTTTCAGGATTCTTGTGAATCCACTGGCCTGGCTGTTGATAGTGGGTTCTTTTTCGAGAATAAAAATGGCTTCCAAAATTTGCAGTCTTATATGGTCATGTTCCTGTTTTAATATCACGGTGTTGTCGGTTAGCATTTCCCTCGTTAATCTTAATGTATGTACTGTTGCGACATGCTCCTTAGGTCCTCCGGATGCAAGATGCATTGTGAGCCTTCTGGAAAGCGTAGTTGTTGTAGAACCAACATATTTTTAGTGTAAGGACTCGCAGTTCCCTAGGTTGCATTTGAACTCATATACGACGTTGGTTTTCTGGAGGGGTGTTTTCTTTTGTGGATTATTATTCATGACCATTCTTGATATGGCAAAGTTATTGTAATAAATTCTAAGTTTCAGTCTATCTTCCGGAATAAGGCATGGTGTATTGTTCTTAATAATCGATTTTAATATACGTTCATCAGTTTTACATACCTTAGAAAACTGATTTTTATAATATAATATATGTATTACGCCTATGTTTTCAGGATTCTGTTCATTATTAGTAGCTTGTAGTGTGTTAAGGCAACCCTTTAGGATGGAGTCAAAGTGTCTCTTGCTATATCCATTGTTGATAAGTACTTGTCGGAGCCTTTCTCCTTCTTCTTCGAACATTTCCCAACTAGAGGACGTTTTATATCCTCGTCGAATGAGTGTCTTTATCATTCCATCTTTATACCTGTCGGGGCAATCGCTTTTAACATTTAGATGTATATCGTTGTTTGTAGTGTTTACAAACAGGATGTCTCAAACTTCTGATTTTCCACATTATTTTTAACTTTGACATCAAGAAAGTTAATGCTATTATTGGCTTCCATCTCATGAGTGAACTTTAAAACCGAGTTAGCTTCGAACGCTAATTTAATTTCTTCTATATATTCTGGTTTGTCTATCATCATGAAGTTCACTCATGAGATGGAAGCCAATAATAGCATTAACTTTCTTGATGTCTTGATGTCGTCCATGGTTGCTTCTTTGGCAACTTGGTCTACCACTTCATTTCCCTCAATTCCCTAGTAAGCTTTAACCCATGATATTCCTACACGCCAACCCTTAATTCCCTTATTTCTTTGTGTGTTTCCAACGCCCACACTTATGAGGCTTTTTTCTTTCTGTTCTAGGGGAGGAAATTGTGGCTAATTAATTATTTGGGACCCATTTTTAGTAATAGGCGAGCCAAATTACCTGTTGATTCTACATTTGGAGTTCTAAATTTTGCCTAACTCAGGTTTATTTAGAGTAAGGATCTTTAACGAGTGATTTATATCGTACAGATTTGAGACTGACAGTTTAACGTCCTCTCCGAAGGACGACGTGCTCAGATTTATTCACCCCCCACATAAATAAACCAAGCAGCCATGTGGGTATTGAACCCTGGACCTACCAGTTTAGAGATGAGTACGTTGAGTTAACCTGGCCCCATTCATTAATAATGATAGTCCCTCAATAATGATCATTTTTGGTTCATCTTCATAACCATAATCAGAGAGTGGGATCTCTCTAAAAATTATGATTTATTGATACATAGAACTTTATCACAGTGAAAATGAAATAATAAAATTCTGCGATATTCAAAACTAGTTCAAAATCATTTTTGCTCTAATTAAATTGGTAAAAGAATTCTGAATGCACTGTTGTTAGGTGAGATTGAATTGACCGTCTCCAGTGATAAAACACATAGGGCAAACTTGACATTTGTAATTCCACGAAATGAAATCTGCTTAGAACATGTTTTAAAATATTTAAGACTACTCAAATAATATTTTCGATGCGAAGTGCTTTTCTGTATTTTAACAAATATTTTTTATTTTTTTTTATTCTTTATAAGTATGATCAAACCACAATATGAAATGGGGAAACAAGACTAATATCTTTCAACCATAACTAGCGGTCTTCGTCAGAGTCAAAAACTCAATTGGGTTTTCAAAAACCCTAAGATCTTTCAACCGTTTGTAATGGTTGAAAGATCGTAGTCTTGTTTTCCCATTTCATATTGTGGTTTGATCATTGATTGTTATTTCACGTGTTTGTATGAAATCTTTTTATTGTAAAGTATATATAGGTATTTTGAAACATGGAAAAGGGTATAGTAGTTTTATTTACTAATTCTAGCCAGCTCTTCTATATGTAGGTTATAATGTATGATATATGATGGGTATAATATATGATGAGTTAATGCCATCACTCAGAACGGCTTGTGCCGACCCCACCGAAAGGTTAAGTTGTGATCATCGATGTCATATAATCTTCTTCAGGTGAAGTAGATATTTGCCTCACGCTGAGTGCACAGACTACGATTCACCCTCGTCGCCTAAAACTACTAGATGACATAGTTAATTGTTGAACTCGTGTAATTACTTAGTTGGAATGGAAGTAGTAGGAGCAACGCATTAGGTTGCAGTGGCAGTGTTACAAAGGGACACCTATAGACCGAACATTAGGCCATTTGTGATACAACACAATGAACATTGATTGTACATTGGGAGTCCTAAATTTTTTTAACTCAAGTGTATTTAGAGTTGGAATCTGACATCGAATAGGCTCGGGACCGACGGCTTTATCCTCTCAGAGAGACGACGTGCTTAGATTTATTCACCTCCCATCTGGATAAATCGAGAGTCAGAATGGGTATTGAACCCCAGACCTATCAGTTCAGAGGGGAGCACGTTGTCACTGTGCTAACTTGGTCCCTCGTTGGGATCTTTAATACTCGTAAATAGCTGACATCTACAGGTTGGGAACTGACGGCTTTATCCTCTCAGAGGGACGGCGTGCTTAGATTTATTCACCTCCCATCTGGATTAATCGAGTGTCAGAGTGGGTATTGAACCATGGAACTATCAGTTCAAAGTCGAGCACGTTGTCACTGTGCTAACATGGTCCCTCGTAATAGTCTCGTACTAATGAGTACCTGATATCTACAGGTTGGGGGCCAACGGCTTTATCCTCTCAGAGGGACAGCGTGCTTAGATTTATTCACTTCTCATGTGAATAAATCGAGAGTCAGAGTGGGTATTGAACCATGGACCCAGTTCAGAGGGGAGCACGTTGTCACTGTGCCAACCTGGTCCCTCTTAGGGATCTTTAATGAGTACCTGACAAATACAGGTTGAGGACTGACAGCTTAACGTCCTCTTCCAGAAACGATGTGCTCAGGTTTATTCACATCCCACATGAATAAATCGAACCCCGGACCTACCAATTCAGAGGCGAGCACTTTCTCACTGAGGTAACCTGGCCTCCTCTTTGCTTGGGGTATTCATTTCTAATTTTACTAATCATTTAAATTCATTCTAATTTCTAATTCATTTCTAATCATATATTTGATTGTTTGATGTATTTGGACCAATTTTTTTGCATTATACAACCCGTTTTCTATCGTATTTCGAAATAGAAATACAACATATGTGATAGCTTAAAACCATTTACTACATGTAATTATGTATAGGTATACATACTTATGTGTTATATTAATATATATATATTTAATTAATATTATAATAACTACTAGCATAACGTACTTTTGACGTAATCAAAAGTTAATATACTGTATCAAAAATATCAATTATTGTATTATACTAACACTATAATTAGAAATTATAGAATACTAGAAAATACCATTATTAGTACAGTGTTAAACAAATGCCTCTGTATACACCACATTAGCTGTCTGTCCTTCAGGTTCATGGAAGAACAAACAGTTGGAACCTCTGACTCTTGAGCAAGTAAACTATAGTTGACCATGCGAGAAAAACTTGGTCTCGCTAACTTGGATAATTCCGGAGTTAGATAAAGTCTCCCTCCCGACTTAGTTGACGTCATTGCGGAATAGAGTCTGACGGGACTTTGCAATCATTTCAACGGAAACAGACAGTGGCTCGGAATCAATGGTATGGGTGGTATAGACAAAGACTCCACATTCTACACCCAGTCATGATGGCCACCTCTACGGCACATCTGTGCAGAGCACAAACTCCGAGTCGTGTCCCGCTGCAAATTTCCCGGGGCCCTCAAGTTGCGTAACATGAAATTAGTTACCGATACTAAATCAAAGCATGATGATGCTCCTACTTTAAGTTTTTACTCATGAGCAGGCAGTCCAAGAGTAGTCACGGAGTCAAGAAATTCAATTAGATAATGAACTGCTTCTTCATCACTAATCCAATCTCTTTACTGACTTGTAAGTTCTTTCCTCGGTATGATATAGCGTAAGAACTTGTTTGTTGATTTTTCCTGCCTGTTCATATTAAGAGTTGAGAATTGCTCGTTTACAAAACTATTTATTCGTAATAGATATTACATCCTCAACTCTGGGAAATACCTTTTCAAAGATGTCAAATACGCAATATATTCATATGCTCCAATGAAATTAAAATCAACTAACAATACCTACTTGCCACACTTGTGTATTTTCAACACAAACTTGTCTGTGAAGTTAGGAAAATACGCTTAAAGCCCTACAATTTCGTTTCTGTACAGAATTATGAATTTATTTATAGCCCATATTTTAAGTTAGGCATACACAAATCCAATGTCAAAGTTTCAGCTCACCATGTCTTATGGTGGCTGAGTTTACTTGTGACAAACGTTTTTGCTTTAACGTCCATAACTTCACTTCTACGTTGAATTTCCAATCAATTCAGAGCCTATATTTTAAGTTAGACCTACACATAATCTACTGTAAACGTTTCAGCTTTATATGTCTTATGGTAGCTGAGTTTACTTGTGACAAAGTTTTGCGGACAAACAGACAAACCGACAGAAATTTTTCTAAGGGTGGATTTGGTTTCTCCAATGTATGAAACGTAAAGAAAACTTGAAATGAGTCAGTTCTAAGCAATGTACAGACAAAATCATTATTTTATTTATAAAGATATAAAACATACATTATTAATTTAATAACTTGATTTATTTAAAACCATTGAAAAGTTTTTCAAAGAAAGTGTCTCAATGTCCTTTGGACAACTTATCTGTGAATTACCATACCACCTTCTATTTGTAAGACTGTCAGGAGACTGGAACAGCTTAGTTTGAAAGTCGTTAATGCCGAAGCTGCGGTACATTTCAACAAAATATGCCTCCAAGAAGATTTGCGTCCAACCTATACTAATTTTAAAACACACGACAGAGCAGCTCAGATGTTGGAAGAAACCCTTAAGTTCAGGCGACAATTGGTTACTGGACAACTGAAACAAAAGGAAGAGAATCTTATTGTTCTCCGCGAAAATTCAAAAACTATTGAAGAAGAATGGGTATTAGCTGACATCGATGAAGACAAAAAGAATAGAGTGAACAATCTCCTTAGAGAGACCATTAGACGCCATGAAGAGGTAACTTTTACTAGAAACTAGTCCGTTGAATCGAAGTTCTTTTAAGAAACATATGCCTAACCCTGGTTTCATTAACCTCACTGACAAAGTCCTAAATCCGGACGAAGAAGAACTCTTGAATTTTGGCTTAAACTGTTGTTATATCTCTACGCCTCCTACTTATGGAAAGAGGGTTGAACTCGAAATTTTGCTGGACACTATAATGAAGTTAGGCAAAGAAGGAAAATTAAAAACAGATGAAACAATTAAAGAAGAACTACAAAAAGAAGCCAAGACCTCCAGAGGCACATTTAGAAGTAACCTCGTAAAAAAGAGACATAGAATAACGTAAAATATTATTAAATAATAATGTATGTGAAGTATACATTTTAGTTCCTGTTGTTTTATTTTCAGTAATTGAATAATTGAATTGAATTGAATTTTATTATATTTTTTTTAAGTAATTATGTATTAGTTTTCTGTTAGTGATGTATAATATGTAAAAAAATTATATTGGGAAAAGTATTATATTTCCACACAAAAAAGTTTATTATAAGAAACTGACAACGCGTTTCGAACAGTTGATGATCTTCTTCATGTTACAACTGCTCTGCTTGGATGGTTATTCAGTGGGTTCACTCCCAATAAACATAAATGTTTGTTGCTTTCGTTGGTATGATGGATTTGTCTCACAAAATGCTATAATCAATCGATATTATACTCTTATTGTACTCTTGAACAAAACTTAATATCATTTGTAAATTATTTTGCTTTGTGAATTATAGTATCATTGGATAAAATTGAAATGTGAGGAATGGTTTCTTTCCTAATGAAAGAGGAATTATGTTTGTTGAGAAGTATTCAGAATTTTCACTATTCTAGTCTAGTAGTTCATATTTATCATTTTTAAAAATTTTGAAGCTTCCAGATATAAAAGTTTTAAATTATACTGAATAGCCCGCATCGACATTGTTTTGTGTATGTAAAATTGACTAATTGCTAATATATTTTTTCTCAATATACTCCACAACAACCAAATAACAGAGTACAATTAGCAGGAAAAAAATAACACTCACTCAGAGTGAATTGGTATATATGATAGTTACAAATGGAAAGAAAAGCAGTTTTTATTAAATACTAGGAACTCATGAAACTCCCAGTATAGTAATTATATAAAAGGCCAAAAATATAAAACATCAATCAAAACTGAAAACATCTTTGAAGAAAAATAAATTACATTATCCGACATCATTACATCAAAAATATCTTAAAACAACATTTTTCTTACATGTTTATGACATTTTTAAGAAAAAATAGGAATATTTTCAAGTTTTAAATGGGAAAATTTTTTCTTAAATCTTCAATGTAGGAGGTCAGATAAAAATTCACGTCAGATAAACTGTGTTAAGAGATTTACTGGCTATAGGAATTAATTCCATGTTCCCCTGTAAGAGATTATTTCGTAACACGAAATCTTCCTTTTCGCTTTTCAAACATGTTATTACTGGTTTAGTTATACTAATGATATTATTACATCAGTGGTGTGATATACAAAAGTAAGCATATAATTGATAAGTGAATCAATCACTATATGTATCACCTACAGGAATGATAGACTAATTAACATCTCCCATTTAGACATTTATATTATACCTAAATGTTACATTATTTATTATATACCCAATAAGTATGAATTTATGTTTACTTATAGTAAGGTTAAGTGTAGGGCACTCGAGATTTTAACCAGTTTGGTTTTTTTTTTTTTTACTTATAATGAAAGTTGAATATAAAATATATTCCAAATAATTTTAAAATATACAAAATAGGCCAGTCCAGATTTTATTGGAGAACTTATTAAATTGTCCATTAAATAATTTAGATGGCATTAGATGCACGATTAAATAATTAGATGCACGAATTAATTTAGACGGCATTGGTTTGAGTGACGTCATATGCAATTCATTGCTCCATTGGTCAGTTCTAATTAGACATCGGTATTGTTTTAATTGTTCACTACACGAATATTTGAAAAATGAATCTCTCAAGGAAAATATTACCTTTAACATCACTCCAAATTGTAAGTACGAAAGTGTTCTCAGCTATTTATTTATTAATTATTTTTGCTAATTTTCTTTAATATTAATAAGGAATGAAAATAATAAGCTATTTACTTTGAGATTATTTTCCAACAATATGGCGGCTTGAAATCTAGTTTAGCGTCCTTTGGCTAAACTATTTTTTCTTCTTTTCAATTATAATATGTATTAAAATTTTGAATATTCGTGTTTCTTCAATTATTCAAAGAACAAAATATAAAACAGATATGTTCTATTTCTCAAAAAAGTTAAATATTTTATTACAAATAATTTTGAATTAGAAACAGTTTAAACCAAATAGAATTTTAAATTTAAGTCAAGTTTAATTACATTTATTAAATGTTGTTGCACTGGCTGTGCTTAAAACTTTTTTGTTTTGACTGAAATAATAATCCAAAACTCAAGACTTTAATTTGAATGAAACAAATAAATTTAAAACAACAGTCTGTAACATACAATTCAAACTACTACATAATATACCTTTCTTTGTGTAGAAATTTGTATAAATAAGAAAATAAGATAATTCAATTCAATAAACACTTGTTGGATTGTGAAAGTCATGTAATTTAAAACCAATAAAGGTTGTTCCTAGTTACAATTATACTTATTTCAACACTTAATAAAGCTAGCAGATTCATTCCGTGATATGAATGTGTTTTGAAAAAGTTAGTTTAGTTAACTTAATATTATCCATTTTATGAAGTGAGCACCAATAATTACTTAGTTATTTTATTAATTCATCAATTAACAATGATATCTCTATTTTCTGAGAACAAGAAAACTGCTTTAAAGTAATAAAAATGAATTAATACAAATATTAATTTGCATTAGTCTTTGTATTGTATTGAGTTTTAGCATAATCAAATAAACACTTGGTACACTTTTTTGAACCTTTAGTTTATTTCTACATTGTAATTTATAATTCTGACTGAAGCCATATTAAATGTTTAAGGATGATATCCATACAATTGTTTCAATCAAATTTATTTAGTTTTGAATGAAAATGATCTGTGAGTGTTTAGCCTCTTAAATTATTTGTTTCAATTAGATAAGAAAAGAAATTACAGCTTTGACCATTTTTTTAATTTCTTTGTTTTTTCAGTGTAAACTTTTATTATTCTGTTTATTATTAAGGTTTTAAAATATGGAAGAACTAACTTCAATGATAATGAATTTAAAAACTATTTTGTTAAGAAGATACTTTTAAGTGTTGTAATTATTTACTTTATAACAGTTAAAACAGTAGATTGTTTGAATTTCAACAGATATTGCTATCCGAATTGAAACATTTCTTTGGGCTTACAAATATTCGATCTCAAGTTGTAATAAATGCATTTATAACAGTTAATTTTATTAAAATTGTTTTGTTATTCCTTGCAAATATAGAAGTATGGTTCAAGGATTCAGTGTTAATAAATATTGAATTGTGTTAACAACAATAACAATGTACAACAGTGTTAATAACACTGATATATCAATTTCATGAAAGTTAAGAACATTGTTTTAACCTTTTTAAAATGAAGTAATACAAATATAGAGGCATAACATAATTAAAAATCTGGAGTGGCCTACACTCAACTTTACTATAAGTAAAATTAATATAAAACTTTTTGGGTATATAATATAAATGTCTCATTTAAGCATAATATAATCGTCTAAATGGGAGATGTTTATTAGTCTTTCATTCCTGAGGTAGTACAGATAGTGATTGATCCACTTATCTGTAAGATAACTTACTTTTTTATCTTTATAAAAAAGATAACCCTTTTTTGTATGTCACACAATCATTAGTATAACTACAGCAGTAATAACATTATGAAAAGCCAAAGTGAAAATTTGGTTATACGAAATAATTTCCTGCATGTCTTTTGCTCCAATAGCCCGTGGATCTCTTACATAGATAATCTGACCTCCTTCTACATTTAATACTTAAGACAAATTTTCCCATTTAGAACTTAAAAATATTTTAAGTGTTTTAAAAACATGACAAAGGTTTTGTCTGAAATGTCATAAACATGTAAGAAAAATATCATTTTCAGATAATTTTTAATTTAAGATGTAGGATAATTTCATTTATTATTTTAAAAATAATTTTTTTTAATTCTGAATAATGTTCTACATTTTTGATCTTTTATCAAATTATTATGCTGGGAATTTCATGGCATGCTAGAGTTTTTTAAAAACTCACTTTTCTTTCCCATATTCAAAAAACATAAAATACCAATTTACTCTGAGGGAATGTAATTTTTTCTACGTGCTGTACTCTGTTATAAGTTTGCTATAAATGTATATTGAGAAACATCATAGAACTATCATCGAACTATCATCATAGAACTATAGAAATGTATATTGAGTACATCATAGAACTTCTTCTGGGACCTCATAACACATAATTCCGTTAAAATGTCGAGATTGAATTTTTTCACGATCACTATACTTTACTTATAGTAAGGTAATAAATGTAAAAAAAAGATATTTGAATTTAAAATGTGAATAATATAAACAATGTTAATGAAGAAAGGCCTGGAACCAGAGTAGCCAGTCGCTTGCGGGCTCGCCCACATTAGTGAAAATGTATTATATATAAATATAACAAAAAAAGATTAATTTAAAATTTGCGAAATATAAACATGGTTATAAAATAAACGCATACAGCAAGAGTAGCTCAGAGGCTTGCGTGCTCCCTGATGACAGTACTGCAAATGTATTATTAAAGAATGTAACAAATATATAATAAATTACTAAATTAGAGGTTAAAAATGAATAATTTTACAAACTTGAACACAGCTCTCAGATAAAATACGAATGTTCTAAGGTAATAATATAAAGTCACATTCCTTTGATTAATGTTATTTTATGTTGGGTAAATAAATTGAATATTTCAATTTACAAGTTTTGTTTTTTTAAATATATTTGATTGTGTATATAACTTGAATTGATGTTTTATTTATTTATATCATAAAATAAATTATTTTTTTAACATTGTAATAATTTTTATTTTGCTAAATATACTTAGTGTGTATATAACTTGGATCATGTTAAGAATATTATATTAAAAGCTTGGACTATATAAGAATCTGTTTCCGTACCTTAATAACGAGAAACAAGAATTAAAAGTAGCCGTCAATCATGTTCAGTGAATTTATTTCAATAACTATTGCTTTAATTTCTGAGTGACACAAAGGGTCACGGGTAATCTTGTTCAGGAATATTCGGTATAGGTGAAGTAGCAATCAAAACTGTTCAAGTACAATAGTATTGGGCCGAGTTTTATTGAACTGAGTTATTTATTAAAATTTGGGTCGCCTTGTGTGAGGTTAACTTTATTTTAAGCCGCATTTATTTTATGAGATGCGTTCCTTTTATTTATTTCATAGTTATAATTTTTCAATATTAATTACCATTTTTGTAACTTTAAATTAAGTTTTTTTTAATGTTTAATTAACATTATATTGGTTTATAGATGTGAAATCATAAACTTTGATGTCAGAAACAAGAAGCTCTATGAATACTTCGTAGAACCTTGAACAAACCCTTTTCTTGACTTCAAAAGACATTTTACACAGATTGTTTCAAGTGTCCTATTATTGTGATCAGTATTGTATCCACATCACATCTAAACAGGTAAGGATAACTTTTTTTTTTATAAGTTTTATCGTGTATAATTTTAATCATAATTAGATATTTTGAGTGTCTAAAAACCTGTTTTTCTGTAATGTACAAAATTATCGTTTAATGGTACGGTCATTTTATGGTATGTGGTTCAAAACCCGTTGAAAAATTCATTAATTGTGCAATCTATTATAGTGTGATATTTGCTCATATTGGGGAAAATATGTCTTCACACAAAAAAGTTTATTATAAAAAACTAACAACGCGTTTCGGACACTTGATTATTTTTTCCAGGCAATATATATATTCATTTATTTTTCAGATGTAACCTGAAGAAGAACATCAAGTTTTTGAAACGCGTTATTAGTTTTTATAATAAACTTTTTTGTTTGGGGACGTAGTACTTTTCCCAACACTCTTTGAATAGTTCAGGAATTATTGCGTATTACAAAAAGCATTCTCAAAAACACACAATGACCATTTCCAGTACTAAAGATTGTATTAAAAACAATTATTTTTTTTAATTTTAATTGATTTCAACCTCAAAACAATATAAATTGTTGAAAATAAACTAAATTTAGTTAATGTGCCAAGTAAGTTTGTCATGTGTCATGTACAGCCATTCGATATGGTTTTTTGTAAACTATCACTATTTTCCATATTTTATTCTACAAACACCTATTGCGTTTTTTAGAAACCGTTAAAAGTTTGTAGAAAAGAACAGAGCTTACTGATAGTTGACAATATTCTGTATAGGTGAAACAGGAATCGAAACTGTTAAAACTGTAGTAGTAATGTACCGAGTTTATGTGATTTCAACCTTTGGGTGGAGAACCCACAATTTCTTTGTGGTTTAGGACTAGCATAGTGTTGCCGTGAACTCGGTTGTCCTCCCCAAAAGAGGGAAGTACCCCTTACCCCTTGCCAGGCCTTACTTTGGTTAAAACGAGGCACAATCGAGATGAACTATACGGGCCGATCAATGCCATGAGATAGTTGATATAGTGAAGACTTGATAAGGTACGAACATGGAGTCGTAAGTGGCATCCGAATCGTACCCAGTTTGGCCTCTAGAGATCTCTGATCACACCAAGCAAATACCAGTTTTTAAGTCCAATGAGCTGAGTTCAAGGACCTTTCCCAATGGTAAGGAAGGGCTCTAGCTCCCTCACTGGATGCTATTATGCAAGTATGTTCCCCCGATAAGGTACTGCTTCTCACACAGCGACCTGTTTCGATCTTAGTATATCAAGAACCTCTCAGCCACAAAATACAACCCAATCAGTCTGACGATTGACGTGCTGCCTTTAGTTACTCCAGGGATTGAACAGAACCCTGGAGCGTCACACATCAGTACCAATACATCACTCAACTATATCAAGTCATCGGTCTTAAATCGCAATAAAAACAGGTTAGACTTGATAATTTTGACAAAGATATATATATCAGTTCAAAAGTGAGGATAGGAGCTTCCACGACCCTACATCACATATATAAAACAAAAGAGAAAACGATTGTCCTGCGTAGTATTAAACTGAAATAATAACTGATAGCAGCAGTCCCAGTCATCACAGGTCAGGTGGCGCTATTCCTGATGACTTCCTTATTCTTCTTATTGCATAAGTAAATTTAAAAATCTCTTTACGTCTTAACGAGACGGTATGTCTCAGCCACAAACTTTCCTGTGGACACTTCATAAATAAACCTTTTTTTTACCAAATCTGGGGCACTCCTCCAAAATGTGCCTTATGCTCTCCAAGGGGGGCTCCCCAGCAACAGTCTGCGTTATCGCGCCTCCTGTACTTAGAAATATATGCACCAAAGTCCTCGTGTCCGCTAAGGACCTGCGCCAGCCAGTGATCCATGTAAAGTTTGAACAGCCTCAACCTGGATTCCACACTTGAGAGGAAATTGTAGGTCGACCTACGTACCTCACCCTCGTCCCATCTTTCCTGCCACAATCGCAGAGCCCATCGTTTCAGCTGCTGTTCCCGGTCCCCAACCTCTCACATAGCGACCTGTTTTGGTATTATTTAGCGCTCCCAGCTTATTCAGCCATATCGCTGAAAACAACAACAAAACAGACTGATGCCTTTTTTACGTGAAAGCTCTTTTGCCGCATCTCGGGAACTACAAGCTCTAGCCTAGGATAAAGGCAAACAAAACCTCCGAGATACGCCCGAGGTGGACCACGCGGAGGCGAGCTTCCACGACCCTACATCACAAAAAAAAATAAAAATAATATAAGAATTTAATAAAAGGAAAGCAAAGAGGTCACTAAACAAAAAATTTTCTTCTTAATAAAATTTAAAAAGAAGCATATTTTTTTATTCTTACACATAGCGACCACAAAGGTCTACCCAATCTGGGTGAGAACCACAGACATTGCGAATCCAATGCCAAAACAACGGAATATGGAGACAATAAATTCTCTCCACGGTGTCTCAGCACCACCAGCAGTACCGACTTATTTCAAGGTTTAGAATCAAACTCCGGACCAAGGTCCTACTGAACCTGCTCAGTTACAGGTAAGGTCAGTGGGCTTATAAGCCTTCTGATCTGTTAGTTAGGACACGCATATAGTGAGCCTGTTGCCCGTCCCCGCGACGTGGACGCCATCAGATAGATACATGGTAATCAGGGAGTCTACACCTCATAGGGAGGAGGGAGGTCCAGGAGGAGGGCGGTCCCCGAATTAATTGGAATTTTTCTATATTCACTATAGGAGAACAAATAATCGAAACCGTTCAAACTATGGTTTCAATGTACCGAGTTTATTTGAATTTTAAAAAATTTTGAAAACTCATAAATGGTTATATTTTTTAGCATACTTCCATTCTGATATGTTAAATCATATCGGCAGTATCATCATCTTCTGAATACTTCAGAATCAATGATAAGTCAAAAATTATATATTTAATGAAATATAATGCTATTTTCAAGTTTTCAGAAATATTATGAATTATTTCCTTAATCTACTAGTTTCATAATAATCATATAAACGTCAAGACTTTGAAGTTTGAATTTTCGAACTCTTGAATTTTTTTGTCGAAAATTACGTTTTTCTAAAAGTAGTGATTTTCTCATTATGGAATATTACTGAAAAATAAGAGAGACATGTAGCTAAAGTGTTTCATTGTTTGGGTAGGTTGGGCTGTGTTAAGTTGTAGCGAAAGTCCTTCAAGGGAACATACAGAAACGGAATATTGACACATTGTGATACCACGCAAGTAAACATTTACAATTAGGAGTGAACACTTTGCCTACGTCACGTGTATTTACAGTAGGGATCTATAAACACGATATTGTACAGGCTTGAAAACGACGGATTAACTCCTCTCAGAAGGACAACGTGCTCACATTTATTCACTTTCCTCGTGAATAAATCGATGGCCACAATGGTGATTTAACTCCAGACCTACCAGAGCAGATGCGAGTACGTTTGCCTCCGAATAACCTGGCCTCCGATATAAGCTCAAGAAAATTATCAGATAATGGATCAAATCAATCACGTTGATAAAATGAAATATTATGAGCCAAACCTTCTTTTGTAATGATATAAGCTGTGAAATAGAATTTTATATATGTCTGAGGTAAAAAACCAGATCTCTTTGCCTCTTGGATGGGAAGTCAAGCCTGTACGATGCCAGGTACACGTTAAAGATCCTGCTCGAAATACTTTTGAGGTAAGGAAAATTAGGAAGTAAAATATGGAGTGGCCTACACACAACCTTACTACAAGTAAACAAAATATCAAACTTGTGTATATATATACACGGGTTCAAAATTGAAGAAGAGTAACACACAGAGTAAGGGAACACACTTACAAACTCAAATTTTTGGGTAATCCGTATTTAGGAGACGAGAGAAAGGGAGACTAAGCACGTTGTAGACGCAATAGCAAGTAACCATTCGCGAAGTACAAACGAGTACTTCGCATTTCTTCCCGATGATGACGGATGTCGAAATATCGAAGTGAGTTCTGTAGTGACTTTCTCTGTTCTTTCGTATGTGTTAAAGTTTATATATATACATATAAATCGTCCCAATTAGGCATAATACAAATGTTTATTAGTCTTTCATTCCTGAAGTAACAGTAGTGAAGTAATCACTACTGACTACTGTACTGATTACTTCACTACTGACAGTGATTGATCCATTTATTAGTATATATTCTTTTTTAATTTAATAGATCAAATAGATCAAATATTATAAACATTAGTAACGGTCTCTTCAAACTTGATACTTTCGTCACGAGGGCAATAGCCTCTTCAAAGAGGGTTGACAGCTAGCGGATAGTTTTTTACTTTGTACTCCTTTGTTTCCCCAAACATCCCTTTCTGGACATTAGTCCTTTTTTGCGCTTTCACCCTTTTAAAATACCACTCTTCTCTCCCACTCTTCTCAACTCCTCACCAGATGTTTTCTGCATCTAGTGTTCAGTTGGGTTTTTGACTCTGACAAAGACCGCTTGTTACGCTTGAAAGATCTGTCTTGTTTTCCCATTTTTTATTGTGGTTTGATCATATAGTATATATATATATATGTAACTTTTCAAAAACAAACTGAAGAAGCTTATTACGTTTATAATCCACTCATTATTGTTCACAAAATAGTTTTGCACACTTATCATACCTTAATGTCTGTTTAAACCGCCATCAGGTGGACGTGATGAAGGAATTCCCAACGCGTTAGCAAAAGAATGGTTGTTTGCCCCATGTTTTATGTATTTTGTTATGTTAATAGATTGAATAAGTTGAATTTTTGCTTAAGATCCCGTTTCATTTCATTTTATCGTTTCTTATTTATTCATCATATATATTAAAAAAAAAAAAGGTTTTCGTATATTTTTCTATTGCTTTTTCAGTTGGATTAAACGAAATCTATTCTTAATCATTATTAATGTTTAGGTTTCATTCTCTTTGTTAGTTGAAATGAACAATTTAATTTTCAATTTATTTTGCTATTATCTGTGTGCATGTATTTTGTATTTGACAGTTCCCTTAGAATTCAACAGGATTAGCGTGATAATACATTCGATTATCGTTTGGAATGCGTTCAGCTGTTTCTCTTAAAAATCTTTGTCCGCATCATGAATACACGTCACATATTAAAGCAGTTATGTCTGATAGTGCAAATGCTGCTCAACTGTTTCCATGTATTTCCGCTGTTACAATCGCTATTCAAAGAGATTATTTTCTATCTTTGTTAAGTTGAATTGTCATTATCTATTCTGCTGTTATTTTGTCTTTTTCTTCCAATTCTAAGGTAGTACAGTCAGTTATTATGTCGTATTTACTCATTGTAAGGGAAAAAAATAATGAAATAGTCTCAACATATTGTGTATAATATATGTTCAAACCACAATAAGAAATGGGAAAACAAGACTAAGATCTTTCAACCGTAACAAGAGGTCTTCGTCAGAGTCATGACCGCTTGTTACTGTTGAAAGATCTTAGTCTTGTTTTCCCATTTCTTATTGTGGTTTGATCATTGATTGTTATTGCACGTGTTTATGTGAAATCTTTTTATAATAATATATACAACGCATTTCGAATAAGTAGTGTTCTTCTTCAGGTATCAACTAAAAAATGCTATGACATCAGAGAGTTATATATAGTATAACTGTTGACAAAGGAAACAGATATGTACATACCCATAGGATGAGTGTTTTTGGTACAACTAACTAGAAATAGGATGGAGTGGGGTGGGGGTTGTACTACAGACACTCTCTTTCCTTATTTTATTTTGTACCATTTACTTTATACTAAAGATTCGAGTAACTCTCTGATGTCATAGTATTTTTAGTGAAAGCCTGAAGAAGAACACTACGTGTTCGAAAAGCGTTGTTTATATTATGAAGTTTCTATATGTGAAGACTATTCATTAACTTTTTTACCCTACAATGTCTTTTCCAAGTTAATACATTTTAACCCATGACAGCCACCACATATAATAGTAATGACATTAATAGAGTATTTTTATACATGGTTCTAGTAGATATTGTTTTAATGTTATAAATTCCAATGTTCCTATTTTAATGTCCTTAAATTTTATTGCGGTTTTAGGGACGAAAAATACGGATCATTTATTATCTGGCACCATTTTATTAAACAGTGAATCACATTTGGTTGATTGTGTATTGGCAGTGCTAAAGTTTGCCTAACTGAAATGTACTCGTATTTTAGTGTGTATATTGCCAAATACATAGCAAATAAATTATTTAAAATTGTTATAGGGTGTTTCTCATTCAGCATACTTAATCACCAAAAATAAAAATTTCCTGAATTCGAGAAGAGTTATCTGTCCGGTATATGCAGGGGTTAAATATTGAAAAAAAAATTATTGGACTTTTGTTAAATACTCTAATTACAACATTTATTAAGCTCTGGGAAGATAACACAGTTTTTCAGTTCAAAATCCTTGAGACAAGGTTAGCATCAGGTGATTGGTGTAGAAATAATTCCCAAAGAAATATTGGTTCTACGTCTTTGTCATGTCGTAGTAAAACAAATATGTGGCTCGTAGCTTTATTCACTGTATCTCTAACTGTCAGAAGAATGATATTTATGAATAGCTGAAGAAAGAAGGAAATAAACAACCAGAATTCAATTCAGTGCAAAAAGTTAATTCCAACGGAACTTACATTTTCATAGTAAATAATACATCTTCAAAGTAGATAAAGAGAAATTTATGTCGAATAACTAAACTTAGTACTCTTGATTAGGTAAATTAACATCAGACAAAGATTGCAAACTCTGTTTCAACAGAAAAGTGCTTTAAAGTTGCTTGACAAAAGTGCGACAAACCATAGAAAACTTTTCATTTTCACAGTACAGTGATATGTACTCTCAGATGCATTTACAACCTATGGAGACTATAACATACTTTATTTGTTTTCTAACGCCCACACTGATAAGGCTTTCACCTTTCAATGTTGTTCTAGGGGAGGAAATTGTTGCTCATTTGTTATTTGGCACTCATTTTAGTAAGGGGCGAGTTACATTACCTGTTGATTCTATATTAAGAGTCCTAAATTTTGCCTAACTCAAGTGTATATAGTGTAGAGATCTTTAATGAGGACCTGATATCGTACAGGCTCGTCGGGATCGACGGCTTAATGTCTTCTCTGAAGGACGACGTACTTAGATTTATTCACCTCTCACATGAGTGAATCGAGGAGGCCAAGCGGGGATCGAACCCAGGACTACCAACGCAGAGGCGAGTACTTTAACCACTGTAATAAACTGACCCCCTAATATATCATACTTTTAACGTATCCAATAACTGTGTTGGCTTTCTCAAAACCATAATTTCAAGTAGTCCCTTTTTAGAATAGAGTCGTTCATATCTGTCAATAATAATTTTTTTTATCAATGCCTGTATTGTATACCGTCTCTAATATTCCACAGAAGATAATTCAATGATAAAACCACAATATGAAATAGGAAAGCAAGACTATAGATCTTTCAACCGTAATAAGCGGCCTTTGTTAGAGTCAAAAAACCCAACTGAAACACTAGATGCAGAAAGCATCTGATGAGGAGTTGAGAAGAGTAGGGGGGGAAGAGTGGTATTTTAAAAGGGTGAAAAGGCAGGAAAGGACTAATGTCCAGAAAGGGATGTTTGAGGAAACAAAGGAGTACAGTAAGAAAGAGTAAAAAACTATCCGCTAGCTGTCAATCTTCTTAGTCTTGTTTTCCAATTTCATATTGTGATTTGATCATTGATTGTTATTTCACGTGTTTATGTGAAATCTTTTAATAGAAGTTAATTCGTATCATCTGGTGTTCTTCTGGTAACCATGCTGATAGAGTCAGCTATCAAACAAGTTAAGTACGAATTATGGGGTGCAAAAGCTTTAAAGGGGCGTCAAAGCAAAGAAAACCCTGAAGGAAATCCACCTGTACTTGCCCATTATGGATGAAGAGGCTATGATAGCCCAGTGGCTTGCGTGCTTGACTTCGGACTAGTAGACCCCGGGTTCGATTTTCACTCTGTCCTGGAGTTCTTATAGAGCATGTCGTTTCTCAGAGAGAGTTTTAAGCTGAGTCTGGACGATAAAGATCGTACTTGTTAAAGATCCCTACTCTAAATATAATTTATTTTGGCAAATTTTAGTACCTTCAATGTAGAATCAACCGAATTATGTGGCTAGCCTATTAATTAAATGGGTGTCAAATACTATTAAACCGCACTTTTCACTCCTAGAACAGCACTAAAAAGTGAAATCTGCAAGTGCGGAAATTATAAAATAAACAAACAACAACGTTACAGATCCTATAGTAGAATACAGATGCAAAGTAGAATAAAAATGCATGAAATTTGAATTGTGGTAAAGAGCAATAAAGCTATGTAAACTGTTTGTTTATTCTGGACTAAGGGATCACTTGTGATAGTTGTCGAATTTGTTATATTTGTTTACAATTCTTACATTGACTTAGAAATTTTTTGAGTAAATTCACTGAGATAAAATTTTTATTTAAAAAAGGAAAACTTCAAATAATTTATTGACTTATATGAGATAAAACAGGAATAATATTTTTACGTGTTAAAAAATCAAGGCCTTTAAAAATTAATAAATTTCCTTTGTGTTCCATGGTATGGTGGATTTGTCTCATAAAATTGCTTTAATAAATCTATATATTGCACTTTTGAGCAAAACTTAATATCAGTTATAATTACTTTATCTTTGTGAATTGTAGTATCTTTCATTGTTATTGAAATGTGACGAATGGACTAAAGAGGAATTATGTTTGTTAAGAAATATCCCGTTTTTTCACTATTCTAGTCTAGTAGTTCATATTTATTATTTTCAATAATTAGAAGCTCTCAACTATAAAAGATTTAAATTATATTGAATAGCTGGCTTCGACTTGAGTATTTAAACTGGCTAATTACTAATATTTTTTTTTCTCAATATACATTCATAGCAAGCTTATAACAGAGTACAGCTGGCAGGAGAAAGATAACACTCGCTAAGAAAAAGTTGGTATGTATGATTTTTGATAAAGAGGAAGGTTAAAATGGTTTTATTAAATACTAAGAAGCCATAAAATTCCCAGTATAATTCTATAAAAGACCAAAAATGTCAAACATAATTCAAATTTGAAATCTTTCGTTTGAAGATTAATAAATGGAATTATCGTACATGCTATGTATATTTGATTTAGGCTTTGTTCCATCTACTCCGTTAAATAGAATTATTCTTCAAACACATGTTTACTTCTACAAGGACCGTAATCCGAGCTAGTATAAAATAACTGCGGCTTGGGAATATACGTAAAATAGTAAGCGATCATAAAGTCTTAAAATACTGACAGAAAGAACTTTTCAAAGCTAATGTGATGTTTTCATCACCTGTCATGTTGTTTGAGAAAGGTTTGATAAGGTAGCATAAGTAAGAGGATTACATAAATCACATATACTTACTTGACTGTAAGTTTAATTAACTTAAAAAAGTAGAATTTCTGTTACTGTTTTTTCTCAAATATAAAGTTTGTTTTATTTACTTCAGAAGATATTCATTCAACTGTAATTGAATACATTACATAATTACATTACATTAATTCCATTAATTGGTTACATAATTTCCTTATTATGTAATTATTGAACATTAAATTGTTTACTGTACATTTAGTGATTTATTCTTTTACGATTTTTGAGAGTACCATCCTAAAGGAAAAATGACAAGTAGTTTACTGATTACTTAATTCAAATTTAGTATTAATTTAAAAAAAAAAAAAAAAAAATCAAAAATGAGAGAAATTGTAGTAATTCAAATTGGGCAATGTGGAAATCAAATTGGAGCTAAGGTAACGAAAAAAATATTTTAAGTAAGTAACAAGGGAAGTAATGTGAGTTTAAGTAAACTACATCTTTATAATGATTAGGAGTGTAAAATTTTAAACTTTTGTTTTTATATTTTTAAAGTTTAAAAAAAGTTAATAGTATTTTAAAAGAATTTTAACTAGTTAAAAATAAACAACCTTTAAAATTTCAAAATAAGTGACCTTAAAACGATAACTTTATTCTGTAATCAGAGAAATTAAAAACCATTTGGTTTTTTTTCTCTATTCAGTTTAATATTTTGTCTGTATTGTACATGCAACCTCATGATGGATACTAAGTGTTGGAAACGTGTCGTTTGATAGAATCGTCCTTTGAACACTTAAGTGTTTTGTTCTTCACTAGCCATTTGGTTTTGTTTAAGAGAAACATAGGGAAAAGATCCTGTATTTTTATTAGCTATTTTCAATGACTTATTTGGTATGAAAGAAATAAATATATTAAGAGAAATTGATTTCTTAAATCACTAATGCAAAAACTTATACTATATTATGAAATATTATGAAACCGTATAACCAGTACTAAATCTTTGTTTCGTGGTAATAACAATAAGACAATTGTAAATGTCAAACAAATAGTTATTAATATTTCCTTAGTGTATTTATAGAAATAGTAGACGATGCTAACGTTTTATAAATCACTATTTGTTAGAGATTTTTAATTATTTAACCGGAATATGAGTATATACTCGCACTCAAAGATTACAGTGGCCGTCGAGGAGAGAACATATTGGTCCTTTGTGATACCACAAAATGGACATTCTTCATTGAGAGTTTTAATTTTTATTTCGTATGATTATTTGGAGTAAGGCTCTTTAACGAGTATCTGACATTGTGCAGGCTTGGAACTGACGGTTTAACGTCCTCTCTGAGGGACGACAAGCTCAGATTTGTTTTCACTTCCAATGTGGATAGACCCAGGGCAAGAGAGTTGATATCGATCTAATAGAGCTAATGATCTACCAGTGCAGAGGCGAGTACATAAGCCATTGGGCTACTCTGGCTCTTTTACTTGTAGATTAGGTTAATCTGTAGTGGCAATCTCACCAGAAAACACACATAAGCTAAACATGGGCGTTTAATGATACTAATCAATGAATACTAACATCTAATCATACTAATCTTCTCTCATACTAACTACTATACTTTTTCATTACGAGTTGTATTTTTTTATTTTTCACTACAATTACAGTTGAATATTTTTTAATATTTAATTTAATTTTCGACTCCGCGAAACACTGAACCCGCGAAAACAACCACGAACTAGCGAGGGCTTACTGTATTCATCTGTTCTTGCAGTTTGGATCATCAGTATTGCTTGCTTCTGTCATCTCTTTGTATTTTTATTGTTGTTTGAGCTCGGAGTGGAACCTAGTATTCATCTGTGCTTCCAGTTTGGATCATCAGTATTGCTAGCTTTGATCTTCTCTTCGTTATTTTATGTGTTATTTTTGCGCACAGTGTAACCTCGTATTTATATTTGTTCCAGTTGGTATCATTAGTATTGTTAGCTTGAATCATCTTTTGATTATTAAAGTTTTGTTTGTGTGCAGAGTGTAACTCCTATTAATCTTTCTGCCAGTTTTGATAATCCGTATGATGATACATACTGTGATGATGCCACGCATTAACTACGCCATTTGTTGATGCGTGGAATGTAACCTCATGACCACCACCATGTGTTCTGCTAGTCTCGACTTTTGACTTTGTAGTCTTTTGTGCTTTCATTTATCGTGGTGATTCCTGGAGTTTGGATCGTTGTTTCCTATTTTACACCATATTTCAGTGCACAATTTTCGACCTTGTAACTTGTTTTGACTTTATATCTAAGCCTTTCGGCCATATAACCACCAAAAATCAAATCAGGCCGACTAGTTTAACGTGCTGCTCTTTAGCCACTTTGAATCACTCTGAAGTGCCCGAGGTGACCACGCGGAGGCGGGCCCGCACAATACTACGTCGCGCATCAAGACTTACATCACGCATCAGTATCAGGTCAGCGTACTCAAATCGGGTATCCAGAAAAAACAATTTGCCTGATACTTAACTTTTTACCTCACCAGCAGGGGAAAAGAGGAGAGGAGCTTTCATTTTATTCGACTCTCTTGGGTCACTGTCGGAAATGCAAGCACTCTTTTCATTCTTCCTATGTCATGCACGTACTCGAGGAATGAGGCTCTGTATTTATCAAGAAAGGCCTTTTGTACGTTTTCCCCTTTCGACCTTGTAACCGTCATTCGTCTCTGTTGAGATTGTCTCTGTCTCCTGTTTGTATTGTTTGTTCTAACAGATTTGATGTTTTTTCCTTTTTTATCTTTTACTTCATTTGGTGATTTACGACGTTATAATATTCTGTTCTTCGAGTTTCAATCGTGTCTGCTGCTATTTTTCATCGTCTCTCTCTTTTTTTTTAATTATTTTTGGTGCGAGTCGGGCGATAGTGTTACCTTCTGTGCTACCGTTTTTGGTCGGCTGTGCTGGTGAAATTAGAATAACGCTCTGAATGAATGCCTTCATAATTGATTTTGTAGGAATCTCTACTACGACCAATGAGAAATGAATCTCTCCCATCTTCAAGTGAGCCTTAAATTTATCAGTACTAAATCGTAGACCAATTACTCCTTAATTATTTTACTCCAGTGATTGTAAGGTAAGTATGCAAATATATGTAGTGTTGTTTTTAGTTTATCAGTTTACTTTATTTCGTCTTCGTTTTATTTTCGTTACATGCTACTCAGTCGAGAATGAGTTCTCAGTCTAGAAATGGATTACTTTCTTAATGAAATATCAGATTCTACGATCGTAATGTTTTGGGGAGTTCTTAGGCGTAGGATCCGCACAACAGGGTTCGTATGATTTAGGAATCTTGTGACTTCCATAGAGGTCAATCTGTAAATAAATATGTCAATTAATTCCGCGTTTCTGGCATATTATGTAAAAAAAATGTATTTATGATATATCTATATTATATTTCAACAATATTACCAGTTGTGGTAAATTGAAGATATGCAGAAATTAATAAAGCCTGTAAGTAAAATTCGCAGAGGAAGAGCTATTATTAAAATTCCAATATCAAATAACCTTGATTAGACATTCCATTACATTGTTGCGGAATAAAAAGATTTAAAAATGTAAATTTTTCATTCCATATCTAAAATGAATATATTTTCAATAAGAACATTTCAACGTTATTTCTACCTTCCTTTCACTAAAATTTTTTACTTTTCTCTAGAATGAATAAAATTTGTCAAACAGCCTTTTAGAAAGACTATAGTAAAAAGTAACTACTTTTGTTCTCTGTGGATAAAACTTCTTACAGCTTTAGACAGAAGCCTGTGTAAATACGCGTGACTGAGCCTCCCGGCCATACCACAGCTTCTAAATCAAGTCAGGTTGTCATTGAACGATTTGCCCTTTAGTCGCATGGCGACGCCTAAGGTTTTGCGCAGAAGCCTGTTTTGATCGCTATGCTCCCTAGCCTTCCGGCCATAACACCTAAAGATGAAATCAGGCCGACGATTTAACGTGTTGCCCTTTTGTCACCTCCAAGTTTAGCCACCCAAACTTGGGGTGTCCGAGGTGGACCTCGCGGTGGCGGGCACCACGATTCTACGTCGCGTATTAGACCATTATTATTTTTTTTTACGCAGAAGCCACAGAAACAATTTCATTCTGGCCGGGGTACCCCAGTGGCAGTGTACTCACCTCAGGACAGGTAGAATCGGGGTTCAATACCCACTCTGCCCCTCTATTTACAACGCAGGAGGTAAATACATGTCTGAGTACGGACTGACTTTCTTTTATAGGAGGCTATAGGGACAAATACGGGACAGCGCAATCTGTCTTGAGGAGAACAGAGAAAGGGAGACCAGCACGTTGGAGACACAATGGCGAGTAACCCATTTGCTGTAATTTGGGTTATTTGGCCGTTGCATCTCCAACGTGCCTAGTCTCCTCTGGACAGATCGCCAGAGAATTTGAGTTTGTGTTTCTTTACTCTGACTATTACTCTGCTTCGATTTTGAACTCGTGTATATATATAACCGGGGTTATCAGTACTTCTACCTGATGATGACGCTAGTTGAAATATAGTAGTGACTGTTGTATGTCTTTATCTTTGTTTTTCTCTTCTTGTATTCAGTTATATATATATATATATATATAATATATATATATATATATATATATATAACATTATACAGCACTGTCACGTGTTTATTCAAACTACAGTTGTTGAAATTCACAGACTATTTTTCTTTGCAAAATAATTTTGTAATGTAATACTTAATACTTAGTTTTTTCTGTTTTAAAATGTTTACTTCTCCCTATGAAAAAGGTTTTAAATAAAAAGTGAAACGATGACAATGGGAGTTTAATTTGAACCTGAAGAACTGACCGAGTCCCGATAAACTTTAGTTTTGTATATGTATATATATATTTCAATGTAGAAAAAGAAACATAGAGAAATTAAAAGTTCTCTATATCCTCACACTGGTTCAGAGACGGTTGGAGACCAAATTTCTATATTTTCTATTATTTGTGTAACTAAATAAAAATTTTTCATCCACATATTGAATTATGAATAATTAAATTACACGAGAATTAACTTTCATATTAATTGAAAAACTTACATTATTTTCAGTTTTGGGAACTTATCAGCGATGAACATGGCATTGATCCAATGGGGAAATTTATTGGTTCATCAAATCTGCAGAGGGAAAGAATTAACGTATACTTCGATGAAGCACGAAGTAAGAAAATATTACCAATGTTGTCTTTCATTTTTTTATAATATTGTTTTTTTTTCGTTAAAAACTCTTCAAAATGATTGCATTTGAAACACCATTGCAGTTAATATTACTTATTTTATTTATCTGGTTGATGCGGGGTTCAATATCCCCTCTGGTTCTCGATTTATTCATATAAGAGGTGTATAATTCTGAGCACGTCGTCCCTCGGAGAGGACGATACGAAGTGGGATCTTGGGCCTGTACGATGTCTGAATAACGTGAGTGAGGCAAAATTTAGATTTCTCAAGGTTGAATGTTCATTATATATCTCAATATAACATAACATACTTTATTTTAGAATATCATCTTTTTTCCGTTAATTACAAACAGTAATTAACATAATTAATTGCAACTGCAAATAATAATGATTTTTTTTAGTACTTACCGTGCATAGGAACTATTTTTGCCTCCCGGGGTGGTCTTGAAATCGCCCCCCCCCCCCCCCCCACGGTCGTTGATAATTTGTTAACATTCAAATCTCCAGAACGTCCCAAAAATATTTTTTTTTTATGAAAATACAATCAAAGATCTAATTTTTTAGACTGCTGTAATTGGTCCCAGACTTACTCTTATTACAGTACTTGTGTGTCTATATATATATATTGTTTGTATCGGTCAGTGGACGCATTTACGTCTCCGTTCCTTCATTCCTTCTCCTTTTTATTTTCTTCTTCTCTCCTGAAGACGGCAAGAGGCCGAAATGATCGAGATTCGTGAGTGTTAGTCCTCTTTCTTGTGTTCTCTAACTGTAACTTTAATTATATATATTATATATATATATATATACAGTCGTCATCAAAGAAAACAACATCTTTTCAAAACAAAAACGTAAAAGTCCTTGTTTCGCTGAGGAATTTTGGAGATATCCATGCATCCTTTTCCCATCCTGCTTAAACTCAATACTTGTAGCTAACTCTGAATAGTCATTAGCTTTATACTTATTATTGTGGGGATTGTATGAAACCCCCATACAATTTTCATTTTTTCTTTTTTTTTTAAAAACAAAAGACTCTTATTTTTTAATAACCAATTGCAGTCGTTAACAATTTTTGTAAGGTAGTAAAGCATTGTGTAGGGGCTAGTGGTCCATGAAATAGGGCTGGCCGTTGTTGGTAAGCCGTTTGGTGAGGATATCCACCTCACAAAATTGCCCGGACTTTGGGGCAATAATTTCTTGATGGCAGTTCATTAGCTTAAGTCCTTGTTTCGCTGAGGAATTATGGAGATATCCATGCCTCCTTTTCCCATCCTGCTTAAACTCAATACTTGTAGCTAACTCTGAATAGTTATTAGCTTTATACTTCTTATTGTGGGGATTGTATGAAGCAAGCCCGGACTTTGGGGCAATAATTTCTTCATGGCAGTTCATTAGCTTATCCTTGTTTCGCTGAGGAACTATGGAGATATCCATCTCCTGTTCCCATCCTGCGTAAACTCAATACTTGTAGCTATTATTAGATTGAGACTCCTTGATATCACTAACATTAACAAAACAGAATCAAAACATTTGTCTTGGATCTGATAACTATTTATTATGTTTGGATACATATTTACAACAGAAGTATTCCAATATAGTATTATTATAGAGGTCCCCATACAGTATACAAAATTCTATACATATTATATGATCTGGTCAGACCGTCGGTGGCAAAACTGTAAAGCAATGCAAGCGCTTGGTGTAGTATAACACGAATCGAAGAATCGAATTCAGAGCAAAGATGGCTACAACAGCTGGTTCCTCACTGGCCTCCGTCAGTGCTGCCACTACACTTTAATACCTAACAAACAAATGAGAAATCAACATCCAAATCAATGCATATATGATCAATTGGAAAGAAACGCAAAACAAACTCTACATTCATATCTGAATCAATAACAAACAATAAATCAACTTTTAAATTAGAATCACTAAAAAATTAGCAATAATTAAAAATATAAGAACAGAAAAGAAATAAAAAAATAATAAGAACTTGTTGAATGAAACCTAATATACATAGGAAAAATGATTTCAGAAGATTATAGTTATTTAAAAATCAACTTTTATGTAATTATTCCTTACCTTTCATCATAAAATAGTTTTGTATTACGATCAGAAATGTAATTTTAGACTGCTTTCATTGGTCCCAGATTTACTTTTTATTACAGTACAAGTATACATACACAGTCATCATCAAAAGAAAACCATATTTTTCAAAACAAAAAGTATAATTAATTATAAATGAATTGTTAAATTAAATTACATTGTTAAGCAATAAAAATTTGGTTTTCTTAGATGACAACTGTTTTTCTATACGAGTACTGTAATAAGATGTAAGTCTGGGACCAATGACAGCAGTCTAAAATTACAAAGTAATTTTTTCTCTTTCCAGTTTATTTTATACTTATTTTGGATGTTATTTATAACTTTATAAATAAAATTCAAACTTTATTATACTGTTATTAAATAATAATATTTATTATACTATTTACTATACAATGTTATATTGTATAGTAAAACAATAATCTTTTTTTTTTTTTTTGATATAATAACACTCTTTAAATGAGTATCCTCCCTGTGACCGATAATATCGATGATTTTTCAGTTATGTTTATCGTCACAGTAATACATTATTTTTTACATTATATAGGTTAACCTTTCAACATAATCCTCTGAATATCTGTGGTGCTAGAACAACACATTCCTTATTACGAGCAGTGACCCTGCCAAGACTGTATCGATCTTGAACCCTATGAGAAAGTTAGTTTGGTTGGTTGTTCAATTAATTAATCATTTTATTAATTATTTCATTTGGTTAATCAGGTATAAAGCCGTTGTATATAAACTGAATAATGTATGAAGTGCTGGTTTTGTTTTATTACTGAATCAATAAGGTTAAAATATATCAGAAAGGCCGACTCACTTTTCGCTTCATCGAGTCGTTAATTAATTTTAATGATTACTAATATTTGCTGATGCAGTCGAACATAATCATGTAGGTGTTAAATAACTTCCTTACATGACTCTAACCCAGGCATGGGCATGCTGCGGCCCGTGGTTCACACACTGCCCACGATGTATTTTTATGCGGGACCTCGGAGATTATCTGGAATTCAATCTTAATATTTCAAGTTCCCTTGCTCATTCATTATTAACAAAAGCTCACCGAGGTTTTGGGAAGGAAAGTACATCTTTTGTTGGAGGGTAGAGAGAGAGAGAGAGAGAGAGAGAGAGAGAGAGAGAGAGAGAGAGAGAGAGAGAGAGAGAGAGAGAGAGAGAGAGAGAGAGAGAAGAGAGAGAGAGAGAGAGAGAGAGAGCAGAGAGAGAGAGAGAGAGAGACAGAGAGAGAGAGAGAGAAGACAGTGAGAGGGTGTGAGGGAGAGAGAGAGAGAAAAGACAGTGAGAGGGTGTGAGGGAGAGAGAGAGAGAGAGAAGACTGTGAGTGGGTGTGAGGGAGAGAGAGAGAGAGAGAGAGAGAAGACAGTGAGTGGGTGTGAGGGACAGAGAGGGTGAGTGGGTGTGAGAGAAGGAGCGAGAGAGAGTGTAGGAGTTAGGGGGAGAGAGAGAGAGAGTGTTTGAGTGGGTGTGAGGGGGAGTGAGAGAGAGTGTTTGAGTGGGTGTGAGGGGGAGTGAGAGAGAGAGAGAGAGTGAGTGAGTGAGTGAGTGAGGGAGAGAAAAAAACAAAGGTTTTAGTTTTTTTTTTATATCATCATACTCCTCTGTGGTGATTGCGTTGAGATAGTCTCAAGGAATGAGATAAAAATTTAAATTATAACGCACAGTATATATATCATTGAAAATGATCGCAGTTTCTGCATTTACGACCTTTTTATTAACAGATTATAACCTCCTGGCTATTTTCCTTATTATAATAGGTAAACTATAAATCAGGTTCGCCAATGACATTTCCAGGTAAATAGGTCAGGCGAACGAAAGAAATTTAATAACATGGTGTAAATGTATGTTTACCTTACACTAATAAACAAGCTTTCAACAATCATATGCATCCTTATTTTACAATTAAAATAAATAAACTAAACAAAGAAAGTTATAAATGATATTTGGTCTAAGTTCCATTCACAACTGAATGCATGGATGGATTGAAGGGCGGGGGTTACATGGGGTGGGGTGAGTGGGAAAGGAGTGACCGAAAGCAGATGTATAGTCAGGGTCATAAAATATGACCCGGTAATAGAGAATATAAACTCCAATCTACCTGTTAACTTCCACTCCCTTAACAAATGTAAATCTATTTTCTATTGTTTTTAAACTTGGGATGATACAAAAATCACTATTTTGAATATTTAAATTTGGACCTTCATCCTTGATATAGAGAGCTTCGTGGATATTCAATTTGATTACATCACTATTGCTATGTAAAATAGTGGTCCGATCAACTAATGTCTCTCATGTTAGCGCTGTATCATGGATATCCTCTGAGTGACAGTGTCACGTGTTCATTCAGCCTAGACTGTATCATGGATATCCTCTGAGTGACAGTGTCACGTGTTCATTCAGCCTAGACAGTTGTTATTAAAATCCACAGACTATATTTTTCTTGTAAAAAAATCTTTAATGTAATAGTTTTTCTGTTTCAAAATTGTTTAAATCTGCCTATGAAAAAGGTTTTAAAACTTTTTTCATATTACACTGAAAATTTTTAAAGGTTTAAAAATTACACTGTCTTTCCCAAAACATTGGGAAAGACAGTGTAATTTAAACCTGAAGAACTGACAAAGCACTGATAAACTTTAGTTTTGTATGTATATATTTGGGAACTCTCCCCCGTTTATACAAGTGAGATTAAATTTTATGCTCACTTTTTTTAATCAATTTTTTGGATATCTTTTCCAATTCTCTTATTAGTCCTTAAAATTCTCGGGGAATTAGGTGGAATAACTCGAAATTTGAATTGCTGTCCATTTTTTAAACATGTTTATTATTTTCTAACGTTTCGTTGGAAATGATAAATATGTTTAAAATGGTTCTCACTCCCATGATTTTCCAACTTGCGCCACGACCGTACGTGTGTGTGTGTGCTTTGTCTATCTGTGTGCTACCTTCTTTTATATATATATATTAGTAAAAGTAGGAGAGCAATCCTTCTTGTATACATGAATTTAAAACCCTTATGTCTGATTCCACTTAATTTAACTTTGTCTAATATTTTTCTAAATTTCGAACGGTTTTGTTCATTTCCGGGTTCAACTTAAAAATTAAATCACCATATTTGTTAGAATTCTTATTGAACATGTTTCGGTGTTACTGAAGATGGTGGATGTATTATATATATATAAATTTAATATATATATATAATATAAATTTAATATAAATTAATATAAGTTTAATAATATATATATACAAATAGATTTTTTATATATATATATAAATAGATTATATATATATATATATATATATTATATATATATATATATAAAGATTTCACACAAACACGTGAAATAACAATCAGTGATCAAACCGCAATAAGAAATGGGAAAGCAAGACTAAATCTTTCAACCTACTGAGTTGGGTTTTTTACTCTGACGAAGACTGCTTGTTACGGTTGAAAGATCTTAGTCTTGCTTTCCCGTTTCTTATTGTGGTCATATATAATATATATATATATATTTTGTAAACAGGAAAACGATCCAAAAGAACAACAAACAATTCACGATGAATCACAAACAGAGAACTAAGGAACAAACACACTTACTGTCTAATTTTCGGTTGAACCGTCATCAGGAGAGTTGAGAAAGGGGCACCAAGCGCACTTGTGAAGCGATGGTTGGGGACCCGTGCATATATATATATTTGTAAATTTTGGTTGCAGTCCTTCTTGTATACATACATTGTTAAAAGTTAGACAATATTTAACTGTAACTTGCTTTTTCATAAGTTTCTCGAGTTTCCTGAATAACGATGTTGTTACTGTACCCACAGAATATAGTAAGTTACCAATCGACATGCTAAATGAACACATGTTTCTGTTGTCTTCAGCCATTATCAAGAAAGGAATGCATTTTAAATTTATATAAGAAAGGTGGAATGTGTTGCTGGGGTTTGAGGAGATTAAAGTTGTTTTTCTAATCGGTGAGTGTTGAGTGACCTAGGGCGTCGTTGCAGCTACCTGGGAGAGGCCCTAATTGCCTGGAGGTTGATTTAAATAATTTCAGAACTTTAGAACTAATTTCTAATTGTTTAATAATATATGGCTTCCTTTTATTAATAAGTATGGCTTCTGTTATTCTAAGTTTATGCTGATCTCTTTCTTTTTTAGTATTTTTGTCCCTTCAACAAGTGATTCCCCTGTTAACTTATAATGATGGGCTTGCTCTGTGTGCTTTCTTCAAAATACATTCATTTCTTGAAAATGACTGAAGACAGCAGAAACATGTGTTCATTTAGCATGTCGATTGGTAACTTACTATATTCTGTGGATACAGTAACAAGATCGTTATTCCGGAAACTCGAGAAACTTATGAAAAAGCAAGTTTCAGCTAAATATGGTCTAATTTTTAACAACATAATATATATATATATATAATTTGTTTTTTGGAGTTTCCGGTAAATGTACTTTTCTCTGTTAGAGAATTGGGTTGTTACAGAAGCGTAGTTTTGAAGCAAGGAAAGTGACTGAAATCGGCAGCCCATTTCACACATTGTTACTTTGCTTACACCATTATGTTATACATGACCAGGCCAATGTCACCAGGACAGGGCATATCAACTTCCATGTTTTCTCACAGGTCAGCGTCAACATAATAAACAATTCATTTTTAATGGTGTTTAAGAGTCCTTTAAAATTATCTGAAACAGTTGTAGCATCTTGAAAAGTGTCATCTATATTTCGGTTATACTTAGCTTAAATCAAGTGATTGAAATGTATCCCGGAGTGGCTTAGTGACCTATTTGGCGAAAATTTTCATCAATATTCTCCGCCTTCTGTGACATGTGCTGGAAGACGCTTGGGAATATACCATTGAATCCTCCCCAAGCCAGCCTCTGTGCGTTCTAGAACACACATCTTGTTAACAAGGGTTTACAATAAACATGTGAAATATAAATCAAAGTCTAAACCACAGTAAGATATCAGAAAATAAGATTAAGATCTTTCAACAGTAACTAACATTCTTCAATTCCACTATCGATATTTTAGTATAAAGTATGAAGGAAGTTTATAATAATATTTTGTTTGGTTTCTTTATTCGTCTTTATCCTTGCATGAATGTTTTCATTCATTTCTATTTCTTCTGATAAAAGTGAGTATACGTTTTGATGCTTTAAACATTATAAAGAAAAAAGAACCCGAAAGCTATATTTTTTCGAATTAGTAATAATACACTCCGTCATACCTCGTAAAGTCTCAGAAAAGCTCGACCGGTTTCGGGTCCGTCTGGATCCCATCTTCAAGAGCAGCTAACTGACTGTGAATGTTATTTTCCTATAACCTACCTATATATATCATCTACATTGTGGAATCAGTGTTGTCTGTGTAGTTAATTTTTTTTTCTTTAATTGCTGTTTTTTCCTTTTATTTCTTATTTCAATATCTATTTCCAGTTCCTTGTGTCGTCTTTTAAATGTTATAAGTGCTTTTGTTAAAATGTCGGTTTGGTGGTTTGTTTGTTCATTGATTATATTGTCTGTCATTTTATGTTTGTATATTTCTATTTGTTCCTGTATGTTCATTCGTTGTCCTTTTTGGCCCGTCTGTAGTAAGTCCATTGTGTTTTCCATACTGTCTGGGTTATGTCCAAATTTGTTTAAGTGTTGTGCATAGTTTGATTTGTTTGTGTTGTTGGTGTAGTCTTTAATGTGTTCTTCGAATCTGTCTTTTAGTGTCCTTCCCGTTTACCCGATGTAGTTTTTACCACAATCTTTGCATTTAATCCTGTATATTCCGCTTTTCTCAAATTTGTTATCTTTGATCTCTATTTTGTTGTTTGTGATTTGGTTTATAGTGTTATTCATTTTATAACCTATTTTTAATGAATATTTTCTTATAAGAGTCACAATTTTTTCGCTAGATTTACCTATGTAAGTCAAAGATGCGTATCTGTTCGTTATTCCCGGTGTTGTACTGTTATTATTGTGTTTATTTCTTCTTTCGTTTACTAGTCTTTGTATAATTTTTTCCTTATTTTATGTTATTTTTTGTTATTTTTAAAATTGTTATTTTTTGTTATTGTTTTTATGATATTTAATTCCTTATTATAGTTAATTGGATTCATGGGTACGTTTAGTAATCTATCAATCATATATCTGTGTTGGATGTTTTTTGTATATATGGATGTTTTTTGTTGTGGTGGGTGGAGTGATGATTTATGTATAGTTGTGTTGGTGGTAGTTGGTTTGCGGTATATTTGAAAGCTGAGTTTATCTTTAGTTTTTCCTGTATTTAAGTCTATGAAGTTTAAATTGTCATTTGTTTCTATTTCGTGGGTGCACTTGATTTTGTTGTTTAGTGAGTTGAGATAATTCTTTATGTCTATTATATTTTGGTTACTAGGGTTATTGACTATTAGGAAGGAGTCATCAACATATCTGCAATAGTAAACAACGTTAAATTTTGACTTTAGAACATTTACATAGACCTTTTCAAGTTCTTGGAGGAAAATTTCTGAAAGTATCGCTGATGTTGGATGTCCCATTCCTAATCCATCATTTGCTTTGTAGAAACCATTGTTAAAACTGAAGTAGTTCTGTTTGAGAGTTGTTTTAGTTAGTTTTATTAGTTCTTTTGTACTATTGTCATGTTCATGTACATTAGTTATTTCGCGTATGATGTTAAGTGTTTCTGTAACGGGAACAGAAGTGTATAAGTTTTCAATGTCAAATGAAACAAGTTTGGTTTGTGCGTTTATTGTTATGTCTTTCACTTTGTTTATTAGGTCAACCGTGTTTTTGATGTTGTAGGTGTTCGGTAGCTTAACCTTATCTTTTAATATTTTTGCGACTTGTTTGGATATTTTATAAGCCGGTGCATTCCTATAGTTTATTACGGGTCTAATTGGGCTATTTTCATTGTGTAATTTAATTTGGGCTTTTAGTTGTGGTGCCTTTGGGTTCATATTAATAAACTTATATGTTTCACTTGGTTTTATCAGTGTGGGGGAGTTATTAATGTTGGTTCTTATTTCATTTTGGAATTTTTTTGTCGGATCGGTTTGAAGTTTCTCGTAATTATTATTCTCGATAAATTCTTTTGTTTTTTTGATATAGTCGGATTTATTTATTATAACAATTGTGTTGTCTTTATCAGCTTTGGTTGCTATTGCGTTGGCTTTTTGTATTTTTTTTTAATTTTTTTTAATGCATACATTATTGCGGTTGTTGACTTTAACAGATTCGTTTTTGTTTATTACTTTACTAATTATTTCCGAGGCTAAGTGTCTGACGTGGGTTTGTTCATCATTTGGAATTTGTCTTATGGCTATTTCAGTGTCTGTTATGAGGGTCTCTATGTCCTTAGTGTTGAGTTTCCGTCCCATGTTATGTTTCAGTCCTTTATGTAGTAAGTCACTACTAACCACCTCTATATTTTGTCATTAGTTGTGCAAGCTGTTTTAGTGTGGAATTTACCCATTTAATATTAAAACTTTTTTATGTAGAGACGTCATTTTTGAATTCCCTTAATAATTTTGTAATACTGCCTTGTGTAGCATACCAATATTACTGTAAACTGAGTAGATCGCACGTAATCAGTGTTTAGTTAGTCCCATAAAACTATAGTTCTATATATTAAACATTGATTCCTCCTGTTATTCAACCTAATACGGTTGTATGAACAAATAATTGAACTAAAACGTCTGATGAAGAAGTAATTGAATTTGCATACGCTGTAAACTCTTAATTTAAAATTTTTTGTTGTGTTGGTACACTCTTCACGATCAGATGTTCACATTTTTAACTATATAGCATTTGTTGTTTTTCTGTTAGAGGCAGAAAGGATTGGTGTTGCGTGCTCGGCGATTTTTTGATGTCGAAAGAATTATTACCCCTAGAATAACTTTTACTTTACTGAAGTTAACTCATCATTCACCAATGTCAATATTTGAAAAGTTTTTGATTACTTAATAACATGCTTTACACAAAAATTAAAACATAATTGTTTTCTTTGCTCCGTTTAGTTCAGCATCACTAAATCGCCGAAAACGCCAACACGCGTCTAACCTTCATGACCTCGTCTAGCCTATCACATAAAAATAACACTATATAGCCAAAACTGTGGACATATAATCACGAGTGTAAAAACACGGCAACAAAAAATTTTGAAATTAGAATGAAGAGAAGCGCGAAGAATTTACAAAATGCGTTTAATTTTTGTTCACACATCATATATTTCTATAAAACTAAGTTTTGTAACCCTACATCTTAATGTATGAAAAGCGATTTCAATTAGTTTGTTTTCTGTTACTTTCTAAAAAAAAATAAGCTGTTTTTTCATAAAACTGAGCTTATTTTATAACACCATCTTAAAAAAAGACATTATTTAATAAGTAAATGTTTTAGGGAAATACTGAATAAGAAATATTCTAAAATAAAGTAATTTAGATATAATAAATAGAATTTAAAGAGGGTTTTCTTAAAACTTTTTCCATCACAGTAATCTCATATAATGGAGCCATCAAACTTTAAATAATGCGAATAAAATTTGAAAAGAAAAAAAGTACGTGACAAAACTTGTTTGCAGGAAATTTGAAAGTAAATATCTCAATCGTATATTTATAATATATTTAATAATATATAAGTAATATAGAATATTACTCTTAACCAAGAAATATTTATAAAAATTATGCCCTGGTATGTTTTTTCCATTTAGCCCTGTTACCCTGTTGGTTGGGATTTTCTTAATTCATATACAACATGTGTCACACACATGCTATATACTCGTAATATTCTATTAGATGGACCATAACAATTTTTTAGTTTATACAATAAATTTACATAAATATTAATATCTTGACTTAAATCTAATAACATAGGAAATGATTGTTGTACTTAAAAAAAGTATCCAAATCAATTTTAAAATAAACTATAATAAATTTATAGTTTATAAAATAAAGTCACTTAATATTAACATAATGACTTAAGTTTAATAATGAAATGGTCTCCACAAATAAAAATTTAATGGTATAAGCAACGCATTTCGAGAAGTTTTTGCTCAGGCGTTAACTAAAACATTTTTATATGTGGAGACCATTTCATTAGTTTTTTACCCTGCAATGAGTAAATACCAAATAATAACTGATTTCACTACGTTACAATTAGTTTAAATTATCTAACAACCTCTGTGGTACTAACAATTCTAATATTATGGATAAATAAAACTTTTTAACAGTTTTAAATAGAACTGTGATGATGTTCTATGTTTGAAAACAAGTATTGTTTGTTGTACACTTGATTTGGTTTTGTAACATATATTTTAGACACTTTTTTTACGCAGTAGTTGATATCTTTTGTTTGTTTGTTTTAAGCTGCTTACAACATTATATTAAACAATAGTGATTCAAACGTAGTGCAATCAGTTATTATGTGGTATTTACTCATTGTAGGGTAAAAAGCTAATGAAATGGTCTCCACATATAAAAATGTAATGGTACAAACAACGCGTTTCGAACACGTAGTATTTTTCCTCAGGCATTAACTAAAAAATAGAATGTCACCAGAGCAAATGTAAAAGCTCAGCCTAACCTTAAGGAAGAAAAAATAACAATGAAATGTACCTGCCTTCTAATATGAAACAGATGTACCCCATACCCTCACCCACGTCCATCCTATTCCCAGTCAGTTGTACCACAGACACTCACCCTTAGGTTCGTATTATCTTCCTTATTTTATTTTATTTATATTTTGTACTATATTTACTTTGTATTATAAATAACTATCTGGTGTTATTGTATTTTTTAGTTAATGCCTTAGAAAGAACACTACGAGTGCGAAACGCGTTGTTTATACGATTAAATTTTTATATGTAGAGACCATTTCATTAGCTTTTTACCCTACAAATCGTGATTCAGTATTTTTTAGAATTTGACAGAATTTTGAAGTAACCAGATTGACTCAGGACTGTTGTCTCACTCTTCCTGGTCAGCATTATGTTTAGTTTTTGTTTACCTATTGTTAGTGTGCTTTGTATTTACTTTCAGAAATTAATTATAAAATATTTAACTGCAAGTTACATAGCAGAAGTGCTGTAGACAAAATGTATTGATATTTGACTTTCAGTTTTGATTTTACAACAGCTCAAACGTTTCCCTCATACATTGAGCTATTTCTTTGACTCACTGGATCGCTTTCAGAATTGCAAAAATTTCAGCTTGTTTATTACTACAGACTTATCCAAGTTTATATTGGTAGTTCTCAATCAACTCCATTGTCTTGATGACAGCGAATGCGCAACCCACTCCTTCTGTGGTCTTACTACCGTCTGTGAATACTATAGTTGGTATTTTTATTGTCTAATCCCGAGGTTTTAAAACTTTTTTCCACTAGGAACCCTTTCTTATTCAGTACCTTTCCCAGTAACACCAGATTCTAATGATTTTATACAATCATAATATAAATATTTTCATATGCTTTTATAAATAGTATGTATGTTTAAAAACAATTAAAAGAGTAATATTACTGTAAGGTGTATTTTTCGAAGAACAATTGAAAACTAAAAAAATTAAATTGTCATATCTTGCAAAAGTACATAACACATGAAACAGAATTAATAGAAACTTTAACACAAAGTTTATTTTGTTATTATTTTTGGTTTTATAGTTGAAAGTTTGATTCTCAAGTCAGACCGAGCATTAAGTCTACTTTGGTATTTAGTTTTTATGACGGTATAAAAGGAAAATCCAGTTTTACATAAGTAGGTACCTAGTGGGAAGTGGCTGCAATGTGTGAACTGCTATTTTTACAATAGAAAGAAATTCGGGAATCAGATATTTCCAAAAAAAAAAATGACTAAATATTCATCATAAATATGAATAAAATGTTGACCACTTCTACTTATGTGTATAAGTATTATTTGGTTTCATGATTTCAGAATAAACACAGAATAAATTCATACCAACAAAAAAAAAAAAAAAGTTTTCTCTAAATGCTTTTAGCGGAACCCCAGATAGTCCGTTAAGGAATCTCTGGTCTAATCCCTGAGTGTTGAGACCAAGGTCAATTCCAGGATATAACCACTATCTCATATAATTCTTCTTCGTATTCTCCATTTCTATTGATTCCATATTTTAAGATGACATCTTCAATTTTTACTAAAATAGGTTTTACATCTGCTATAACCAATGCAGCATCATAACTGATTGTTCTGAAACCGTTTATTAGTCTCAAGGAAGTAAAGCGTTGAACTCTCTTTAATTTTTTCTCTCTTTATTAAGCTGATTTAAATTGAGATTAGAGTATCACGTCATCATGTGCATCGTCACGTCTTTACCTGAACATCTTTGGAGAGTATCATTTTCTCACCACAAACTAGGTAGAAGACTATAAATCCTCAGCAAAAAAGGGGTCAATGCAGAAGCATTGATCACATGTATGTCTATATAATCAACAAATATATCTATTTAAAAATAAACAATTTCAAACATTTCGTGACCTTCGTTTAACCATTTCGCGACCCCCAAGGTGGCAATATAACCCTTGCTCTATATCGTATTTCTTGATTATGTAAAGCAAGAAATTTGAACATTTTTTTTTGATAATTGACAAAAAAATTAAGAATTTTGATTTGTCTTTTAATTTTACTAAGCTGTAAACACGATACTGGGTTACACTGCTGAATAGAAATTAATTAGCATATTGTTCTTTTTTTTTAAAAAAAAAAAAATAAACTTTAATGCCTTTTATGCTTAATTAAAAATTTTTTTTAACTATATCAAAAGATATTGGCATAATGGAGAAAACAAGCAGCATCCATTTCAACCTACTTTAGACTAGGAGAACATAAGAAGTTTGCATGGATTAAAGTCTTTGTAGTTGATACACGCATGAAAGTCGTTTAAGTGGTTTTCAGGGATTATGTAGAAGTTTAAATTCAACTTTAGCTTGCAAGTATCTCACTGAGATTGAGTAGTTTGCATTAGTTATAAACCTAAATGAAAACTTGTTAAAAGTACTTTTTTTTTCCATTTCTCTAATTAACTTGTTTTTATAAGTTTGTTCAGTTTGCTTCATATATTATTCTAGTAATTATATTTTCTCATCTTGTTCCTAAATTAGGTTCTTACTCGTTCAATTATATTAATAGCATATTATAAATAACTAGTACTTACATAAATATAAGTATAAATTATGTCTCAAGAATAATTATATAAGTTCACAGAAGGAGTTCTTGAAGATTTTGATCATAAAATTCAACTCCTGATTATATGCCGACGTTTCGCCAAAAATTGTTTGGCATTTTCAAGGCTAAAAGGTGTTTTTATTCATTAATTAAAAACAAAACATTTGTTGTTTAATCCTAATTAATTATTATTAATTATTAAGATAACAAAATCTAAATTTTCAAACAGATAAGCATAATATTACAAAAATAGTTCTGGGAGTATATCTCTATACAGAGCATTCAAGCAAAACAGGCAGTAACAAACACAGTACGCTAGAAAATTACAAAACAATAACAAAAGTAAAAAAAAAGAAATTAAGGGAAAACAAAAACCTACAAACAATTATTACCTTGTTTTTGAGGAAACATTATGTAACCGTCCATGCTTTTATCTAGCATCATCATGAACATTTAGATTTTCTTGTCTTAATAATTAAGAATAAGTAATTAGGTTTAAACAACAAATGTTTGTTTCTAAATAATGAATAATAACAATGGGTATTTTATTATCCTTTTGTAGTTTTCTTGTTCCTGAATTTTGTGTTTGTTATTTTTGTTTTCTGTTGGTTGGCATTCTGTGGATGTATTTGTCTTGCTCTACCTATGTCGTTAATAAATTTTTTTTAGCATTGAAAATGTGAAACAACCTTTGGTGAAACGTCGGCATATAATCAGGAGTTGAATTTTTATTACCAAAATCCTCAAGAACCCCTCCTGTGTACTTGAAAAATCAGTGGTCGAAAAGCTATATCAATATAATCATATATATTCGGGGTCACAAGGATAACAACAAACTGCAAATGTTATTTATTGTTTGTTTGCCAAGTCAAGTGTTTGTTGTGTAGACAGTCTGTCAATACCTCTGCTGTTTGCTGTAGATATATATATATATATAGAGAGAGAGAAGCCCATGGTATGACTTTAACACGTAAGATCTTAGAAGAAGGAACAACTATTTTGCAGATGAACAGTGATAGTAATAGATTGAAAATAATTGAAGCACTCTATATATATACATATATATATATATATATATATATATATATACATACATAAAATATATCACATTATACAATTTCAGAGTAAACTATGGGGACACAGTAAATATAAAAACACAGTTCCACTGTCTAACTTTTGGTTTAACCGTCACTTTGATATATGACTAAGCAAGGAGAGTTTGATTGATTGTTGAAAAAACCAACCGCATTCCGATTCATCTTTTTTCAGTTATTTATCTATCAACTTTGAATAATTTATTACTGTATATATGTATAAAGATTTCACATAAACACGTGAAATAGCAATCAATGATCAAACCACAATATGAAAGATCTTGGTCTTGTTTTCCCATTTCATATTGTGGTTTGATCATATATATATAAAAAGATTTCACATAGATACATGAAATAACAATCAATGATCAAACCACAATAAGAAATGGGAAAACAAGACTAAGATCTTTCAACCGCAGCAAGCGGTCTTCGTCAGAGTCAAAAACCCAACTGGGTCAAAAAACCAAACAGTTGGGTTTTTGACTCTGACGGAGACAGCTTGCTACGGTTGAAAAATCTTAGTCTTGTTTTCCCATTTCTGATTGTGCTTTGATCATTTATATATATAGTGCTAAACTGAATTGCCTTAATCAAACATACCTTTCTTTTGAGAAGTTTTTCGTATTTTCTAGATAATTTCAAATCATCTTGATTCAGCTGGTGAATTATTTCAGCAAAACTCTGGTCGGCCATCATTATTTATTGACTAACATTTGACATGTTTCGGTCGTCTCCAACCATCTTCAGAAATAAAATTATTATCATCGAACAAGTATGTAAACATAACAGTGAGCAAACTAAAATTTTCACTGAAAAATAAATTTCACTATGTATAATACTAGAAACATTAGGGTTTCAAAATATTACAAGGATGGATAAAAAGATAAATTAAAGTTAGGATGGGGGGATTGTTCACCCTAGTAGTTTGAGCTGACGTGTGCTGCCTGTGTCCTGTTGGTAACAAACTACTAGGGTGAACAACCTCCCCAACACAACACTTTATACAACACGAGTTGTATAAAAGAAGGTCATATATATATATATATATATATATATACAAGATCTATTAAAACTTATGCCTATTTCTAATTTAGCATCTTTGCAATAAGTTCGGGACAAGATATATCAGTCCTCCGAAATTTTAATTTTTATATACCAACATGTTTTGGTCCTCATCGACCATTTTCAAGGCTATTTTTATACAGGTAGTTTACAACATACATAACGATACAAAACTAAACAATAACTAAAATAAACACACAAAGTCAACAAGCATAATCGTACAAAGGGGGAGGTTGTAAACAGGTATCGGCAAGGTGAGGTTTCCCCAGGGTTCTGGTTACCTTCCTTCAGCCGTTTGTGTCTGGGAAGGTATTAGGTTGTCTTCTTTCCCTCTCCTTGACAGGTTTGTCTTCTGACTACCTTCAAAATTCTTGTGAATCCACCACCCTGGCTGTTAATAGTAGGTTGATTCTGCAAGATAAAAATGGCTTCCAAAATTTGTAGTCTGGTATGGTCATGTTCCTGTTCTAAAATTCTGGTGTTGTCAGTTAGCATTTCCCTTGTTAATTTTAATCCATCTGCTTTTGTGACATGCTCCTTAGGTCCTCCAGAGACAAGATGCATTGTAAGCCTTCTAGAAAGCGTGGTTGTTGTAGAACCAACGTATTTAGAGCGTCGTAAGGACTCGCAGTTCCCTAGGTTGCAGTTGAACTCGTAAATAACGTTGGTTTTCTTGAGAGGACTTTCTTTTGTGGGTTATTATTAATTACCACTCCTGGTGTGGCATGGTTAGTATAGTAAATTCTAAGTTGCAGTCTGTCTTCTGGAATAGTGCATGTCGTGCTGGTCTTAGCAATCGATTTTAATATGCATTCATCAGCTTTGTATGCTTGAGAAAACTCAAGCAGGTTGCCTCAACAAACTGCATGGTACTAACACCGAACAGAATCGTGAAAGCATAGGCGTAAAACATATTTTATATTATAAAAATCAGTTTTCTGATAGAGATGGAAACAGGAATAACTCACTTCTATATTTGGACGATCGTCGTCATCAAGAGGTGAATAATATCGCAGAAAGGCAGGTTATATAGCAGAAACGACTCTATGTTACCTTCAATTTAATTTTTTTTTTTTATTGAATAGTTCGTTGGACCGTTTCATTTAATTACTATATATATATATATATATATATATATATATATATATATATATATATATAAATATTGATAAAAATATCAACCGTGAAGTAGAAAAAAAACCATGTGACACATTTTATTCAAATTTGACATTTGCTGCTAAAATGTTAAAATTTCCAATGTAATAGATAAGTTGTTTTTCCAAAGTTCTATACTTCTAAGTATGAACAAGCTTTTAAATAAGTCCGAACTGTTGGCAATGAGAGTTTAATTATAACTTGAAGAACTGACCAGGTCTTGATAAAAAATTTTTGTTATATATAAATATATATATATATATATTTATATTATATATATAATCAATATCAAAACCTTGGTAAGAAATAATAAAAGTGACAAAGATTTTTTAACCAAAACAAGTTGTCTTATATCATTAGTTGTGCAATCCGTAATTGTGTGGTATTTACTCATTCTGAGGTAAAATGGATAAACAAATAAAAGTCCCACAGAAATGAAGTTTTATTCAACAAACGAAAACACGTTTCGAAATTTTGTGTTCATCAGCATGAAGAAACTACAATAACTGATTAGATATAATTTGTATGTAGTGTCTTCCTGATGATGAACACAAAGTGTTCGAAACGCGTTGTTAGTTAAATATAACTTCAATTGTGTGCAGACTTCTGTTTGTTTATCCATTTTACCTCAGAAGTTGTCTTAATGTATATGCAATAATAAGCTTAAATTTCAAGCCTCTAGATTTAGTAGTTTAGGAGAAAGAACTCTTTTCCCAAACCACAGTACATCTATACTATGAGGTTCATTATTTGTCTAACGTAGTGCAATCAGTTATTATGTGGTATTTATTCATTGTAGAATCGTGGTGCCCGCCTCCGCGAGGTCCACCTCGGACACTCCAAGTTTTGGGTGGCAAAACTTGGAGGTGATAAAAGGGCAACACGTTAAATCGTCGGCCTGATTTGATCTTTGGTGTAATGGCTGGAAAGCTAAGGTGCACAGCGATCAAAACAGGTATTTATTCATTGTAGGGTAAAACGCTAATGCAATGGTCTCCACATATAACAGTTTAATGGTATAAACAACGCGTTTCGAACACGTAGTGTTCTTCCTCAGGCATTAACTAAAATTGTCATTTTTTTTTTAGTTAATGCCTGAGGAAGAACACTACGTGTTCGAAACGCGTGTGTTTACACGATTAAATTGTTATATGTGGAGATCATTTCAATAGCCTTTTACACTACAATGTTCATTATTGTGTAAAATATCAATTTCAACCATCAAAGATTCAGGACCGCATTGTATCCAAAAATATTGGTTACACTCAACCCACCCACCCACACCACACGTCATCGGCTGTGTTAATAGACTGATTGGTTGGTAACTTCTGATTTGTAGTTGGCAACACTGAATAGCAATTAGTAACTACTGATTGGCAGTAGTTAAAAAACTTCATAAAACGACTTCTGGGACCTCAAAATACGTAATTCCGTCAAAATCTTGAGAGCGAATTCTTTTCACGATCACTATACTTTACTTATAGTAAAGTAATTATACAGAAATTATCTCCTTTTGAGAAGAATTCCTAAAGTATTATTTGTTGAAATTACAATAACATTACGGTGAGTTATAGAACGTTTTAGAAGCGTGATTAAGAAGAGTACAATGTTAGGGTATTATTCGTCTTAGTCCTCTTTTCCTACCATATGATATTATAAACAACTTTTCCTACTTTATAAACTTTGAATCTTGTTTTTGTATAATTTTAAAAGATAGATCGATACATTCCAGTTATTCATGCTTGTATATCCTATGATGAAGTGTTAAAGGAATCTTAGATAAGTGTCAATCCCCACCGATTCTAGGAAAAAATCCCCCTTAGGAAAACAACAGGTTGACTCTATTAAGTGGAGACTATAAATAACTTGCACGACTCTTTTACTGCATTACTTTAAATTGGCTAGCGTAAAGTTTGAAAGGTCTGTTTATAACAATATGAACTTACCTAGTTAAGTTGTACACCAAGTTTTCATTGGCTTTATTTTAAGAAAACACCACACAAATTCAGTTCGTTTAATTACTAGTATATTTTTTATGAAATTCTTTTTTGCTGAATGTTGTCTATTAGTTTTGTTTAAAAGAAAATTTCAATATATTATTTAGTATATTTATTAAACTTTTACAATATTTGTACCTATTTTTACATTACTGTAAATAATATATTGTAATTTATAAACTATTTTATGTCAGGATTTCTAGAGATCACACTTTTCAAGCTGCATTTGTTTTAAGACAGTAGTACGAGTTAGTTTTACGAACAGCCATTTGTTAGATTTTTTGTCTTGTACGACGAGTAAAACTTCGCAATAAAAACGACAGTCTTCATCACACCTAGATGGTCTCATTTGGAAAATATCTTCAAAGGGGGAAAAATTTTTAAGTCTAACATTCAATAAAATATGATTATTTGTTAGAAGCATTTTTATTATTTATATTGGATGTGCAGTATTGTTATTTTTTCTAATTGCATCTTTTCTGTTTAAAAAATAAACTTAAAAATATACTTTTTGGAGATGGACGTGTTGTGTTGTCCATCCATCAGTTTGCATCTTCTGAGGACAACCGCAATAACAGTCAAAATATGGAAAAGTGAGTCCTTTTGTTACGTTTTCCGTTAAAATTCTGTTTCCGTTAAAGCTGTCGTATATATATATATATATATATATATATATATTATATATATATGATCAAACCACAATAAGAAATGGGAAAACAAGACTAAGATCTTTCAACCGTAACAAGCGGTCTTCGTCAGAGTCAAAAACCCAACAGTTGGGTTTTTGACTCTGACGAAGACCGCTTGTTACGGTTGAAAGATCTTAGTCTTGTTTTCCCATTTCTTATTGTGGTTTGATCATTGATTGTTGTTTCACGTGTTTATGTGAAATCTTTTTATATATATATATATATAAGTAATGCCGGCCGCCCGCGAGAGACTAGAGGGTTGAAGTCCAGATCAATATTGCCTCTCCTATAAACAGAAGGAGCTGACTAATAAACTCGATTCTTGTCTTCAATCACGTGCGAGCTAGTTTATTTAAATTCCTTTTTTTTAAAAACCTATTCATTACCCGGACACGCGTAACTGGTGCCGAAACCCGGGATCATTCGCCAACTGTTTAATAGTGTAGTGTTGTGTCCAGTGTAGAAACCAACATGACGAGTAAACAGACAACAGGAGCCGATGTTAGGCTCGCAGTGAAAATAGAACAAGCGAGAGTAGCAAAAGCAGGGTACCTGATGAACCTATTAGATTCGATAAAGAGGTTCGAGGGTGATGCTCGAGAGTTGGACTTGTTCATAGAGAGAATGGACTCCATCAACGAGCAGTTAGTCACAACTCAACTAGACCCAGCTACAGACAAGAACATCAAGACCTACTTCCTCGCCAGGGTCAGCCTTACGTTGATGCTGGAGTTAGGACTTACGTTTTGTGCGGAGTGGAGTGCGGTGCGAGCAGCCCTTAAGGACAGATATGCTGGAGCCGCAAAGCCTGTAGCTAGAAGTGCGCTAAAAATTTTTGAAATGCGGAAGGAGAATGGTGAGACCTGCGCTGAGTTCGGGCGCAGATTGGGGGATGCGACAAGGAAATTAACTACGAAGATAAATGAAAAGTGCACAGACAGTCAAGAAGCGAAATGGAGAACGACGATATATGAAGAGATAGCCAGTGAAATTCTCCTCAAGGCAGCTCCAGAACGAGTGAGAATGGCCCTCCGTATCATGAAGCCCACTAGTCTCGAGGAGACAATTAATGCCATCCGGGAGGAAGAAATGGACCGAGAAGATAACGGTGTTATATACAGAGGGAAGTCAGAAGGAGGATGGGCAGTTGTGACCAGGAGGAGAGTACCTCAGGATAGGCAATTCAGAGCAAGAGCCTATGAGGATCGAGGACAAGGGAGGTATTCACAGGAGAGGAAGCCACGGGGACGTTTTGAAGAGAGAAGATCTCAAGCCAGGAGGAACAGCTATGAGGCAGTGGGAGGCTACAAGCGAAGAGAGAAGCCAGTAAGAAGAGGATGTTGGGAGTGTGGTGAACTCGGTCACTTCGCGCGAGAGTGTCCGTATTTATATCGCAAGGAGAGACCACGAACGACACAGTATAGACCAACACCAAGAGATGAGCCCATGGAAGTTAACACAACCCGGCGGGAGAAGATGTGGGGCAGGAGAAGACAAAAAGGGGAAGGCTCTTCAGAAGACGGGAGCTCATCAGAGTCAACAGGGTCGGAGCAAGAGACATCGATAGAACGACACGAGCGCTGGTACGAGCGAGGGAAGTGGCCTTCACTGGAAGAGACTCGTGGTGGGAGGATCGCTATTCGAGAGAAGAGGAAGAAGGATTGAAGGTTAGGCGAGAGGTATATAGGCGAGCAACAGAGGAATAGCATAAGAGGTAAGCTCCCTATATTTTTTTTTCCCAAATGGAAGACTAAGTGTTTTGGTAGATACAGGGTCAGATAGCACAATTATGGACAATGAAGTGGCAAAAAGGATGGACAATTATTCAGGGCTGACACCGTGCAACTGCACCTTGGTCACCATGGCAGGAAGGAAGAGCCTGGTAGGCGAATTACAGGTAGAGATGGGAGAATTAATAGGAGAGACCTTGGAGATGAAAGTGCATGTGACCCACTTAGAGACCCAGAAATATGGAGTTATTCTAGGGTGCGACTTTTTGGAGAGAATCAATGCAAAACCTGAGTGTAAAAGAGGGAAGTGGGACATTAAACTAGGAAAAAGGAAATACTTCGTGGAAGGGAGAGTTAAACCAGGGAAGAGAATAACGGTAAACTGTGGAAAAGTGATACCAGGAGAACATCAGGTGAGTGAATTAATGAAAGAATTTGAAAAAGTATTCTATAGTGAAGGACAGAGGTTATCAGCTACAGGTAGGGTCAAACACCAAATAGAACTCCCTGAAGGTACAGTTGTTTACGTGAAACCTAGAAGGTACCCACACCAATTGAAAAAGATAATGCAGGAGCAAATAAAGGAAATGCTGGACCAGGGCATAATACAGAGGTCTAAGTCGCAATTTTCGAGCCCTATTTGGCTGGTCCCGAAAAAGGTCGAGGAGGGTAAACCCCCTAAATACCGGTTGGTAGTAGATTTTAGAGAGTTAAATAAGTACACTAAGCTTGAAAGATACCCTCTGCCAAGGATAGAAGACATACTCGACCATATAGCAGGAGCAACTGTATTCAGTACCTTCGACCTCAAGGCCGGGTATCACCAGATTAGGATGCACCCGAGAGATGTCGAGAAGACGGCCTTTACGTTCGATAGAGGCCACTTCGAATTTTTGAGGATGCCCTTTGGCCTAAAGAATGCGCCTTCCACGTTCCAACGCCTCATGGATGAACTGCTTGAAGGACTGGGAGAAGACTTTACGCAAATCTACATGGATGACATCATAGTGTTCAGTAAGTCAATAGAAGAGCATAAGGAACATGTTACAAGGGTGCTGAAAAGAATAAGGGACTTTGGCTTAAAGGTAGCGATGGATAAAACCCGCTTATATCAAAAAGAGGTTAGATTTATGGGGCACCTTATCTCAGGTGAAGGAGTAAGACCCGACCCTAAGAAGGTTGAAGCAATAGATCGATTACCCTATCCAAAGGGACCCAAAGACATCAGGGCTTTTCTAGGTATGATAGGTTTCTATAGAAGGTACGTAAAGGACTTTGCAGCAATCACGAACCCCTTGACGGACAGTTTAAAGAAAGGAAAGAAGTTTATACAAACAGAAGATCTAAGAGAAGCAGTGGAGCAGTGTAAGAAGGCGTTGCGGGGCCCGCTGTTGCTCCAATTTCCTGACCTAAACAAACCATTCATTGTAATGACAGATGCCAGTCAAGAAGCTATCGGGGGAGTCTTGATGCAGGAAACTATCCAGGGAGAGCGACCAATAGCCTACGCCAGCAGAAAATTATCACCAGCAGAAAAAAGGTATAGCACAATAGAAAGGGAAATGTTAGGCATAGTGTGGACTGTAGAACATTTCCGACCCTACCTTTTTGCGGCTGAGTTCACTATTAGAACAGATCACAGGCCCCTAATGTGGATCGGGAATTTAAAGGAGACGTCAGCCCGGATAGCAAAGTGGAAAGAAAGGATAGCTGCATACAACTTCAGGGTCCAGCACGTAAAGGGCGTTGATAATCAAGTAGCCGACTGTTTGTCCAGAAACGTCAACGTCATTACGAGAAGTAGTACGAGAGAGCCAAGTACCTCCAGGGACGTGCGAGAGTTCTTCGCCAACTGGACACCAGACGCAGATGAAGACCAAGAACAACGAAATGGACTGGAAGCTGAGATTAGTCAGGATACAATAAACAACAAGAGAAATCAAATAATTATAAAAGACGACACAGAAGAAATAATAAACACCCAATTGCACAAATATGGCCACTTAAAAATAAATATTATTACAGGAGGAACCAAAGCGAACAACGAACAATTAAGTACAGTCATAAACCAACTAACAGTGCCAGGAAAGGTATACCATTTCTTTATAGAATCACAAGAACTTGAAAATAGACTACTCCGACTAATTCAGGAAAGAGAGCTGAGACAAGGAGCTCATTTCATAATCTGTAAGAACCAGGTAGAAACGGTAGAAGACGAAGAGCAGCAGAAAGAGGTCATCCTAAATTATCACAGGGGAAAAACCAACCATCGTGGTGTCACAGAGACCCTTAAACATCTACAGAGGTCGCATTACTGGCTCCAAATGGGCAAGAGGATAGCCCAAGTGATAAAGGACTGTGAAATATGCAAAAGGAGGAAGTATGAAAGAGTACCACTTGTACCTCCATTATTACAAAGTCAGACGCCCGAGGGACCCTTTGAGGAGCTAGAAATTGATATATTTACATACGACGGAAACAAATATTTAAGAACAATAGATAGACTAACGAAGTTAGCCTCAGCATGGCCACTAACAAGCAAATCAAGTGAAAGTACAGAAGAGGCATTGCTGTCGTATTTGGCCACGTTTGACTGCCCGAGAACGATCTATATGGACAGAGGGCGAGAGTTCAACAACGTTAAAATAAAAACCCTGTTAAAAGAATTCAATATAAACCCCCATTGGTGTACACCGGGTCATCCAAGGTCCCACGGAGCAATAGAGAGACTACATAACACTCTAACGGAACACTTGCAGTTATTGGCTGATGCAAAAAACATAAAGGGTCATGGGGCAATGGCCAGAGCGGTCCTAGCATACAACAGTAGTATTCACTCGACCACAGAGGCAACACCATTTGAATTGCGGAAAAAGGAAGCGGATCCACAAAGGTTACATAATAGAGTCAAAGCAGCAAAAGAAAGATGGACCAAGCAATATAATCAAAGGAAAGCAGAAGAAGCAGTAGGGTTGATACAAGAAGGGGACTTCGTATATAAACTGAATAGGCAGAAGAGAAGAAAATCGGACCCAAGATACGTGGGACCATACGAAGTACTCGCAACGTTACCACGGTACAGAGCACGGATATGGAGGATAGGATCGGACACCCTGAAACAAGAGATTGTTCATTTTCAGGAACTGCGACGGGTGAGAAGGAAAATCCCACCAATGGTGCGAACGATATAGTGTAGTTATGTGTGTTTACCTTTGTTAATTTTGTTATTTTTGTTTTGTACAGATAATCATAGAAGTTCATCTTTTGTTATTTCTGTAATTTCTATAAACAATGTTAATTCAGTTACTTGTGTGGACGTCATTTTATTTTTGAATGTTAAAACATTATATTCATTTCTTATGTTTAGAGTCAAGTTTTGTTTTGTTATTTTATGATATAACTCAGACACTTGTACGGAGAGCATTGTTGATAAGGACTGGGAGGGGGCAGTAATGCCGGCCGCCCGCGAGAGACTAGAGGGTTGAAGTCCAGATCAACATTGCCTCTCCTATAAACAGAAGGAGCTGACTAATAAACTCGATTCTTGTCTTCAATCACGTGCGAGCTAGTTTATTTAAATTCCTTTTTTTTTAAAAACCTATTCATTACCCGGACACGCGTAACTTATATATATATAGCTTTCACATAAACACGTGAAATAACAATCAATGATCAAACCACAATATGAAATGGGAAAACAAGACTAATATCTTTCAACCGTAAGTCTTATATTCTTACGGTTAGAAGGTTAGAAACCAATAAAATCATTTCCTCTTTGAGGGAGGGGGGGGGGATTATTTTACCATGGGTTTTTTTTTTCGTCGGTGGATTTTTTCCTGCACTGGTCTCCACCATGTCCATCCTCCACTCCCACGCTATAGTAACCCATATTCCTCTCTGTCCATTAGTTAGGAGTAACTAACCTGCTTAACTGGTGTCTAAACATGTTTAGCTATAAACTGAACGTTTTTTTATGAATAAAACAGAATCATAGTAATCATTTCGAATATATATCTTTGAAAATGGCAAAGTATTATAGTTTGAATTGTATATAACACGAAGAAGTGGTTGTTTGTGGATTGGACGAATAATTTTATAAATGGGTGTTTCCGTTAGTCGATGAGCTTGCTATATCACTAGGACTCCGCGATAATAGCATCCATTTGAAATATAATAACAGGCCGAGCTGGGTCAATGGGGCGTTGGGTTTTATGACTTTGTTCTCATATGGCTTGAAGGACCAACATAAATATCATTCACTGTCTACTTATCCTGCCTATATATTACTTTTAATTGAAATAAAGAATTGAATCTGCATCTGAATGGAATCAAAAAGAAAAAATAAATTCTTTGTTATTAATTCGTTTATATCATTAAGAAGAAAATCTATTTACCTGTATACTTTAGTAGTTATGTTGTATAACAATAGCAAATTAGTAATCATAGTAAATAATAATCAAAATTGTATGTAAAACACGATAAACAAACATTTAATTAAATTCAGAAATATTGTTAGATTTATACATCTAGTATATACATAATATTTGTAAATTTTGTTAGCAGTCCTTCCTGTATATATACATTGTTGAAGATTATACCATGTTTAACTGAAACTTGCTTTATCATAAGTTTCAGCTAAATATGGTCTAATTTTTAACAATGTATATATACATAATAATATTCAGGTAACTCACCACAAATGATTGAAGATAATGGCTCTGAGGCCTTTCGTTTTCTCGTCGTCAGAGAGCAAGTGAATACAAGTTGTTGACAGGTTATGGATTTTCAAAGCGATTGTCTTCAATCATTTGTGGTGAGTTATCTGAATATTTGTATCACGTGTTATTGTAACAATTTTGTATACATAATAATATATAATATGGAGGTATAATATATTATTACATTATAGTGTTTAGTTATTATATTATAGATTATTGGCTTTATATATATCTATAGAGCTCATAGATATGTATGTTTTTTTACGTAAACCTGAAGAAACTGTTTTTGAAGTGTGTTATTAGTTTTAACATAAAGCTCATTTGTGTGGAAACAATTGTTTTTTGATATTTTGTCATCGCGAGTAAATATCACATTATATATGACTGCACAAGTAATGAATTACTCATTTTGACTTCAAAAATAGATATAAGGTTTCATGTTCAATTCAGAGGGGCGTAGTGTTCTCGGCATCTCTCTTCCAACTATGACTTGCTCGAGTTCAAAGTCACTCAAACTCCGAGGTACCAGGAACTATAAGCTATACCATACCGGGAAGCTTCTTCTTGTATTGAATATACACTTATGTTATGGGAACTACACTATACCAGTAACTATGAGATATCAAATGTCATTAGATTTAACAAACGATGTTATAGTTAGATTAATTGTAGCGCTTATGAATAAACGAAACAACCAACAAACAAAAAATAAACATTACTTCATAAAATCCGTTCATTCGTCTTTTTTTTTGGAATACAAACAATTTTTAAAAATTGATTTTAACAAGTCGTTAATTACAAAGTAATGAAATCAATTAATAGCAAAAAATTTTAATGAGTTTAATATTTAATGAGTGTTGAATTACGTAAATATTGACTAATTTTTAAATACTAAAACATAATAGTCCTAAATTAAAAGTTTGTTAACTGCTAAAAGAAACTAAATACTTTGTAGAAATAAATTAGTTTCATTATAAAATAATAAGGCTGACTTTTAACGCATTTTTTGATTGTTTAATTTATTTTTCCAGGAAAAATTCCGGTAAAGAATAAATTTCGGTATTGTTTATCATCATTAATATTTATTTTATTTTATAATAGAGGTTAAGTTAGCCAGAGGTAACGTGCAAGCCTCTGGACTGGTGGGTCCGTGGTTCAATACTCATTCTGACCCTTAATTTATTAGTGCAGGAAGCAGGTCAATAAATCTTAGCACGTTATCTCTCAGAGGTCGAGCGACACGGCTGTGCTCTCGTCAACCGCGAAGAACGAGGAAACGCACTAACCTCCGGACCCAATCAACGCTCTATGACAAATTCATGGTAACTCACGGAACAGAGGACCGTGACGAGATGTCAGGTGCTCGTTAAGGTTTTCTATTCAAAATACACTTTAGTTAGGTAACATATAGGACTCCCAAAGTAGAACTGGTAATGTGGCACACAGTACTAAAATGGATGCCAAATAATAAATGAACCCCATCCCCCCCCCCCTCCCGCCAAGAACAGCATAAAAAGGTGAAAGCTTTATAAGTGTGGGTGCTTGAAAACAAATAGACAAACAAATATTTCTTTTCTGCTATGACTTGGTCCCAAGTATCCCATTTAAGCAAAAAATCATTTAGATGAGAATTATTGATGATTAGATTAGATAAATAAATCAAAAGAAAAACTTTTTCCCTCACAGATGTTTAAAAATATTATTCGTGACAGTAAAATCAAAGTTTATATTCCTATTATCAATGACAATATTAGGAGCATGTGTTTGACACTCACAAGCAAGATGATTGAACGTTACCACTGATATTTGTTTTCTCTTTCGGAAAACACATTTTCTTTTCGGCAAATAATAATATATATATCGAGGAATCTAATAATATGACAGTTATTTCTTATCTTCAACCTCCAAAATAAATTTAGAAGAAAGAATTATTATTTTTAATGTTCAAGGCCTCTTTCTTGTTATATTTCTATTGATTTATTTATTGTTGACTTTTCCTATACCAATTAGACTAATGAAAAATATTGTATTACTGCATTAAAATTGATCTGTTGATGTTTTTAGATTTATGTGATATGAGATACTATGGATCCAATTATGCTGATTTGTGTGTGTGTGCGTGTATGTGCATACGTGGTTCTCTCTCTCTCTCTCTCTCCTCTCTCTCTCTCTCTCTCTCTCTCTCTCTCTCTCTCTCTCTCTCTCTCTCTCTCTCTCTCTCGCTCTCTCTCATCTCTTTGAGAGTGCGTGTGTTTGTGTGGTGTGACGTTTAATGAGATTATAAGAAGTCTGGCTCCAGTACACTGTGTTTCGACAAATAATAATAAACTTATCAATAAATATAAAATGTTGATACGGAAGTTAGGTGTATAATGTTTGTTGTTATTAATTTGGGAAAAATATTTGTTTGTTTTTTTTTTTCAATGGCTACAATTAAAGGCTTTCACCTTTTAGTGCTGTTTTAGAGGTAGAAATATTGGCTCATTTATTATTTGGCACCCATTTTAGTATTTTACGAGCCATATTAAAGGCTGGATTGCATATTGGTAGTCTTAAATTTTTCCTAACTCAAGTGTATTTATGTAGGTATCTTATAATGAATCGAATACCTGATATCGTAAAGGTCTCAGACCGATTCCGTCTGACAGTCGCTTGTGCTCAGATGTTTTCACCTCCTGTGTGAATATGTCGAAGGCCTGAGTGAGTGTCGAACCCAGGATGTACTAGTCCAGACGCGAGTACGCAAACGATTCAGCGTGCTACTCTGGCCCGAGACAGAGAAAACTGATATTAAGTACCAGGAATAGCGTTAAAAATATTATAAACTGATCTGTTTTCACTTTTGAGATTTTTTCAAAAAGATAACACCTTTAAGGTGCACCTTAAACTACAAAGTAGTACAAAATGCGATAGTTGGAAACTACCTAATATAAACTATGCATCGGTCTGATTTCATTCTGTTAGTGCTATTGTGATATGGTTTGTAGGTAAACCATTTTTATGACTTCTTTAAGTAAGTCTTATACAAAAATAATTGTATCAAATGGGTTTATTTGTAACAAAGAAGAGGCTGTGTTTTATAAATGTTCACAATATTTCTCAGAATATTTATAAGTATGAAACAGTCACTGGTGTTCCATAGTAATTGAGTTTTATTGGTTGTATTGTTATTTATAGTTCCATACTTAATTTTGTATTATGGTTTTTCTTAACTTTAAGTTTCCATTTCTTTCTTGATATGTTTTTTCTCACACTTCTATTGATTATAGGTATGGTTTGACGAAAGTCACTATATTATTCATACGATGGCCTCTCATTCAGATGGAGAGTGACCCTCTTCAGCAAAGGTTTCTCCCTTCCCCAGATAGTCTGTCTTATTCATATGTCTTTAAAAAGCACCTTCCATAAGTAGTAGATAAGAAGGTAAACTATAGTTATATAATCTACGCCAGAGGTTCCCAAAGTGGGTCCGTGGAACTTGGGGGTTCTTTAACAGAGTGTCTGGGGTTCCACGAAAAGCATTAAATAAAAAACATTTTTCTAAATTTTTCTTAGTTGGTATGAATTTATTCGGTGTTTCTTGTGAATTATAAAAACGAATCATGTGTATATCTACTTATATTCATAAGTAGAAGTGGTCATAATTTGACTCATATTCAGGATGAATCACTAGTCAGCTTTTGGAGCTATCTGATACCAAAATTTCCTGCTATTGCAAAGAAAGCACTCCTTGCATTGCTTCCACTTCCACTGCCTACTTATGTAAAACTGGATTTTCCTTTTATACTACCATAAACTAAATACAGAAGTAGACTTAATGTTGCTGCTGACTTGAGAATCAAACTTTCAACTATAAAGCCAAACATTAAAGAATGGTCCGATTATATTAAACAAAAACATTGTGCTCAATAAACGCTACAAAATTATTGTAATTATATGATATTTTTAGTACATGATTACATGTTGACTAAAAAATAAACACAGTGTTAAAATTGCTAGTAATTCTGTTTTATATGTTAGGTACTTGTAGGAAATATGGAAATTAAAATTTTTTCGTTTTAAAATTTTATTTAGTTCTGGAAAATATATATTTCAATGTTATTACTTTTTAATTGTTTTTAGAGGTACATACTTTTTATAAAGACATATGACAATATTTACATTATAAATGCAGAAAATCATTAGTATTTGGGGTTCCTAGGAAAGTTACTGAATCAAAAAGGATTCCATGTCGAAAAAAGTTTGAGAAACTCTGATCTAGACATATTGGTTTTAGCAATGATATATTTTTCATTTCACTTCAATATGTTTTCTTCTTAAACTACTGATTTTAATGGCATTTTTCTTGAAAAAAAATTATTTTTTTATAGCTCACTGATTCGTGTAACAAAACATTTTCTCTGATAATGAAGGTAGTCATATTCCTATTTAACTTCAAATGTAGGTTAGGTTGCAGTGGCAGTCCCTCACAATGGAAAGCACATAGGACGGTATATTGGCACACACAAAAAAGACTGACTGCATTAGAGTCCTATCAACATTGCATTGTACTATCTACATTTTGAATCATTAACTGTGCTATCTGTTATAGTGTGGTATTTACTCATATTAAGAAAAGTATTAAGTCTCCACACAAAAGAGTTTATTACAAGAAACTAAACGACGCGTTTCAAACACTTGATATTCTTCTTCAGGTTACATCTAGAAAAAAAAATATATATGTATTAAAGAGCTTTGGAAATATAGGGGCGAATTAATTAAAATGAATACATCTGACACTATTGACTGATAACGGGAATAATATTGAAATGACTTAAATTGATCTGTAACTTAAAACTGCATACAGAGACATGTATAATTTATAAATATAAATGTACAAATTGAATATGTCATGTGTAAATGTATAAATTACACATGTCTCAGTATGTAGTTTTAAGTTAAGGATCAATTTAAGCTATTTCAATATTATTCCCGACATCACTCAATAGTGTCAGATGTATTCATTTTAATCAATTCGCCTCTATGTTCCCAAAGGTCTTAAATGCATATATATTTTTTTCTAGTTTTAACCTGAAGAAGAACATCAAGTGTTCGAAACGCATTGTTTAGTTTCTTGTAATGAACTGTTTTGTGTGAAGACTTAATACTTTTCCTAACATAATATTACACTTTACTTAACTCAAATGTATTTAGCGTAGCAATCTTTTACAAGACCCTAATATTCCAGAGGCTTGGGGCGAACTGTTGAAGTGGTTAGAACTGTTGTGTCCTCTTCGAGGGACTACGTACTCAGATTTATTCAACCCAGGACCAGTTCAGAGGCAAGCTCTTTGCTACTGAGCTAACCTTGGTGGCCCCCTTCCGTCATGTAACTTCAATAACAAAACATTCAACTAACCCTCCCATCAAGTTTTATCTTTGGGTATAATTTTATTATAATCGGTCAAATAATGTAACCTGTATTGTATCAAAACAACACAAAAATCAATCGTAAGTGAAACGATTGAAATTTTATTGCAAGAAATACTTTTTCGGTTATTGAAGAATTATAAATTATTTTTTCCTTCATTGGTTTTATTAGGTTTATAAATTTTCAAAATTTCAAAAATCTAGGTTTAGAAGGTAAGTAGGGGAATAATTATCTAAAATCACGGTTTTCCCAAAATGATTATTCAATATTAACGAAAAACAATGGCGAATATCTACAATTGACGGTCCATTTTGGTGAATTTGATCCATCAAATGGTACAGTCCGTGGCGTGTACTTAACTTTTCAATTTACACTACTGACCCATCATACATACACATTTCCCGATCTTTTCATTTAGGAAATCTGTGTATGTATGTTGAAAGTAAGTGTAGGAGTTAAAAACGGCAGGTTTTAACTAATTCAGGCTTGATCTGAGGAGGATATATAGTTGTTACTATAGAGAATTATAGTTGTTACTATTTAGTGCAATTATTATTATTGAATCATTTTTATGTTTTATATTGGTTTCTGAACAACAATTTTACTGGTTCTTAATTTCTTTGCAGAATCTGCACAAACCATCATTGATAATGTCCATTCAGGCTCCCTATGGTTAAAGAAAGTAAATTCCTTTCTGCTTTTCGGGACGGTCTGCTTCGGGTCCTCAGGTGCACTTGTAGGAGGTTGGCTCCTAGTAGTTAGTGATTTTGGACCCTCTGTTCTTCCGGAGGATAGTCTCTGGACTTCCTTCTTCTTACAGGGGAAAATCCCTGTATCTCTATCGGTGGTATTTTGTCCGCTCCGGCAGAACACCGCATACCGGAGTAAGGCTATTTACTCAAGAGGGTCGCCTGGTACCCTTGAGGCTTGCTCGCAGTTATTACACAACAGTGTTTTATTTTCTATTTACCGCAATTATTATTCTTGAATGATTTTTATGTTTTATTTTGGTTTCAGAACAACAATATGTTCCTCGAGCTGTTCTCATCGACTTAGACAGCAATGCAATTGACGCGGTGAAAAGTTCAATGTACGGCAAGACATTTAATCCAGAGAACTTTGTTTTTGGGAAGAAAGGAGCTGGTAACAACTGGGCAGTTGGCCACTATACGGATGGATACAAACTGTCTTCTGGCGCTGTTGATATAATCAGGAAATGTGTCGAGACCACTGATCATCTTCAGGTATGAATCAAACAAATTTAAAATGACTACTACTAATAAAGCTACTGGACTCTTTGAGGGTTACCTGGTGAAAAACTCAACTCTGGCATTTGACGTTAGCAACTATAAAATATCGGAATTAAAACATACAAAAAATGATAATATTTAAACATAATCTAAACCGCAGTGTAGGAGTTAAAAACGGCGGGTTTATCGAGCACATAGTGTTCTTCTCGAGACATAAAACTAAAAAAGACAATGACATCAGAGAGTTATTTATGTTATAAAATAAATGGTACAAAATAAAATAAGGAAACAGAGATGTACATGAAAAAGGATAAGTGTCTGCAGTTCTTTATTTTATTTTGTACCATTTAATTTACAGTATAGATAACTCTCTGATGGCATTGTATTTTTTAGTTTTATGCCTGAAAAAGATCACTACGTGTTCGAAACACGTTGTTTATATTATTACATTTTTACATGTGGAGGCTATTTCATTACCTTTTTTACCCTGTAATGAGTAAATACCACATAACAACTGATTGCACTATCTTAAATTTAACTATATACCGTCTTTTTCAAAAATAAGACACTGTCTTACTTTATTTTCAGGTCAAAATCCGTGCTAGGGCTTATTCTCGGGGGAGGGCTTCAAGTACATTATGTAGATATACACATTTTTGTTTAATTTTTTTTTAAAAAGAAATTTAAATAGGTATCCTCCTTGAAACGAACTTTAGAGGTAAACAATTTCTTGAAATATTTTTTTTCAAAGAATTCTGTGAAAATTAGGACAGCTAGAGATACCTATTACATTCAACAGCAATTTTTTAAAGGATTATATTTTTCACCTTACCTTAACTAGGGCCTATTTTCAGGGGAGGGCTTACAGTCTAAAACGTCCCGAAAATCACGCTAGGACTTATTTTCGGGGGGGTGGTTTAATTCTTATTAAAGAATGAATAATAATAATTACGGTTGAAAGATCTTAGTATTGTTTTCCCATTTCATATTGTGGTTTGAACATTGAAAAAATATTATTATTTATAAATAATAATTAATGTATCTCTATATAATCGAGAAAATAATTGTACTTATTTTCGGAAAAAGACGGTATATTTTACTTATTTCTGATCCATGAAGCATCATAGCTGATACCTTATATTATATTTAAGGGTTGTATTAATAATTCATTTCAATCAGGGATACAAATCCAGCTATTTATTTGCAGCTTCTCATCAGATTATTTTATCAGCAATCGCACTTGATAATGCATAGGATTTAAATTGGTTCTGGGTTACGTGCTTCATTTCATTATTGAGGGGTGTCATTCAATTGAAAGGGGTCTGGGTATTTAGTTGGTACGTATGTTTATTCTATTCTAATGCCCTTCACCTAACTAAACTATCTGATCTTAAGTTAGGATAATCTGTAGTGGCAGTCTTTAAAGGGAACGCACATAGGCCGAACATTGGCCTATTGTCATATCGCGCAAGGAACATTAATTATACTAGAATTAGTAATAATACATTCCGTCATACCTCGTAAAGTCTCTGTAAAGCTCGACCGGTTTCGGGTCCGCCTGGATCCCATCTTCAAGAGCACCTAACTGACTGTGAGTGTTGTTTTCCTATAACCTACCTATATATAGTATTTACATTGTGTAATCAGTGTTGTGTGTGTAGGTAATTTTTTTTTTCCTATTTCTTTAATTGTTATGTTTTTTTCTTTTATTGCTTATTTCATTATCTATTTCTAGTTCCTTGTGTCGTCTTTTAAATGTTATTAGTGGTTTTGTTAAAATGTCGGTTTGGTGGTTTCTTTGTTCATTGATTATATTGTCTGTCATTTTATGTTTATATATTTCTATTTGTTCCTGTATGTTCATTCGTTGTCCTTTTTGTCCCGTCTGTAGTAAGTCCATTGTGTTTTCCATACTGTCTGGGTTATGTCCAAATTTGTTTAAGTGGTGTGCATAGTTTGATCTGTTTGTGTTGTTGGTGTAGTCTTTAATGTGTTCTTTGAATCTGTCTTTTAGTGTCCTTCCCGTTTGCCCGATGTAGTTTTTACCGCAATCTTTGTATTTAATCCTGTATATTCCGCTTTTTTCGAATTTGTTATCTTTGTTCTCTGTTGTGTTGTTTGTGATTTGGTTTATAGTGTTATTCGTTTTATAACCTATTTTTAATGAATATTTTCTTAGAAGAGTCGCAATTTTTTCGCTAGGTTTACCTATGTAAGTTAAAGATACCTTACATAGGTAAACCTAGCGAAAAAATTGCGACTCTTCTAAGAAAATATTCATTAAAAATAGGTTATAAAACGAATAACACTATAAACCAAATCACAAACAACACAACAGAGAACAAAGATAACAAATTCGAAAAAAGCGGAATATACAGGATTAAATGCAAAGATTGCGGTAAAAAATTCATCGGGCAAACGGGAAGGACACTAAAAGACAGATTCAAAGAACACATTAAAGACTACACCAACAACACAAACAGATCAAACTATGCACACCACTTAAACAAATTTGGACATAACCCAGACAGTATGGAAAACACAATGGACTTACTACAGACGGGACAAAAAGGACAACGAATGAACATACAGGAACAAATAGAAATATATAAACATAAAATGACAGACAATATAATCAATGAACAAACAAACCACCAAACCGACATTTTAACAAAACCACTAATAACATTTAAAAGACGACACAAGGAACTAGAAATAGATAATGAAATAAGCAATAAAAGAAAAAAACATAACAATTAAAGAAATAGGAAAAAAAATTACCTACACACACAACACTGATTACACAATGTAAATACTATATATAGGTAGGTTATAGGAAAACAACACTCACAGTCAGTTAGGTGCTCTTGAAGATGGGATCCAGGCGGACCCGAAACCGGTCGAGCTTTACAGAGACTTTACGAGGTATGACGGAATGTATTATTACTAATTCTAATATTACTAACCTCAGTGGAACTAACCCATTAACATTAATTATACATTGGGGAGTCTTAAATTTGACCTAACTCAAGTGTATTTAGAATAGGCATTTTTAATTAGTACCTGACATTGTTCAGGCTCGGGACCGACGTCTTAAAATCATCCTCAAAGGATGACATGCTTAGGTTTATTCACCTCCTACGTGAGGTATTGAACCCCGGACCTAATAGTCCAGAGGTGAACACGTTCCATTGGTCTAACCTATCCCCTTAGTTGATCTCCTTTACCCTTCTTCAGCTCTGTGAAAATGTAACCCCAAAAGCAATATAATATTATTATTAACCGTCATACCTCGTCTATGGTTGGTGAAGTCGCCCGACCGGTTTCGCAATGGCTGCATCATCAATGGGAGGGCTAACCTTAACTTTCCAAAATCACGGATATATATATATTTAAAAAAAAACTATTAGGTAGGAAATTTAGTCATGTATATGCACCATTGAGTTAACATAGGTATTTATATCCCTGATTTTAGAAGGTAACGTTAGTCCCATTGATGATGCAGCCATTGCGAAACCAGTCGGACGACTTCACCAGCGATAGACGAAGTATGACGGTTAATAGTAACTAACCTCTGTGGCACCAACAATATCCATGTATTCAAAAGCAATAATTATATTTTTTACCAATTCTTTTAATTTTTAGAATATTATACATTTAGTTTTTGTTAAAGAATTCCATAAAAAACACAGCCCTCTTCTAGATATAAAGATAAAAAATATATAATAAAAAAAATCTATTCAGTGTTATTTATTTATGATATATATCTCATATAAAACGTCACAGAACTATTATTTACGAAATTATAAACATATTTAGAAATGAAACTGGGTTTACGTATAATTTTCAGAGTAGTTTAAACAAAGTCTAGCTTACTCTAAAATGTATAAAATAATTTTTTTAATTAGTGATATTGTATTTACAACTAAAATAATAATAACCAAACTAATTAATAAACCTAAGATGTATTATTTTATACAGTTTCCGATAGGGAATTATTTTCAGTTTATTTTATTAAAAAAGTATTTATGGTATTTGTTATTTTTACTTTGTGGGGACGATTAGTTCTGTGTATTTTAAATTTGTAATTAAATATATTAACAGCGGTAGTGTTCGAAATAACAAACAAGTAAACAAAAGAACGACATTTATTTTTATTTGATTTGAGTAAGTTTATTTTGACGACTGAAATAAAACAGCATATCATTCTGGTTAGGTGAGGGTACTTAAAATATTTTTAAATTCTTCTACATATAAATAGATGAATTAACACTTACATTACAACCTCACAGTCTGAGTTCAATTTTTTCCCAGACAGAGAATGCATTATGATTTATGCGTATTATGAAGCAATAATTCGCATTGAAATTATTGTGAAAATAAATAATCCGTTCCTTCACCGAAATGACTGTTTTTAAGATTTTAAATAAAAAAAATGCATACAAGAAATAATATTGTTTGTCTCTACATAAGGTTATGTCTCTACACAAAAAAGGGTTTGACATCAAAACTTACAATACGTTTTGAACACTTAATGTTCTTCTTCAGTTTTACACTAAAACAAAGTGTTGAAAACACTATGTGTTCGAAACTCGTTGTTGGTTTTGATATTAAGCACTTTTTTGTGGAGTGATGTAATTTTTTTATAATTTTCCAATATGAGTAAATACCACGCTATAACAGATCGTACAAGTAATGAATAATCTACTAAAGTTTAAATGGAGATCATTTGGGTGCGAGGAAGACGGCCGCCCGTACTGGAGAAAAGAGTAGTACGAGACAAAAATTCTTACGAATGCCTGCTCGTAAAGCAAATTGCTAATTCAATGAATCACTCGTACTATGTTCTATTTTATTGTGACCCATCTTCAAAAGGAAACAGATCCAAGGAGTCGCTATTTCTGTTATATACCCTACCTATTTCCCACTGCCGTCTAGATTTACCTATTATTAAACAATTTACAAACTTTCATTTAGTTAAAATTATTTAGCCTGATTCTTTTTTCTCTATTTTCGTTGTCCTTAAGTCTGTCCAGCCGTCGTTTCATTTTCCTTTAATGGTTTGAATAAAATATCCGTTTGCTTGTTTAAAGTGAACCTGAAAGTTCAGGAAATTGAATGGACAGGACACAAAGAGCAGAGACTTAATGTAATAGAAGAATTAGAGATATGTAAGCATAACTAAGAGAAGTGTAACTTAATAAAAGAACGAAAAAATTATCAAACCGATATTTTATTTAAACCTTTAAGGAAAATGAAACTATGACTTGACAAACTTAGCAACGATGGAAATAGTGAAAAAAGAATCAGACTAAATAATGTTAACTTGATCAAAGTTTGTAAATTGTTTAATAATAGGTAAATCTAGATAGCAGTGAGGAATAGATAGGGGATATGTAACATGGATAGCGACTCTTTGGAGCAGTTCCTTCTGAAGATGGGTGACGCCTGAAACCGGTCGGATAGATCTCGCAATTTACTTTACGAGCAGGCATTCGTAAGAATTTTTGTTTGGTACGACTTTTGTCTTGTACGGGCGGCCGTCTGTCTTCCTTACACCCAAATGATCTCCATTTAAACTTTAGTAGACTATTCATGACTCGTGCAATCTGTTATAGTGTGGTATTTACTCATATTGGTGAATTACAAAAAATTAAGTCTCAACACAAAAAAGAGTTTAATAAATAAACCTTCTTAGCAGCGGTAAGAGAGCTAAGACGGTTTATTGTAGTACTAATATTAATAATAGAATAACGTTGCAAATTTATTTGAATTATAATAAAAGTATAACTTTTTGAAAAAAAAATAAATCTTATTTTTAATATATTGAAGAAAACGAAACTTTTCGTTGTCAAGAATGTTTTGAGGTTAAAGAATGATGAGTTTTCGAGAATGAATTGCTGGAGAACAAATATAACACTTGGACTCATTAAATTCCCATTCTTTACTGTCTCTTCGCTCAAAGTGACACGCTATATTCCTTTCTTAAAACTAATAACTCAGACAAGACCTCAGTCCATTACTTCTTTATCTATTTGACTCGCCATTTGAAAGATCAATCATGATTCCTTTCATAATATTCATTCAAATGTTTAAATTTAAAAAAAAAGAAAAACTTATTCTAAGAATTGTATTTCATTGTTGATATTATTCATTTCACAGTTATTAAACAGCTACACATCAATTAAAGAGTTATTATAATTGTCTATATTCATTTGTTATTTCTCAAAACTGGAAATGAACCGAAATCTGTGTGGACAGACAGACTTCTTACAAATATCGAAATACTGATTTTTTTCATGCCTGGTGCTTTCAAAAACAAGTAAAGTGCTGTATAGGGGTTTTGTTTGCTACTCTGCCTCTCAAGGGTAACAGGACCTTCAAGAGCCCTATTCTTAATATACTTGAGTTGGGTCAAATTTAAAACTCCCTAGTGTACAATATTCATTGTATGGTATAAAAAACGGGTCAATGTTCGACCTATAACTGTTCTTTTGTTAGACTGCCCCTGCTACCTAACCTAACCTAATATAACCTTATCTGTGAAATTAATTGAATTCCTTCGTGGAAACCAGTATAATATAATATGGTAAAGCTGGTTGTTAAAGAGAGAATGAGAAAGGAAAATTGATAAAGAAGAAAGAGTGAGACATTATATTGAATGAAAAAATTAATTGAAATGAAATTTAATAATATGTCAAAATTATGTCCCTTTTTGTTTATACTAGGTACTTAATTAAGATGAAGGTACTTACTTAACGAGTAGAATCATGAAAAGAGTTTCACATTTATATATGTAACCCTAAAAAGATTTCACATAAACACGTGAAATAATAATCAATAATCAAACATTAGTTTTTAACTCTGACGAAGACCGCTTGTTACGGTTGAAAGATCTTAGTCTTGTTTTCCCACAATGATTGTGGTTTGATCATTGATATGTAACTATCTATTTGTTTTTAGTTTTATGTATCTGCACACATGTACATGTGAGTAAGAACAAAATATGAAATTTACAATCTGTAAGTCTACTGGATTTCAGATATTCGACCGATGCACACACAGTGAAATACATAAACAAACCCACATATCTACATATGCACACATACCAACAATACACAGACACACATACATACAACCACATACACATTCACACAATCACACGCGTACGCAAACACACACACACACACACACACACACCAACTTGCTTATACAGTCATACCAACAATACTCAGACACACATACATACACATTGCTTACATAAACACGCACACGTACACACATAAAACTCGAAATGAACAGATAGTTACATATATAAATTTATACCTCTATTCATTCGTTAAGTAAGTACCTAGTATAAACAATAAAGGACACAATTTTGATACATTCTTTAGTTTTCATTCCAATTAAATTATTATTCATTCAATATAGTGTCTCACTCTGTCTTCTTTATCAATTATCCTTTCTCTCATTCTATCTTTAACAACGCTTTCTACCTTATTCTATTATACTAATGAAATCATTGAATTTCGCAAATAAAGTTATGTTAGGTTAGCTTGCAGTGTCACTCCACAAGAGAACACTTACAGGCCAGACATTGACCCTTTCTGGTGCCAAGCAATGAATATTCTACACTTGGGAGTTCTAAATTTGGTCTAACGTAAGTGTATAAAGAATAGGGATGTTGAACGACTGTGCGACGTGCAGCAGGCACGAGGCAAACAGCTTAGCGTCCTCACCGAGTGACGACGTGCTCAGATTTTGTATACCTCCCACGTGAATAAACGAGAGCCAGAGTAGGTATTGAAGTCCCGATCTACCATAAATAAAGGATCGTTATGAACAAAGTTGCTTCTCATGAAAACAGTAATCTAAAATATGCTTCATGATGAGTCAAAGCACGCTAACAAATCGGGTACTTTGGCCACTCCAAAGTGACAAACTAAGTGACGTTTATAAACAAACTTGCTTCTTATTAAAACAGTTATCTAAAATATGTTTCATGATGAGGCTAACACGCAAACAACTCGGCTACTTTGGCCACTCCAAAGTGACAAACAAAGTAACCTTTATAAACAAACCTGCTTCTCATTAAAACAATTATCTAAAATATGTTTGATGATTTTCACTAACCTAAAGACTTTTGCTTGATATCATATAAATCTTTTTGTATTTCAACAAGCAGATTACAGATTACTTCGGCACAGTTGATATTTTTCTTCCATTCTATGCCAATGTTTTGGTTTTTACTTAATAACTTTCTCATAGGTCTACACTACCTACACATAAAAAAGAATACACAAAATCATTCATCACTCTCAACATGTGATAAATATAGAAAAAATATAAGTAAGAAATTTCTTACTTCTATATATTCCATTAATTCTGCTGCAATTTCTCATACCCAGTAACAATCTATTTTATATATATAATTCAATGTCCCTTATTTGGATGAAATATATTCAACACTATTTTTCTATCTTTATGAAGAAAAATTTAGAAATTTTTTTTTGTATAAAAATGTATTCCTTTATGCATAAAAATTGTAAAATATATTTCTCCATGTTACTGTAATTATTTCTGTATTTATGTAGCCCTGAGGAAGTCTCAAAATATAGACCAAACTTTGGCTTAAAGGTGTTTTTACTATTTGACACTGGATTAAACCTTGATAAAAAAAAAAAAGAAAAATAGTGTTGTATATATATCATGATTTTGTATATTCTTTTCTATGTTGTTGGGTTTTAAAAAAACAAAAACGCTTGCATTGAGAGTTTGATTTGAACCTGGAATACTGACCGAAACAGAATGAATATGTACTGCTATTCTATATAATATCTATATAAAAAAATTACTATTTTTAATATTTGTATAAATAAAATAATGATTTTGTCTGTACATTGCTTAGAACTGACTCATTTCATGTTTTCTTTACGTTTCATACATTGGAGAAACCGAATCCACCCTTAGAAACATTTCTTTCGGTTTGTCGGTTTGTCCGAAAAATTTTGTCACAAGTAAACTCAGCCACCATGAGACATATCAGGCTGAAACTTTTACAGTAGATTTTTGTATGTCTAACTTAAAGTATAACCTATAAATAAATTGATAATTCAGTACAGAAACGAAGTTATGGGGCTTTAAGCTGTATTTTTCTAACTTCACAGATAAGTTTGTTTTGAAAATCCACAGGTGTGGCAAGTAGGTATTGTTAGTTGATTTTAATTTCATTGGAGCTTATATATATTGCGTATTTGACATCATTGAAAAAGTGTTTCCCAGAGTAGAGGATGTACTATCTATTAAGAATAAATAGTTTTGTAACCGAACAATTCTCAGCCCTTAATATGATCAGGCAGGAATAATCAACAAACATGTTCTTACGCTATATCATACCGAGGAAAGAACTTACAAGTCAGTAAAGAGAGTGATTAGTGATGAGGAAGCAGTTCATTATCTAACTGAATTTCTTGACTGGACTCCTGCTCATGAGTAAAAACTTAAAGTAGGAGCACCAATCATGCGGCAATTTAGTAGCAGTAACAAATTTCATGTTACGAAACGTTAGTGCCCCAAAACTGTTCAACGGGACACGACTCTGAGTTCGTGCTCTGCACAGATATGCCATAGCGGCGGACATCATGACTGGGTGTGGAATGGGGAGTCTGTGTGTATACCACCCATACCATTGATTCCGAGCCTCTATCTGTTTCCGTTGAAACAATCGCAAAGTCCCGTCAGAGTCTAATTCGCAATGGCGTTAACTAAGTCCCAAGGGGAAACTTTATCTAACGCAGGAATTCAAGTTAGCGAGACCAAGTTTTTCTCACATGGTCAACTGTAGTTTACTTGCTCAAGAGTCAGAGGTTCAAACGGTTTGTTCTTCCATGACAGACAGCTAATGCGGTGTAGACAGAGGCATTTGTTTAACACTGTACTAATAATGATATTTTCTACTATTCTATAATTTCTAATTATATTATTAGTATAATACTATAATTGGTATGGTATTCCATGGCATTTTGGAATACCAAGAATAATAGAATTTTGATTCCGTCAAAGACGAGTACGTTTGCTAGTAAGTATATATTTCCAGGTGTTGGCTAATTAATTTAGTGTTTTTTTAGCATGAATTTGTACTATTATTTTTACAAATTCACTTTTTTAAAGTCTAAATTTGAATATGTAATTGAAAATATGGTACTATATCTTATAAATTTTAAAACTTTTAATTATTTATTTAGTTGATATAGAAATATCGTTGAATTTATTTTTTTTTATATTGTTCAGATTTCAATTAACTGTTTTATGGCAACGTTTTGACGTATATTTACATCATCTTTAGGTCTGTAAATTCCAATCAGCTGGGTCTTTTTCCATTTGCATTTGTGTTAAAATAATGTAATTGGTTTTAATATTATTTACTCATTGTAGAGTAGAAAGCTAATGAAATGGTCTCTACATATAAACATTTAATGGTATAAACAACGCGTTTCGAACACGTAGTGTTCTTCTTCAGGCATTAAGTAAAAAATACAATGACACAAGAGAGTTATCTATAGTACAAAGTAAATATAGTACAAAATTTTATTTTATTTTTTTTTTATTTTTTACTGCATTTACTTTGTACTATAGATAACTCTCTGGTGTCATTGTATTTTTTAGTTAATGCCTGAGTAAGAATACAACACCACGTGTTCGAATTGCGTTGTTTATACCATTAAAGTTTTATATATGGAGACCATTTTATTAGCTTTTTACCCTACAATGAGTAAATACCACATAATAACTGATTAGACTACCTTAGAGTTAGGATTATATAATTTGTTTCATAACTACTTTAATTACTATGTTTGTCTTTATTAACTGAGTTGGTTGCTTATACGTGGATTGGGATTTGTTTTAATTAATGGAAGGTCGATGTCGGATAGTCCAGGAAGTTTTACTTGTCTAAGTACAAGGGGAGCAAGTACAGTGGATTTAGTATGGTGTAGAACTCCTGGACTTGCTCTTATTGACAATTTCTCGGTTCATGATTTCTCATATCAATCTGACCATTTCCCTCTCTCGCTTGTCATAACCTGCCCTGTGAATTATAATTCTAAGCCGACCGAGACGCACTCAATTGTAACAGGCGTTAATAAGTTCAAGTGGGATGAAGAGAGGGCGCTATCATATAAGCAATGTCTGACTCAACAGTTTGTGCAGGGTACCATAGATATAAAAAATTCCAGTGTCAACGATATTAATAAATTTCTTGTAGATACCATGAAAAGCACTGCAGAATTGGTAGGGATGAAGCATACGATATTGTATAGTCCCTTTAACGCAAAGAAACTGTTTAATAATAAAAACAAACCGTGGTTCGATAAGGATTGTGATTTAATCAAGAAGGACGCTCGGCGTGAAGCTCGTAGATGTAAAAAAGAAAGTTTCAAAGAGCCTTTTAAATCACTGTTATTGTCCAAATTAAAATTATATAAGAAGACTATTAAGGAAAAAAAAGCCATTTATAAATTGGAAGTAGTAAATAAATTATCCAACACAAAAAATAGCAAAGAATTTTGGAGGACTATTAACAGATTTAAGAAGAGAAATATTAATAATATCTCTGATTTAACGATAAACGACTGCGAAGACTTGTATAGATGTTTATACACGAAACCAAAACAAAGAGATAACAGTGCACCAATGCATGAGATCCTTGACCCTGATCTTGATAAAGAAATAACAACCCATGAAGTCACAGCTGCCATTAATAAAATGAAGAAGGGCTCGGCGCCGGGTTCAGACTCAATAAATAATGATTTTTATAAATATTTTCCTGAAGAAGGCATCAAATTCATAACTAATTATTTTAATAAAATATTCGAGTCAGAAGAAATACCTGAAGACTGGTCCATAATCATCACTAAATTGTTGCATAAAAAAGGAGACAAAAAAGATTTAAACAACTACAGAGGCATTTCCTTAGTAAACACAGTCTGTAAACTATTTACATCAATCATAAATAACAGGCTCAGTACTTGGGTGGAAAGTCGAAACCTCATCCCAGAGACCCAAAATGGATTTAGAATTGGGCGCAGTTGTGTCGATAATATATTTATATTAAACACAATGGTACAAAACCATATAAGGTTACCTAAAAGAAAAGTTGTAACAGCCTTTATCGACTTCAAGAAAGCATTTGACAGTGTAACTCATATGATCTTATTTAATAAATTAATAAAACTGAAAATTAGTTCCAAAGTAGTCAGAATAATTAAAAATCTTTACGAAAAAGCACAGACGAAAATCAGCTTAAATAATGAGTTGTCTTCCAAAATCGAAATATCAAAGGGCCTTCTACAAGGAGAAATTTTATCTCCTCTCTTGTTTAACCTTTTTCTGAGTGACATTGAGACTTTCTTTCAGGAAAGGGGTTTTGAAGGACTTAGTCTGGATGCTGAGACTTCATTAACTACCTTAGCTTATGCTGACGATATAACAATATTTACAGATTCCATTGTAAATTTAAATCGAGCTCTCACAATTCTACATGAATACTGCCAGAGTAACAGACTTACAGTGAACACGGGAAAAACTAAAGTCATGATATTCTCCAAGGGAAAACTCTCACACAAACGCCACAAATGTTATTATAATGATGCTCTTTTAGAAGAAGTAAGTCACTTTAATTATTTAGGAGTTTGGTTTAGTAGGAGAGGGGTATTTGAAGAGGCAGTAAAACAAGCATTAAGCAGAGCTAGAGCCGCCTCAGGTGTGGTAAGGGAAGCCCTGGCCAAAGCTTCAAACAAATCATTTCAAGCTGTGTGCCAAGTTTACAATGCAAGCATCATCAGTACTCTATTATATGCAGCACCAGTGTGGTCCCACAGATATTTAGAGCAATTAGAAGTTGCTCAAAGTTACTTCTTTAAAAGTTATTTTTCTTTGAAATTTAATACTCCGCATTATGTTATAAGGCAAGAGTTCCATGTTGAGCACATCTCAGTTAAAATTATGCAAATGTCGATCAACTTCATCAACTATATCTATAGTTTAGAAGAAACTAGGTTAGTGAGGAAATGCTTTGAGCGTCTGCATTACCTGGATACCGTACCTACCAACGCTACGAGATTGAATTGGGTTTCTCAGGTTAAACAGTTCTTTGCCAGTTCTATTGACAATCAAAATATTCTAACAAGCAGGATCAGCAATGAGTCAAGGAACACAATCCTCAAGAATTACTCCAATAGACTTAAGTTACAGGACTTCCATAAAATACAAAGCTCTTCTTACAGTAAATTATATAGAATAATAAACAGTTTTAACCACATAAACACTAGCTATTTAAATCCAGATCTCAATTTAACATATAATTATCAAAGAACACTAGCGCAATTAAGAACAGCAGGCGGTGACAGCCTACACCTTTCGTTCAGAGGTATCTTATATAAAATTAAAACTGAGGAGCTCTGTACAATAAGTAATATGCAGGAATGTGAGACTTTGGCCCATATACTATTGAGATGTCCTATCTATGGCCCTCAACGGCAAGCCTTCTTACCCCACAGCTTTTTCAATAACGAGTGGTCGGATGAAACCAACCTTGCCTCTCTCCTAGGAATTGTACACAAAAGGCAGGCTGCAAATATATTTTACTTTTTTGTAAATATTTTAAAAATTAGAGCTTTTATTTTAAACGAATAATAAAAAGAAGAAAAGGAAATTAAAAAAAAAAAAAACTATTTTGTAATTAGTAATAATAGTAATAGTAATAATAATAGTTTTGTAATTACTATTTTGTAATATTTAACTATTTTGTAATTAGGTTTTCAACTATGCTATAAATTTTTGATTATTTTGTAAAAAGTTTTTTAACTATTTTGTAAATATTTTAAAAATTAGAGCTTTTATTTTAAATGAACAATAAAAAAGAGAAAACAAAAGAAGAGCTTTTAAGAAATATTCAAATATCAGTATATTTAAGAATTTATTTGTTTTGTTTTTTATGTATTTCGTTATTATTGATAATATTATGGCTTGAAAATACTAGCATGTGAATTTTAAACTATGAAGCAATGTAATACTCCTTTGTATAAAGTTTATACTTTAAATACAAATATTATTCTATTCTATTCTATAGTTGCTTATACGTTGAACGTTGTCATAAACGAGTTTATTCAAACCTGACCTATAACCTTAAAATTCAAATTAAGTGATTATATCATCAGTTGTGGTCAAAAAGAATAGTATCTTGAATATTGTGATCCTCCTATGATAAGTCATATATAGACATATTATATAAAATAATAAGTCATTGTTACTTTTTTTAAATTCAGTTAAGTATTTAGTAGTTTGTAATAATTGATTCGTTTTAAAGAAACGCTAATTTGTACCAGTTATCCACAAAGTCTGGCCAAAGAATGAAGGCTTTCAAACCAACTTACATTCCTCACACATCCAATACGAAACAAGCCCCCCCCCCCCCCCCCAACACTACCGATAGAGGAGAAACACTAATTAAATGTGTCCCAATTTGATTTGCTTTAACACAATAAGACCAGAAGAGGGCTCCATTCACTTCATTCTCCCTTGAGCGTTGATTCAAACTTCCTATGCATTAGTTAATCAATAAGCTGAAACAGTAATGTTGTGTTCCTCTTACGAAATTAAATCCACCAAACAGGCAATTCAAATACTCAAGTTTTATGAATACCTATAGATTTATTACATATTTTTAGATATATTTAATGTAATAAAACAGAAGGCACTTATAAAAAGTATATATTTTTGGGAAATGTTTGATTGCAAAGAAATAATTTATTAGTAATTTATTAACACAAACTTAACATAAAGTAGTTTATCTATTCAATTGATCTTTTAAAACACCTTAATATAATATAGGATTCAATTAATGATTACTTAGAAATCATTAACAGGAATTTGATAAAATAAAGGAGCATGTATTTTAACAGATACTTATACCAACGCTCAGTGGTCAGTGCTATACCAAAAAATATCGATGAATACAAATAGTGAATAAGTTTAACATTTAGAAACAAATTCTGAAGGTCGTTCGTGTTAGACCATGAGACCTCCATATCAAGTACAAGTAGTGAAATAGTATAACGATTAGTTACAGTACCCCTGAAGATTGTAGTTATGTGATCGAACAGATTGACGAATATAAATAGTGAATAAGTTATTTATAATTTAATATGTACTGTCAAATCTTAATATGATCAACAATAATTATAAAAAAATTGTTGGAAATTTTATAACTTCTTTGAGAAATCTAACGAAAGTTTCGATAAATATATATATATTAAAAAAAAAATATTTACTTATTTCTTACTTGTGGAATCTGTCATTGTGTGGTATTCACTCATTATGGGGAATTACAAAAATTACCTCTCCTCACAAAAGAGCTGTACGTCAAAACGAAAGACGCGTTTCTAAGAATGACTAAGTGTTCCAAACGAGTTTTAACATAAACATTTTTGTGAGGGGATGTATTTTTTTTTTAAAAAAATACAATATTTATTGATACTTAGTGAATGCCAGTAAAACAAAATTCCTCTTATCAAGGTATAAACTGGGTGAAAAGAAGTTTTTAAAATAGTTGAATTCAATATAATTTAAGATTCATAGGTCTCTATTTAGTATATAAATAATTATTCACGCAGAATGAAGTCCCTTCATTTCCCGCCAACAGTACGTAATTAATGCGCATGTCTTTTCTATCGTATGATTATTTCAACCAATCATAGGCTGTCATTTTTTCACGCCATTTTAATTGTTAATTGCCTTTCATCCGGCGTCCATTTTATTTGTAACAGTTTGAAATGAATTCAAATGTGGCCTTATTGAGAAATTTAGTTTCATACCTGTGTTTAAAAGAGTACATTAATTGAAAAATTTAGTTTAATATATGTTTTAAATATGAATTTACGAATGCAAGAATATAGAAGCTGTTGAACATCATTATTATATACATGCATACTGTTGCTGCCACAGAGGTTAGTAAATAAGATATTATTATCAACCGTCATTCCTCGTCTATCGCTGGTGAAGTCGCCCGACGAGTTTCGGTTTAATTAATTTTTTATTAATTAAAAAAATAATAAAGTATTGTATTAATTTTCTTTTCAATATCAGAAGTGCATTAATAGTTCTTTAGACTATCTACGCTTATCTAGTAATATTATATTTTTAACATCATTTATATTATTTTTATACCATTCTTATTTTGATAATTCTTATATATGTCTATATCATTTATATTTATTTCCACTTCACCAGGAAAATAGAATACTTAATTACCACCATGTATATAATGCAAAAGTTTACCTTGTGAGTTTTGTGGGCTCAACGAATAGTCAAACTGAATCAATATGATTATTTCTAAAAGAACATTCAAGAAACATATTTTAATATCTTTGAAAACAGTTATTTAGTGTATTAGTTATACCTAATTTACCTTAGTAATTTCTGGCCTTAAACAATGTTATATCTTTTTATTTTCTCTTATTCTGTATTGTTATTTTTAAATTATTTACTTTATTACTATGAATGGAAGTATTTGACATCATACAAAGAATTCAAACTCTGTGTCTTGAAGAGGTAGATACCCTTGATCACATTGTATCTGTATTGGAAGCAATCATCTCAGAATGGACAAAGATTTCTGTCAACTCATACCTAAAACTATAGAAGTGAGGAATACTTCTCCATTTACATTTATGAAGGTCATTAATAAACATGAAATCTGATGTTAAATTGAGTTACAACAATGGCATGACAGAAGTATGTCACATGCTACTACAACAGTATGACTGCAGAGCCTACGAGTCGATGAGTTTCAGCCTCTCAGTTTAATCATTTTTATCAGATGTCACGATTCTTATTACTAATAAAGCGATTACAGTCAAATCTAAACAAATGACACATATTGATTAAACGTAAAGAGTACAAAACATCAGTTGTTGCTTAATGTGTTTGTTATTATGTTTACTTATAGTAAAGTTGAGTTAATTTATGAGTTAACTTTGATTTTTGAGTTAACATGTAGGCCACTCCAGATTTTTTTTCTAGCCTTATTATTGCTAAAATAACCATTTCTGTATTTATGATTAATCTCAAAGAAGGCTTTTATTTTGTATCATAACAAACCACATTCATAAACAAAGAATTCCCGATGTACGGTAAACATCAAATTGTAGACTATTCAAAACCTTTTTTTTTTTATGAATACTATGCATTATTAAAAGCAAAAATTATTTGTTTGTAAGCTTACAATAGGTTCATAGTAGCCTTATATTAATGAAAATTGTAAGAATCTAGGATAGGTTATTTTCGTTTAGCCTAGGGTAGTCTAGAGACCAGCTGCTTCGACTTCAGTCGTTTTTCGACTTAAACAACCTTAGGTGACGTATACCTGTTCATCTGTATGAGGCTTTACTGCCATTTCAATACACGGCTAAATAGCACATATTATTCATGTAGTAAAATTAGATAGTAATTATTAAATTACTAATTATTACAATTAGTACTATTGAAATAATTAGCAAAATATTCTAATTAGAAAGTGATTGTAATGACTAAATAATTTTGATTACGACATAACTTTAATTAGTAAAAATTTTAATTGTACTGCTTCTTAACTAGTAAATTAACTTCGTAACTAGTTCCCGCTCTAATCACCGTAACGTATGAAGATAATTAAATATTCTTTAATTACATTAATTACATTTTATGTTATTTACTTCGGTATTATTATTGTTTATATATCATCTTAAAATATTAATAAACTTTTTTGTCTTTAATCATTTAATTATTTCGATTTCTATTATTTCATTATTTTACTTATTTAATATTATGTATATTCTCAGTATTACTTTAAGTTTTATTTTATTCTCTTTTTAATTAAAGCTTATTTATGCATCATTTTCTCAGTTTCTCTTTTATTTATTTATAATTTTTCATATTTCCTAATTTAATTATAAATTGATTATTTTATACCCTATTCTCTGTGCTCGGGCGCGTATGTGGCAACCTTGTTGGTCTCCAACCATCTCTGGACCAGTGCGCTTGGTTTCCCTCTAATCTCTCCTAATAACGCAAACCGAAAAATAGAGGCCGTAAGTTTTTAATTTCTCTGTTTCTTTAGCTACATTGACTTTATATATATATTTTAGTGTATTTGAGGAGCAGGCCTTCATCTATACAAGTTCTATTAAAACTTATAGCTAGTTCTAATTTAACACCTTTTCAGATTAATTTTGCCAATCTTCTCACCTCTGGCTTCCATAAGTTTGGGACAAGATATATCAGTTCTCCGAAATTTTAATTTTTATATACCAACATGTTTCGGTCCAAATCTTTCCATTTTCAAGGCCATTTTTATACAGGTAGTTAGTTTCACAACATACATAATGATACAAAACTAAACAGTAACTGGTTACCTTCCTTCAGCCGTTTGTGTCTGGGAAGGTATTAGGTTGTCTTCTTTCCCTCTCCTTGGCAGGTTTGTCTTCTGACTGCCTTCGTACAGCTTCAAATTCTTGTGAATCCACCACCCTGGCTGTTAATAGTAGGTTGTACTGCAAGATAAAAATGGCTTCCAAAATTTGTAGTCTGGTATGGTCATATTCCTGTTCTAAAATCGTGGTGTTGTCCGTTAGCATTTCCCTAATTAATTTTAATGCATGTGCTTTTCCAACATGCCCCGTAACGAGTTCCAATTGAACTCGTAAATAACGTTGGTTTTCTGGAGGGGTGCTTTCTTTTGTGGGTTGTTGCGAGGTTAGTATAGTAAATTCTAAGTTGCAGTCTGTCTTCCGGAATAGTGCATGTGGTGCTGGCCTTAATAATCGATTTTAATATGCGTTCATCAGTTTGTATGCTTGAGAAAACTGATTTTTATAAAATAAAATATGTTTTACGCCTATGCTTTCACGATTCTTTTCGGTGTTAGTCCCATGTAGTTATATATATATATATATATATATTAAGTTCAATGTAGATGAATAAATATAGAGAAATTAAAAACACAAACTTACGGTCTCTATTTTGTTTTTCTCTTTATGTATTCAGTTATATATATACTCGTATATATACTTTGAATTGAAAACAGACGGTCCAAACGGACAAATAATTAAAGTTACAGCTAGAGAACACAAGAAAGAGGATGAACACTCACGAATCTCGATAATTTCGGCGTCTTGCAGTCTTCAGGAGAATAGAAAGAAAGAAAATAAAAGGAGGAAGAATGAAGGAACGAGAACGTAAATGCGTCCACTGGCCGATGTAAACTGGCGCGACACAATGACACTGTTGCAGGCGGCTGCATTGCGTGCCATTGTATTGCGTCAGTTTACATCGGCCAGTGGACGCATTTACGTCTCCGTTCCTTCATTCTTTCTCCTTTTATTTTCTTTCTTTCTACTCTCCTGAAGACGGCAAGGTGCCGAAATTATCGAGATTCGTGAGTGTTCGTCCTTTTTCTTGTGTTCTCTAGCTATAACTTTAATTATATATATATATATATATATATATATATATATTGTAATAAGATTTGGTAAATTTTTATTTTTTAATTTTTTAGTTTTTTTTTTCAAAATCAAAAAACGTTCCCGACTTTTCGGTTTTATTTTAATGCCATTTTCATAGGCCAAAAAACAAAGGAAAATAAAAAATCATATATCAATTCCAATAAATGAACAATATCAAAATGAGATTAGTACAACTTACAGAATATTAGAAGTAGTAGATAAAGAGAAAATAAAATACTATAACTTAGAGAAGTAAGAATTTTTTGAATAATTTTTGAAAATTTTGAATAACATTTACTTGAACGAAGTAACAGTCATGAGTAAAAATTGTGAAGAGAAAAAATTTACCAAAATGCACTTATGTAATTTTTAACATTCCAAATCAATAATATTTGATATATACATACCATACCATATCATTATGGTACATACCATAATAACAAGTTTTTTCAACATTTCTAACGACAATAACAGAAAACAAAAAGTAGTGTGTGGTAGATTATTTTTTCGAGATCGAAACTAAACTTTAAATGCTAGATTACAATGAATATACTTTATAAAAATCAAATTCATATGTATTGTATAAAACATGTATATGTAGTTTGATATGTATTATATAAAACATGGTGTCCGTTTATATAAAAGAAACACATAACAAAATTGGCTTCATTATCTAATAGCCTAGTTAGGGCTTGTGTTAAAGAAACAAAGTGTATTTCTGCATTAGCATCAAGAGAGGGGCAGCTAAAAGCCAGTAGGGTAATGAAAAAAAGTCATTTCTCCTGTATTTTAGAGCAGCAAAACTCTGGTTTTTTAATATTTCTTTTTTTTTAAAAAAAAAACAAAAACTCTTATCTTATCTAAATTAGTAAACTTTTTTTTAGCCAGATACAACAGTTTTTAATTAGGTTATTCTTGTTGTTCTTGATGTATAGACTGACATCTCTTGATTAATATTGACATTGCATTAGTACAAGCAAACTGCAAAGGAATGTCAAAAGTTGGTTTGCATAAAATAGCAAACGTTTAATCAATCTCGAAGAGGAAACGAATCATTCAACTCGATCTGTTTGTCACTTATTAAAATCAACCCTTCTTATATTTTCTGTTAATGTTTAAGAAAAAAAAAGGAAAAAGGAAAATAAATTAGTCATAAAACTAATATATGACGAGAAAAATATATCGAGAAAAAGTTTCGATTTTTATTTGTAAGAAATATCGTTCAAGATTAATCAGATGAATATAATCATTGTGTAATGAATATTCAATAAAAAAAATGCCTATCATATGCCTTATAAAATATATTTATTATAATTCTAGCGCGTAAAGTTTTAATTCCTGTCTTCATAATATGATACTCGAACACGATTTCTTCATTAAGGTTATTGTCGTTAGAAATATTGAAGAAAGTTTGTTATTATGATATGTATGTATCAAAAATTATTCATGCGGAATTTTAAAAATTCGTTAAAAAATTAAAAAAACATTCTCTTTACAGTTTTTACTTATGATTGTTATTTCGTTCAAGTAAATGTAATTTTTTATTCAAAAAATTCTTACTTACGTAAGTTGTATTATTTTATTTTCTCTTAATCTACTACTTGTGATATTTTGTAAGTTGTACTAATCCCATTTTCATGTTGTTTATTTATTGGATTTGATATATAATTTCTTATTATCTTATTATCCTTTGTTTTTAGGGCTATGAAAAATGCTTTAAAACAAAACCAAAACGTCGGCAACGTTTTTTTTTTTATTTGATCCTAAAAATTCACCAAATACCTATATCTATCTATCTATCAATTTATATATATATATATATATATATAATATATATATATTATAATATATATATACATATGATCAAACCACAATCTGATGAAGACCGCTTGTTACGGTTGAAAGATCTTAGTCTTGTTTTCCCATTTTCTTATTGTGGTTTGATCATTGATTATTATTTCATGTGTTTATGTGAAATCTTTATATATACGAGTCTCGATATATAATATATATAATATATATATATATATATATATATATATATATATAATGATTAAACCACAATAAGAATGGGAAAACAAGACTAAGATCTTTCAACCGTAACAAGCGGTCTTCGTCAGAGTCAAAAACCCAACTGATGGGTTTTTGACTCTGACGAAGACCGCTTGTTACGGTTGAAAGATCTTAGTCTTGTTTTCCCATTCTTATTGTGGTTTAATCATTGATTGTTGTTTCACGTGTTTATGTGAAATCTTATATATATATATATATATATATATATATATATATATATATATGTGTATATATATATATAGATAGTTCAATGTACAGAAAGAAACATAGAGAAATTAAAAGCACACTTACAGCCTCTAATTTTCGGTTTGAACCATCTCCAAAGATAAGAGAGTGAAACCAAGCGCACTGGTACATAGACTGTTGGAGACCAACAGTGCAGCCGTATATTCGCCTGGTCACAGAGAATAAGGTAGACAAAAATCAATTTGTAATTTAATTAAGAAATATGAATAATATTAAATAAATAAAAGAGAAACTGAGGGATGAACAGAGGAAATGATACATAAATAAAATTTATGGACTAAGCTTTAATTAAAAATTGAATAAAATAAAACTTAAAATAATGCTGAGAATACAAAAAATAATTTTAAATAAGTAAAATAATTAAATGATCAAAAATTAATTAATTAAATAGTAAAAGATAAAAACTTATATTAGATAATAAGAAATTACATAAAAAATCTTCTGAAGACGTTTCAAAGAAAAAATTAGAGACTGTAAGCGTGTATTTTTAATTTCTCTATGTTTTTTTTATCTACACTGGACTTTATTTGGTCATTTCAGATCGTATTTTCATCGAAAAAGTATATATATATATATATATATATATATATGTTGAATGCCAGATTAGATATTGTAAAAGACGAGCCAATCCCTGTTACGTATTACTTTGGGCACTTCTTATTGGTTGTGGGTGTTTATTTGTTGAACACGTTTCTCCTTAGCACACTCCGTCTGCTCGGCCGCCTCAGCCTTCACTCCGGGAGAGGGCTCGCAGTCCCTACTTAATTTTCCAATAGAGTTGGATGAAGGTCTTGGCGTCCTGGCTTGGAAGTGTACCTCGTCGAACTCGGTGTTCACTATGGGCTTAGTGGATTTCATTAGATACTGGTTGTTGGTGTTTTTTGTAAATTCTATTGATGTGGGTGTATGAACACCCACCAGCTTGAGAATGACCGAGGAACGGTCGAAACCGGTCGCAACGACACGAGGAAGGCGCCACGCATTCTTCAAGAAAACACTGCAGTAAAGGGGTCTAATGACAAACGCCACACACACTCAACTTCAACTTCAACTCATAATGCCCATAGCCCGGACCAGATTCTTACGAGGAACTCTTCTGCGTGAGGACGCCTATGCCATTCCTGCCATCTGTGAAATTAAAGTAGGGACTGCGAGCCCTCTCCAGGAAGGACGGCGGATGCGGCCAAGCGTGTTAAGAAACCGACGGGGAAAAGGTCTACATACACCCACATCAATAGAATTTACAAAAAACACCAACAACCAGTATCTAATGAAATCCACTAAGCCCATAGTGAACACCGAGTTCGACGAGGTACACTTCCAAGCCAGGACGCCAAGACCTTCATCCAACTCTATTGGAAAATTAAGTAGGGACTGCGAGCCCTCTCCCGGAGTGAAGGCTGAGGCGGCCGAGCAGACGGAGTGTACTAAGGAGAAACGTGTTCAACAAATAAACACCCACAACCAATAAGAAGTGCCCAAAGTAATACGTAACAGGGATTGGCTCGTCTTTTACAATATATATATATATATATATATATAGATTAAAAAGTTTGTTATTTTTCATTCTATGTTTCACAGTTTATTTTAAGTGTATTAATAAGGTGTATATATAAGTGTATACAAAGTGTATTAATCAAATTATGAAAAATAATTAAATAATTCGTATATATTGAATTTGATGGCATTTACGATTTTTTTACTTATAGCTTTCTATATTTCCCATGATCTTCTTTTGTGCTGGTGATAATTGCCTGAGCAAGCTAGCCAAAGGCATTTAGAAGGCTAGAACACTAAAAAACACTACACCTGAAATATCTATATTTAATCAACGACTACACTAAACTAAGCAAATAAGACAAGCTTTCGGCCCTGTGTGTCATCATCGGGTTCTTGAACTACTTATATTAACTAGATATACATAATACGTAGTACCTTGAAATATATAATCCCGTCAAAATCTCGAGATCGAATTTTTTCACGATCGATTATACTTTACTTATAGTAATGCGAAAAACAGTGAAGTGTGAAACGTTGTAAAAATACGGGACAAATGCTGATGGAAGGAACTACAATGCTGAAGTATTCGAGTGACCTCAAAAAACTTTTAATTGCAGTAGCTCTGTATATTAAAGACGAAAAACCACACGAGTCAAGTAAAGATAGGCACCCCCAAAACTGACTAGTAAAGAAAAGGACTCTGTGATTTGTGCTAGTAAATATGAACACTCTTTAAAGCGGGGGTTCTCAATGGGGGTGAAATTCACCCCAGGTGTGTATTTTAGTCTTTCAGGGGGGTGAGTTATGACCATAGTAAGCTTACAGAGTGAAGAATGGTATTATAGGTTTTAACCTCTTAATTGTAAGTTAAACAAAATTGATTGATTTAATATTGTATATATCACATCAGTAATTGTAATTAGCATTTAATTAGTTAGATTGTATTGTAAAGTAATCAATATAAAGTTGCAAAAGTGGGTATACTTCCTTGGAAATAAGAGGGGGTGGGGGTGAATGGCATTGTAGGAAATGAGAGGGGTGAATGGGGGTAGGAAATCTGAGAACTCCTGCCCTAAAGAGATCAAGTATAGTTAGACACACCCGTAAGGAGCAAGCAGGCATATTATTATGGCTTCAATTTGAAAGCCATTATATTGTTCAAAAGTTTTATTAGTGAACAATATTATATCAAAAAGATAAGAAATATTAAAATTATATTCTATGAAATATGCATTAAAATGTAAGATATGATAATAAAATACAGAGTCAAAAACTAAAAAAATATAGAAAAATATAACATTGAAAATAGATTCGAGTCAAGAAATCATGAACAATTTAATTGAAATATTGTCTTGCGATGGTGCTACAAAATATATAAAAGTTGTTTCGATTACTCTACATTAATTCGTGTAAATAAGGGTTCAAAATATCTAGTTTACATCTAATTATCCGTTTTATTCTTATTTTGTGTTTGCTCCTGTCGCTCACTACCAACCAACGAATATTACCATGCACAACAGTGCATGATGTCGTAAATAGCAGTTCTGGACCAGAGGCCCACTACTGCTAGATTTTCATCCTGGTGTTTCTGTTATGTCAATAAACATTGTCAAGAATAGGGGAATGAGTCTGTCAGGGAATGGTGTCATCTTCGTGGTCGTATGGTCTTCCGGCTTTGCATTCTCTGAAATAAACGTTGTCAAGAATAGGGGAGTCAGTCTGTCAGGGAATGTGTCGTCTTCGTGGTCGTATGGTCTTCCGGCTTTGCATTCTCTCAGGTACTGTATACTTTGGAGTCATGAGGTCGTCATTTTTAGCTTAGGTAACAAGCTTTGAGGCTCTTGAGATTAGGAAAGGTTGGGAGTTGGATTTAATTCCCGAACAAGGAGATTTGGATGGTGGGAAGTTTTTTTATCTTCATTCCTGGTAAGTCGAGTAAAGTAGGATTTAATAGATTCCACTCTATTTAGCTCACTACTGGTTGTGTATGAACGCCTTGAACAGGTAAAGATAAGCAGTCCCTATATCTCCGGGGGTGCCTATATTTACTTGATTCACCAAGCCTTTATATTGAGAATAGTGATTTCAGTATAGTACCTAATTCTATGAATTTAACAAGTGACTTTAAGTTGGTCGAATAATGAACATAGTGCTGGCTTTCTGGGAAAGGCGAATAACCCCAGCAGGTCACAGTTTATTACGGTATACCTACCACCCTACCTCAACCTTCCCACTTCCATTTAATTTCTGTTTGTGTACTTTATACCTGCATCGAGTAAATAATACGCTTTTATTTCGTTCTTACTTTAGATTATTACAATTTATTAAATTGAAACCAGGCGATGTCCTATGTGGAGGCTGAACGCTCGTGTCAAATTAGTGACTTTTTATCTGTATATATATATAATAGAATGTCTGTCTGTCTGAGTACATCAGCTCTAGTAATAATTAAAAATGGATTTATAGTATTTATAGAATTTAAATTTTAGTTATACTTGTTAAAGAATATATTTTGTAGATAAATCTATTTGGGTATAATCAACCCCTCCCTGCCAACTTTGGATTACACTGCAATTTGTAGTGATAGTGCAGCATGAATGTCTCTGATTAACTGAATGTGGATATTACAAAATTAAAGTTTATCGAGACTCCGTCAGTTCATCAGGTTCAAATTAAACTCTCATTGCCAACGTAAGCAATGAGAGTGTAATTTGAACCTGAAGAACAACTGACCGAGTCCTGGTAAACTTTAATTTTCTTTCCATTTCATGGTCCATACTTTTATGAATATAGATATTGCAGCCAACCTAGTTTAATGTAATAAGTAAACTGGAGATAACCAGCAAAAGGTTACAGAATAAAAAAGGTGATTAAACATTTACTATTTATATTATTAATGTGGCAAACCGTCATACCTCGTAAGATGATATTGGAGTCGTTGGAGCGCTTTCGGACGTTCTCCATTTTCGATCCCAACTAACTCTTTCATTAAGAGTTAGTTGTGATCGAAGATTGACAACGTCCGAAAGCGCTCCAACGACTCTAAAATCATCGTACGAGGTATGACGGTTTACCATATTAATAATATAAATCATACTAACCTCAGTGGCAATAATAATATACATGTATTAAACATTTAGTGCTTTATAAATAAAAAGATTTCACATATAGACGTGAAATAATAATCAATGTTCAAACCACAATATGAAATGGAAAAACAAGGCTAAAATCTTTCAACCATAACAAGCGGTCTTCGTCAGAGTCGAAAACCTAACTCAAACACTAGATGCAGAAAACATCTAGTTTGAAGGTGAGGGGTTGAGAAGAGTGGGAGGGAAGAGTGTTATTTTAAAAGAGTGATAGTCTTTTCCTGCGCTTTCACCCTTTTATAATACCGCTATTCCCTCCCACTCTTCTCAATCCCAGATGTTTTCTGCATCTAGTGTTTCAGTTGGCTTTTGACTCTGACGAAGACCGCTTGTTACGGTTGAAAGATCTTAATCTTGTTTTCGCATTTCATATTGTGGACTGATCATTGATTAGTACTATATATATACTTCTGCGATGAAATAACAATCAGAAATGGATAACTAATGTTAATTATAAATAAAGAAACACAAGTAAATAAAAAACGCGCACTTGCAGTCTGTAATTTTTGTAATGAACCATTATCAGGAGAGATAAGATTTGAAACCAAACGCACTGGTGCAGTGGTGGTTGGAGACCATAATATGTTGGTCACAGAGAATAATGTAGACAAGAATCAATTTAAAATTAGGTATGGGATAGGGATAAGAAATATGTAGTAAATGAAATTAAATAAACTAAATTTTAATGAAAATTAGAAATAAATTAAAACTTACAATAATATCAACATACACATAATAATAAATAAAATGAGTAAATAATAAAACATGTTTATTGGATAGTAAAAAATCTTAAAAATATGATAAATAAAAAATTAATGTAAAGAGAATAGATTAATTTAAGAATTATCTCTTTATATTAAGGCCAGGTACACTGCGCGTAATGAGCAGCCAGATATAGGGTTTCTCGGAAAACTCGTGGAGTAAAACATTTGCGATTTGTCTGTCGCAAAAATCTGCAACCTGTAGCACTCATTAAAAGGGTGTCCATAGGTATTGGCATGAATGACTTTTTATTGCATATATATTTTGTAAATGAAATTATAATTTTAGTCATTTACTCTTTTTTTCCTAAAGTACTTTAATACGAACTTTTAGGCCTTGTACATACATATTATTAATAATTATAGTATAAAATCTGTTTCAGGGCTTTCAAATATGCCATGGACTAGGAGGAGGCACTGGGTCTGGGCTCGGGGCCTTAATAATGACGAAAATCAAGGAAATGTATCCTGACAAGATCCTGTCTACTTTCAGCGTCCTTCCATCCAAGAAGGTTTGATTCTTATTAATCTAACTAAAATAATATATTCTACTAATTATAAATTACCATTTTGAGTATTAATATTAAAATACAATGTGTACATAAATGTTAAATGTTCTTTACTAGCACACTATAACACCCTCCGTTAGAAGAAGTGTTGATATGTCATCACTGTTTTGAAGTATACAGAGTTCAATTGTACTTTCAGGTAACCTAAAATCCATCTTCAAAAAGCCCCTAATTTGTCTGAACTTGATAATTTTATCATTCTGCACCTCCATGTCTGTAAGAAATTGCATTTTCACTGTCGTTCAAAATAGAAATCTTAAGGTGATTTTTGTAGTGATCTTTAATAATGAACTAAAAATATGACCTGTTTTATTCTAAGATGTATAATATCGTCAATAATGATTACATATTTATATTATATAACAAGATTTCACACTTTCCTAACTTCCTAACGAGGGCAATAGCCTAACCGAACAGGGTTGACAGCTAGCGGATTGTTTTTTTACCTTTTCTTATTGTACTCTTTCGTTTCCTCAAACATCCATCGCTGGACTATTGTCCTTTCCTGCACTTTACATCCTTTTAAAATACCACTCTTCCCTCCCACTCCACACTCTACTGTTTCAGTTGGGTTTTTGACTCTCTACGAAAACAGCTTGTTACGGTTGAAAGGTCTTTGTCTTTTTTTACCTATTTCAATATTGTGATTTGATCATTGATATATTATATACTACACCATATATATTACATTTTATTATAAAACAGAGCATTGTTTGGCATTCTCAAGGCCTAAATATTGAACAAATATGAATCAACTGAAATAAAGTAAAAGAAAACCAAACATAGACAGTGTTGTTGTTTTTATAGAACAGATGTGTTTCAAACATAATTACTTTTAGTTATTAATTATTAAGACTAAAACAATTTAAAAAGTGTAGTAATACTGCGAAGTAACTCTGCGAGGATACCTCCATAAAACATTCAAGGAAACAGAAAACGGAAAAGACAATAAACAAAGATACAAACAATACAAAAAGAAAAATATCAGCAAATTCAGGGGAAATGAAAAATCTACAAATTTATTGTCTCTTTTCTTTTTCGAAGGAAAACTAGTCCTTGTCTTATTTATTTCAATCTCTTGCAATTAATGTATTTTCTTTTATGTAGTATCTCTATTTTTTAGTTTCCTTTCTGTTCCTTTTATTTAATCTGCCTTTTTTTGTTTCAACCGTATTATATAGCAATTAATTTGAACTTATAGTTTTTTCTTCAAAACCAAAAAAAAAGAAAAAAGTAATTACATTGTAGATTTTTAAATACCATAATTCCCCTGTATTTACTTATATATTTGTATTTCTGCTTATTGTGTTTTTTTTTCTGTTTCCTTGAATATTCTGTGGAGCTATCCTTGCAGAGTTATTTTGCAATATTACTAATCTGTTTAATTTGTTTTAGCTTCACTAATTTATAAAATTAATTATGTTATAAAGACTTTTGTTCTATAAAAAAAAAACAAAACTACTTAACTTGTTTTTGCTACTTTTATTTGTGTTTGTTGCAAATTGTGTTTTTTATTTTCTGTGTAGTGATATTCTTTTGATGTATTTCTTTTCAGAAATTTGTTTATAACAGTAGTTATTTTTTCAATAAATATTTTTAGCCTTGAGAATGCTGAACGATATTTGGGGAAACGTTGGCTTATAATCAGGAGTTAATCTTTGGACCTAATCAAGAGCTGTGCTCAATTATATAACTACAGTTCATTTATACTTATTATTTGCGTACTACTTACTATTTAGACAATTTGGAATGATACAGTATTATTTATTTGTTTATTGAGGGTGATAATATTACTGAGTCCCAAGAACTATTGTACTTCCCCCTTTCTGTACTATAGAACTCCAGTTAGCATCAACGCCTCCAAGAAGCTCAGCACTTTTGCTGGGTCTAACGGTAAAAGCTCTTCTATAGTTTTGTTGAGTGTCTCGAAGCACCTGCCTCTGTGTAGCACAGTGGCTTGGCAATCAGCGAGTAGGTGGGACGGTGTTTCTTCTTCCACCTTGCAGAATCTGCACAAAAGTGTTTGACTGATCAAATAAAACATCAGTTAGTTGTTAAGGAGTTTGTTATTGTGTTACTTATAATAGAGCTGATTGTAGGCCACTCAAGATGTTTTATTTTAGTTTTTATTCCGGTTCGAATTGAACATATTATAGGTGAGGCAGTACAGCGTCTATAGGGATAGCTATTATATTAATAATTAAATACCAAATTAAGTTTAGCTAAAGATAACACGACATTCACTGATTGTTTTTCACGGCACGAAGTTTGTCGGCGCAGTTAGTTATTAATATTACCATCCACAGTGCTCTTTGGATACACAAGTCATCTTCTCACACATCATCATTATCAAAGGAAAAACCGGAAAACAACCCCTAAGGATTTGCAAATGAGTAAATTATTATTTAAGAATTAATATTTTTAATATGCAATTATTATTACAACTATATTTCTTTTTTTAAATGAAAACAAATCAACATATGGCAAACAGTAATATATTTTTCTGTAATTCATTACTTCTAAAGTCTTGTTATAGTGTGATATTTACTCATATTGGGGAATTTCAAAAATTACTTCTCCACACGCAGTACGTAGTTTTATTGGAGACGTAATTTTTGAAATTCTCCAATATTTTTTTAATATTATAATAGCAGAAATGATTTGTTTTCAGACAAAAAATCCAGAGATATTTCTGAAAGTATCATCTATTTGTGATTGCATTTTTAAAATTAGTTCTAACTAACTGCGTTTTAAAATGTATAACTAATTTTACTTGCTTAATATAATATTGATTAATATTATCGAAAATATTTTTTATAACAAAACTGTAACCTCTGAAGCTAATGTCAAATTGCCTCAAATGATACCGTTCTATCTCTTCCTACATTTATAAGCAGCAAAATAAACAGTAATAAACAGTAAACTCTTATTCTTTGCATTTTCAATTTTGATATAATTTTTTGGGACTTAAATGATTGTTTGTTATAAGTACAAGAAATGAATGATATGAAAATCATTTTGCATGTATAAACTAACGTTTAAAAAAATCTATTCTAGGGATAGTAAGGAATCTAGAAATGAAAACCGATAAAACAGCTGGGGACGTTATGAAATCATTTATATATTATCCAATGGGTTTTTTTCTTTATATTGGTTTATGAATGATCAAACCACAATATGAAACGGAAAAACAAGACTAAGATCTTTCAATCGTAACAAGTGGTCTTCGTCAGAGTCAAAAACCCAACTGAAACACTAGATGCAGAAAACATCTGGTGAGGGGTTGAGAGGAGTGGGAGGGAAGAGTGGTATTTTAACATGGTGAAAGCGAAGGAACGGACAAAAGCCCAGAAAGAGGGATGTTTAGGGAAACAAAGGAGTACAGTAAGAAAGAGTAAAAAACTATCCGCTAGCTGTCAACCCTCTTAAAAGAGGCTATTGCCCTCGTGACGAAAGTATCAAGTTTGAAGAGACCGTTACTAATGTTTATAATATTTGATCTATTAAATTTAATTAGAGACGGTTCAATGATCGTCTTTTAAAATACCACTCTTCCCTCCCACTCTTCTCAACCCCTCGCTAGATGTTTTCTGCATCAAGTGTTTCAGTTGAGTTTTTGACTCTGACAAAGACTGCTTGTTACGGTTGATAGATCTTATTCTTGTTTTTCCATTTCATATTGTGGTTTGATCATTTATTGCTATTTCACGTGTTTATGTGAAATCTTTTTATGGTTTATTAATTTACGGGTACCTCGACATACGAGTTAAGGACTAAGCTCGAATAAAGTAACCCTTGTTTTATTAGGTTACAATATGGTCTACCACATGAGAAATAATATATAACCTAGTAATACAGTCCAACGGTCCAAAAAGATTCAAAAAATCCATATTTTATCAAAGACTAGCAAACCTACTCGTCTTTGACGGAATCAAAATTTGATTCTACTTGGTATTCCAAAATATCGTTAGAAATTATAGAATAGTAAAAAATACCATTATTAGTTTAGTGTTAAACAAATGCGACAAAATTTTGCGGACAAACCGACAAACCTACAGAAATTTTCCTAATGGTGGATTTGGTTTCTCCAATGTATGAAAACGTAAAGAAAACTTGAAATGAGTCAGTTCTAAGCAATGTACAGACAAAATCATTTTTTTATTTATATAGATATGTAAATAATTGATTCTAACTTTACATACTGCATTAGTAAGAATAAATAAAACATATGAACTAGTCGAATGATGAAGTATGAAAAACGGTAAATCAGCTGAAGAAGATTATATTAATGATTTATTTATGTTATTAGTTTATAGGATTTTTATCATGTTGGTTTAGTTATACGATGGTACAACGATATACGACTTTAATTAGTTCCAGAACTAAGCTCAAATGTGGAATAACTCGTTTGTCATACAATTAATCCTTGTAATATGTTCAGAACATTAAAAAAATTATTAATTTTGGAAACAGATGTAAATTGACAATAACATTAGTAATAATGAATGGGGTATAATAACCTATAATGAATTGTGTATAATCTATAATGAATTATAACCTATAATGAATGGTGTTTAAACCTATAATCAATAATAAACTGTAATGAATGGGGTTAAACCTATAATGAATAATAACCTATTATGACTAATAACCTACAATGAATGGTCATTCAATTAGTCATCTATTATGACTAATAACCTACAATGAATGGTTTTTAAACCTATAATGAATAATAACCTATTATGAATAATAACCTTTAATGAATCGTGTTTAAACAGCACACATTTAAATGGAGATTGATAAATATTGTGTCTAATGAAATAAAAGCAAGAATTTAAGTATATGGGATATAGCCAGTATGAGCCTCTATTTACCAAAGAAACAGCCAAAGGAATTTAAAATTTTATAAAAATAATTGAAGAAATTATTTTTAAATTACATGGATACCCAAATTTAAAACATTATATATTACCGAACAACACTAATTTTTCAGTTATTACTTTTAACAATACTTTCAATACAGGTTTAAAATTTTTTATATAGTTTTATATTATAAATAGAAGAATGAATGACGCATTCTAACGAAAACATGCTGATACCATGATCTTCTGCCATGATGAGGCGATGTACTCGTATCTTCGGTTTTCAACTCTTATAATCGAGCCGACTATCCGTGGCAATTCACCTCTTATCACGAAAATCTCGTACAGTGGTACCTCGACTTTACAACTTACTAACAGACGACTATTTTGATATACGATGGAAATTCCTCTCGATATACGAAAATTTGATATAGGATATACGATGAAGTATCTCATAGCGATCGTAATAAAACGAGTAGAAGTGAATTAAAGATAAAAGAAAAAGCCTGAAGTGAGTAAAGATGAAAATAAAAAATAAAAAAAGAAATAAAAAAAATTCTCTCTGTGTATAAACGTAGCAAGCTAGTTTCCGTTTTACGTTAAGCGAAGCATAAAATTTAAAATAAGAAAAGTTCCATTGTATCCTCCTCTACCCCCACGCACTCGTGTCCTCTGACCTTTATCCACCAGTCCCTAGGCAAGGCCGTGTTCCATGTTGCATTTATTTACTTATGATATATTTATTTTAAACTTCTCTAATCAAATTAATTTTTATTTATATATGTGTAATTGTTATTTATGCTTAGTAATTGTAGTATTTATTCAGGATTGATCGTAGGTTTTTGAACTGTGAAACAGATTAATCGAATTATAATGATTCTTATGAAAAAATTATGTATACGACCATTTCTATATACAAAGTCGGCCAGGATGAATTAAATTCTTAAGCCAAGGTACCAATAGTTATATTGGTATCTATAAAAATAAATAAAAAGGTTTTGTCTGTACATTGCTTAGAATTGACTCATTTTAATATATCGTTACGTTTCATACATTAGAGAAACCAAATCCACCAATAGAAAAATTTCTGTCTGTCAGTTTGTCGGTTTGTCCTCAAAATTTGTTTCACAAAAGTAAACTCAGCCACCATAAGACATAGCGAGCTGAAATTTTGACAGTAAATATGCGTATAACTTAAAATATAGGTTTTGAATGGATTGGAAATTCAACGTAGAAGGGAAGTTATGGACTATTGAACTGTTTTTGGCTAACTTCACCGTAAGGTTTATTTTGAAAATATACATATATAGAAAGTAAGTATTGTTAGTTGATTTCAATTTGATTTGCATTTAAGCTCCTAGCAAGAGATAATTCCTGTTTCCTGCAGTTTAAGATCTGCCATCTATTCAAAATAACTGGTTTTGTGAACGAGCAATTCCTACCTCTAAGAATAGGCAGGCAGGTTTAAATAACAGAGTGATTAGTTATGAGGAAGCAGTTCATTATCCAATTGAATTTCCTGACTCCGTGATTGCTACAGGACTGCCTGTTCATAACTTAAAACTCAAAGTAGGAGTACTAAAAGTAGGCACTTACTTAACACTGTACTAATAAATATAATTTTTCTAATAATATTTTGAAATACCACGATTAATGTCTAAATTTTTGTAAAATCATCGTCAAAGACTATATGCTAGTATATAGTAAGAATATGACTACTATAGATCAATGATCAAACCACAAAAATCCAGTTGGGTCTCTGACGAAGACCGCTTGTTACGGTTGAAAGATCTTAGTCTTGTTTTATTAGGTTACAATATGGTCTACCACATGAGAAATAATATATAACCTAGTAATACAGTCCAACGGTCCAAAAAGATTCAAAAAATCCATATTTTATCAAAGACTAGCAAACCTACCCGTCTTTGACGGAATCAAAATTTGATTCTACTTGGTATTCCAAAATATCGTTAGAAATTATAGAATAGTAAAAAATACCATTATTAATTTAGTGTTAAACAAATGCGACAAAATTTTGCGGACAAACCTGACAAGCCGACAGAAATTTTCCTAATGGTGGATTTGGTTTCTCCAATGTATGAAACGTAAAGAAAACTTGAAATGAGTCAGTTCTAAGCAATGTACAGACAAAATCATTTTTTTATTTATATAGATATGTAAATAATTGATTCTAACTTTACATACTGCATTAGTAAGAATAAATAAAACATATGAACTAGTCGAATGATGAAATATGAAAAACGGTAAATCAGCTGAAGAAGATTATATTAATGGTTTATTTATGTTATTAGTTTATAGGATTTTTATCATGTTGGTTTAGTTATACGATGGTACGTCGATATACGACTTTAATTAGTTCCAGAACTAAGCTCAAATGTGGAATAACTCGTTTGTCATACAATTAATCCTTGTAATATGTTCAGAACATTAAAAAAATTATTAATTTTGGAAACAGATGTAAATTGACAATAACATTAGTAATAATGAATGGGGTATAATAACCTATAATGAATGGTGTATAATCTATAATGAATAATAACCTATAATGAATGGTGTTTAAACCTATAATCAATAATAAACTGTAATGAGTAATAACCTTTAAAATAAAATTTTAACTGTAAAAATAGTAATTTACTCATAAAATTAGTAAATTATTAAAAATTAATAAAATTACTATGCAAAGTATAAACTTTCGAGCTATGAAATAATTTATTGTGTAATAAATTATTTAATAAACTCATGATTAGAATAGAGGGGAAGAAAAACCAAGTCTCCACACAAAAGGATTATCCAACTTCGACGCGTTTCGAACACTTAGTGTTCATCCTCAGGTTACATTTACAGTATAAAATAACACTAAAAAATATTAAAATAAATATAAAATTCTTTTTAGTTCGTATGTTTGTTTACATTTTAGTTGCTTCCTCTACTCATTTTGACATTTTCTATTATTTTTTTATCTTGTAGATGTGACCTGACGACGAACACTGGTGTTCGAAATGTGTTAACGTTGAATAAAATCTTTTCTTTAGAGATTTAGTAAAAGGCTCGTTTTATTCTAGTCAAAAGGATAGATTTTTTATAAATTGTGTTAAATGTTTTGAAATAGTATTTTCTTCATTGAATCTACTATTTGAAATAGATTTGTGAGGAAGTTCATATTTTATTAAATTTATTTTAGTTTATCTCAAAATTTTTTTTTAAAAATAAAGTTTTACTGAAATCCAACATTCTTGAAAGCATAATATATGTAGGGAAGAAGTTAATCTGGTGAGTAGGTCGCTAACTTTTGCCTTCCCTTTGGGGAGGAAAAGCCCAAAGTGCAACTATGGGCTAACTTCGTTCACGTTAATGCTTGCACCAAGAATAATTTAAAGCAACACATATTGAAATTACAAGCGAGTAAAACACTAATTCTAAAGTTTATATTGAGAAAAAATTTACAGTCAACACTCAACTTTCCTCAAGTAAACGTATTATCAAACTTTTTAACACCAAGTGAATTTTTTTTCTTCAACTTTCAATGCAAGTTTAATATATAAATATATATTTAAATATAAAAAACTAATAAGTTATATTTCAACACGTAATATATGTGTTTATATATAATACGAGCTGATCTATGCGGCGTTGCCCGAGAATCAAAATAATTCCAACTCTAATAAAAAAATCATGTATAACGATTCTTGATGAAAAATTTAGATATCTCAGTTATAATTAGTAGTGGTGATAACTTAAAAAAGCATGGTCTATTACTCTATCATTATAGATCATAGAATTTTGTATGGTTTCGTTATACTTAAGTTTTTTTTCAGATAATGCAAATTAATACAGAATGTAAATTATAGATTGCACAAAAAATATATAATATAAAACTCATTGTAAATTTTCATACATCTGTTTTTTCAAAATTAAAACGAAGGTATAGAAAAGTAGATAGATTATAATTAAAATCAAAATTTCATCATCTTTTGCGAGGAAATTTAAATATTTTTCAGTTGTAAAATATCTTTTAATTTCTTGCAGCAGTGGAAAGAGATTATGTTATGGGGAGCTTTCTCATATGACTTCCATTTTAAAAACGTAGGACCCTGATCAAAATCAAAATGCCATAGTTAGTTTCTCCGAAAAAAGTTATATAAGATCCATATGTTTCTTTGTTTTTAAATGTCTCCACTTTTGTTTCTGTAGCGGACAAACAGATAGACAAAGTTTGTGTTTTATATATACAAATATATTAAATTAACTGAATGAAAAAAGTCATGCAATCTTTGATATCATCTGAAAATGAGGAGCAGTTTTCAAGAAGTAATTATTTCGTACAGTCCATGCTTAAAACATATACCATTCTTAATAAAAAATTTAGATTAAAAAGTTAGTTTAGATAAAAAGTTGTGATTTTTTAATTCCCCACTTTCAAGGGAGATGATATGTCTTTTTCCTGCTGTTTCGATCTTTCGGATCTCTTCAGCTAGGCGTGTGTGATAGTGTGAGCCGACCACTAACGTAGGACAAAGTTTGGTATAAACGCAAAAGTCGTTTGACAAAAATTTAGATATTTCTGTAATAATTGGTAGTGGTGATAGCTTTAAAAAGCATGATCTATTACTCTATGAGAAGATCTAATAAACTCTATACAGAATATGGCCAGAGGCAAAGATTTCCTCAACAGTACATAGTAACAGGAGTATTATACTAGAAAACTAGATGAAAGAAGTGTTTTGTTTAGACACAATCGAAAGAAAAAAAATCATTTAATTAGCTGAGAAAAAATAAAGCAATTGGCATTTACGTCTTCTAAAAGTAAAAGAAACATTATTGAAAGCACTCTCATAAAAGTCGCTATAAGAGTGCAGTCAACAGTATTTTGAAACTGTAATTGAAGGAATCGTCAAGCCGATTAAGACCAGTTGCAATTTAATAAAGATAAACAGAGTCAATACTGTCTATTTCTATTCACGGTTAAATTAAACCACGAAACCTTTTTTTCTCTATTTACTATTTGATTTCTCTTTCCTTGAACATAGTTGATATAGTCGACCGTCGGACCCTAAACTTTCGTATACCCTTTTTCCTTATTATCTTTTATAAACGCAAATAATTTTTCAAATTCTATTTAAAATAGTGATACGCAAACTCTTTAGTTCAAGAGCAATATTGATATCAAACATTATCAAGCGGGCTGGAGTGAAAGACGGGTCTCAAACCATAGGCATTTGGTTTTACTCACGTTTCGAATAAATGTAACAAGTAAAAAAACAGAGAGTAATTTAATTTTAAAATCCTTAAAGACCAATTTGTTGTAAATATATATGACTCACTACGAAAAATATAGTGTTTTCTGTTCTTCATCATATTGGTAATTTGATTTTATCCCACTCCAATTTCCTTAGATGGTGGTAGCATGAACACCAGAAGGATCTCAAATAATATTAGGATAACTAAAAGTTTATATGATAGTTTCAGGTAGTTATTAAGGTAATTAAACCAACTAATTATCATAACCAGTAAATATATAACGTTAAAATTTTAATTATTCCGATATTAACAATTATAATAAATTATCTGAAGGTATTATTAACAATAGTTAGTTCACTATCCAAACAACCTCAGTCGATTGGACTTTAAGGGTTCGCAGGGCACCCAAGATACCCCTTCAGACTTATATTCATTTATACGAATTGTACTAAAAATTTTTAACTTAGTAGGTATTCCTAAAGTTGAGTTTCGCTCTTTTAGGGCTAAACCCCTCTTAAATTTAATTGATATTTTTTTTTCCTAAAACACGAAGTCCACCTTTACAAATAAATAAATAAACATACGAACACACATCTCACTTAAATATTTTGACCTAGTTGTCATCAGGTGAAGAAAAAGAAAAAGAGTTCTGCTCGGCAGCAGTATTGAGTGTTGCCAAAAGAAACCCACCCATCTTCTTCTTTTCCTTCTCATGATGAAGATGAAGTCGAAATATGAAGTGAGTTTTGAGTTGTTTCTGCGTCTTCTTTTCTTGTAATAGTTTGATTTGTCGTCCTAACGGACTGTTTCGTGTTTTAAATAAACATAAGAATTTATGATGATAAATGTTACCTCTTTAGTGATATTATAACCTTTAAAATGAAACATAAGACCTTTTTCCTTTTGTAGCAATGTCGCAAAAAAATAGTCCTGCGGACTTTAAAATAAATACGAGTTAAAACGAAGATAACATACAGATAGAGACAGACATAACTCACTTCTATATTTTGACGATCGTCGTCATCAGGAGGCCGAGGTTCTTCAGGAAGGCAGGACGGTGAGTCAGATCAGTTGCCGATCAATTTCAGTCACCACCTACAGGACACTTCCTATGTGGTGGTGTCCTATAGGCCTTGCTATGGGACACTTCGCCTCCTGATGACGATGATTGTCGAAATATAGAAGTTAGTTATGCCCGTTTCTCTCTCCGTATTACCTTCGTTTTAATTCGAATTTATATATATAAATATATATACTCATTAACACAAATAAAAGAACACAAGAAATCACTATAGAACTCACTTCAATATTTCGTCATCCATTGTCGTCATCATGGATGTCGAAATATTGAAGTGAGTTCTGTAGTGATTTCCTGTGTTCTTTTCTTTGTGTCAATGAGTTTGTTGTCGATATGGATCTTTCATTTTATTTGGCATATATATATATTATTGAAGTTAGCAGCATCTGCGTTGACTAATTTCTTGCTGGTGTTTTCTAGTTTCCTGACTAGTTTGCGGTGAGTTACAAGTATCTGCCTAACTAACAGTATATTTTGGATAAAATTAACCCGGATAATAACCATCCAAAAATAGACATCCCCAAAGAACACTTAAGGTTACTACTGGAGCTGTGCACTAAGGAATCACCTGTCACCTCCCCTCACAGGAAGATATACAAACAGATCGATGGAGATTCAATGGGATCACTCCTCGGTGTTCTTTTTGCTAACTTTTGTTTGGGAGGAATAGAACAAGAAGTTGTTAAGAAAATTAAGAAACCTTCTATCTATGCAAGCTACATAGATGACATGTTCGTTCTATAGGACAGCCCTGATGAATTAATAAAGCTCCGTTCACAGCTTCAAGAGGCATCCGGCCTCGGTTTTACTATAGAAAAGAGTACGAGTGGACAGCTGCTTTTCCTTGATGTTTTTGATACACTAAACTAACCAGCACTTCACGACCGAAGTATATCGAAAACCAATTAGCATAGGCGTATGGCTTAACGGGATTAGTGAATGCCCGACTAGGTATAAGAAGTCTATTATTAATGCCTACATCCGAAGAGCTTTCACGCACTGCAGCAACTGGAACCTCTTCCACCAAGAGCTTAATAAATATGTCCAAGTATTGGTTAGCAATTGTTTTTCTGACCAAGAGGTTACCAGAGTAATTAAGACACACCTGGATAAGTGGTATACAGCTGACTCACAACTCAGCCCACGGTAGAGTGCATACGTCTTTTTTACCCAGGGTGCATGAACTACCAGTACAAACAAGACGAGAAAGCAGTCCAAAAATTAATACGTAACAATGTACAAACTGTTTACTCAGAAGATCACTTAAAACTTACCATATTCATGAACATACCATAATAAATTTATATACGTTTATTTCATTATTAACAACTTTAACTCTGACTTATTTGTTGTTTAAATCTATCAACGATTACTTATTGAGTTGGTTGTTTGTATATGCATGTGTATGTGTTATGCGTCTGTCTGTCTGTATGTGTGTGTGTGAGTATACGTGTACATATTTTTCGTGTATATATATATATATATATAATATATATATATATTATATATATATTTGTGTTTGTAAGTATGTGTATATTTGTGTATATATATATATATATTATTTGTATAATTTGATTGGACAAAAGGTAAATTTATTACCTATGAAAAATCGATGTTGTTAAGAAATACTATTGAATCGTCTCCAATTAAATTTAATAGATCAAATATTATAAGCATTAGTAATGGTCTCTTCAAACTTGATACTTTCGTTACGAGGGCAATAACCTCTTCTAAGAGGGTTGACAGCTAGCGGATAGTTTTTTTACTATTCCTTACTGTACTCCTTTGTTTCCCCAAACATCCCTTTCTGGACATTAGTTCTTTCCTACGCTTTCACCATTTTAAAATACCACTCTTCCCTCCCACTCTTCTCAAGCCCTCACCAGATGTGTCGTGCGTCTATTATTTCAGTTGGGTTGACAGATCTTAAAAAGACCTAAACTTGTTAAGTTCTAATTTATTGATTAGAAAAATTGTTATACCATTTCATATTGTGGTTTGATCATTGATATATATTTGTGTGTGTGTATGTGTGTGCGTATTTGAGTGTGAAAAAGAACGCACATAGTCAGTCTCTCAGAGAGAGAGATGAGAGGAGAGAGAGACAGAGAGAGAGAGAGAGAGAGAGAGAGAGAGAGATGAGAAGTGAAAGTGAGAGTGTGAGTTTTGAATGAGTGTGTACTTTCTGCATACATTTAGAAACACATAGATAGAAAGTTAACACAAATGCATAAAGGAGGGACGGAGTTTAAAGTGAACTCATTAGTGAAGTAAAAACGCCATGTCATTGCTAAGTGTAGGAGGCTTTGAAATCAATTCTCACAAGGACCTCTTCAGTAGGACCCTCTCAGACGTTTGTTACATCGCTTCCCCAAATCCCGTCGCTAAAGAATCCATAATTTAACCACTATTAACTTTTCTTCCCTTTATTAAATCTAATAATAAAAAATTTTCAATTTTAAATATTATGATATAAATAATATAATATAAATATAAGCTTCAATACTAATAAATTATATTTTTATATATGTATTCATTGAAGTAAAAAAAAACAGAAATTGATATATTATTCATTAAGAAATATGTTATTTTAATTAATTTTAAAGTAGTTTGAAAATTTGTTTAAATGTTTGTTAAGATTTAAAAACATAATTTAAACTATAACATGCAAGTGCATATGTAGTTCAACATATACAAAAATACATAGATAAATTAAAAACATACACTTTCAGTCTCTAATTTTTTGTTTAAACCATCATCAGGAGAGATAAGAGAGGGAAACCAAGCGCACTGGTGGAGTGATGGTTGGAAACTAAAATTAGAGACTGTAAATATGTTTTTAATTTATATATATTTTTTTCGTCTAGAGCATTAATCACAAGATTGAACAATATTTCTTTAAGTTCAATCACATTATTAAACTTTACTTGTAAGATTGTTTTTTCATCGTTTATGTATTCTAGTTTTCTTTATCGAGTTTGATCTAGCGTCAAAAAATGCTCAAGGTAACACCTTTAAGCCAATATCTCGTCTATATTGTAGGTATCTTCAGGGCTACATCTATTCAAAATTCATTACAATAACATGAAAAAAATAAGTTATAATATTTCAAATATTTCCAGTGATACTCAAAGATTTATAATGAAGAATGATGACTTGATACTTGAATAATATGTATAATAACTTTTGCTTAACGAACATGTTTATAATGAAACAATTAGTTCTAACTTTTGAGCGTACCGTTTGTAATGTTGTGTAGGTTATGAGTTAGAACCTCCTGTTTTTAACTCCGACACTCGTTGTAAGCCTTGATAATAAAAATATAAATTTTCGTAACATTGGAATGCAGAGTTGAGTTGTTGACCACATAACTCTCAGAGTTCAGTAACATTAGATGTGTATAGTGCATTGAACTTTTACTGCTAATAACAGGAGATAAACTTGTTAAATTAGGATGAGTTTTATGTTTTAATACGAGTAGCACACTTAATATTTTCTGCGATACTCAAATCTCTAATGAAGAATGAGAAAAAAATTATAATAAAAACGTCCTAGAACTCGTTATAACATTTTAATATAATATACAAGAAGTTAATTACCTTGTTCACAATGTCACGTGTTCATTCAAACTAGACAGTTGTTATTAAAATCCATAGACTATATTTTTCTTGTAAAAAATCTTTAATAGAATACCTAGTTTTTCTATTTCAAAATTTTATACTTCTGTCTATGAAAATGGTATTAAATAAAAACCGAAACTTTGTCAATGAAAATTTAAGTTGAATCTGCATAACTGACCGAGTATATAATATATATATAGTAGCGCAGTTTGCTTCTCAAAGTGAGTACTTCGCACTACTTACCGTTGACGACGGATGTCGAAATATCGAAGTGAGTTCTGTAGTGACTCTCTGATATATATATATATATATATATATAATCACCTATTCGTTACAATGGTGACCAATAGGAGACTAGAGTTTATAGGTCCATGCGTGCGGTCCCAGTTACCCGCTGCCCAGCGAAGCATCCGTTATTCCACCAATGGGTATAGAGGTTGCACAGTCCCTCTGTGATACAAGATTATTGGCAGAAAACATGAGCCTCATTTTTCAGTGAACTCCTGTTCCTTTTCTACTGTTGTTTTTTGTGGTAGTTGAGTGTTGTTTTTGTCTATTATCTGCTACGGATATTGATTTTATTTTAATTGTTTCCTATATACTTTTTCTAATCTTCTTACACAAGTTTTTCACTTATCTGGTAAAATATAAATCGATGATTTATTTCATCAAATGATTTATTTCCAAAATTCAGAAAATTTCCGACGTTTCGGTCTACACAGACCATTTTTTAGGAAAAATCATTAACAATATGAAAATTATTTTAAAAAACTAATAACTATTATTAAAACTAAATATATAATCTAAATTTACAATACATATTCACTTAAAACCTAAATATAACCTTTCATCATCAACAGGTTTGCTTCGTCAGGTTTCTCTTCAACCACTTCTATTTACACTGCTTAAAAATTACTAAACATTAATTACACTACCCAGTTATTATGTCCTTGTCACGTGTGATATTTCAAGATTCTTGCGAAAGAAGTGTCCAGATCATTAAAGCTCTGCTTCTTCCCTTTATACCTAATGATTTCTGGTTGCGATCCCATTACTTACCGTCTTTTTTTTTCATCTTATTGTTGTTTGGATATATATATATATATATATGCATAAACTTAAAATAGTGAAAACCTTGAAATGATTTATATGAAATAAAAGAAGATAGAAATCATGATATTTTGATTGAATAAGAGAATATAATTACGTGAAAGAAAAAAAATAATTGATAAAATTACAAATATAGCAAAAAAAGAAAAATGAATAAGCAAAAGTTATTAGTGTGAAGAATTTCGAACTACATTGTTTATGAATGGGAGAAAAATAACTTACTGAATCAGGATGACTAGACAAAAAAAGGGAGGGGGGGCGTAAAGAGCAGAGGAAGAATTGAGAATGAGATGGGAAGGAGTGGGGGTCGAGCAGTGTGTTAATAGTCAGGGGAGCATTTGTCTGTCCAATTTACCCTGGGGCATTCACTTGGCCGCCATTACTCCCCCCCCCCCCCCTCACCGAGAAATCCCACTACCACGGGCCAAAACACGTATTGCACTATCACCGGTGGCGTATCAACTAATTTGCCGCCCGGGCGTAAGATCCCCCCCCCCCACACCATCATGCTTGCCGTTGATAATCTGTTCTGCTTCAACATTCTAGACAGTCATTATAGGGTAAAAAGCTAATGAAATGAAATGATGATTTCTAATGAAATGGTCTCGAAATAAAAAAAATTAATCGTATAAACAGTAAGTGTTCGAAATGCGTTGCTTATACCATCAAAGTTTTATATGTGGAGATCATTTCATTAGCTTTTTACCTTACAATGAGTAAATACCTATTTCTAGAATTCTAGAAAGTCCTCAGAATATTTATTTCCATAGAATTACAATCAAGAAGCTAATCATCTCATTACAGTACTCATATACATGTACAGTCGTCATCAAATAAAAACCAAAGATTTTTCAAAATAAAAACGTATAATTCAAATTGCAAAAAAACAATTGATAAATGAAATTAACTGGGTATGCAAATAAATATAATAAATGTTTAACCCTCATTAAAAAACTAGTTTTGAAAAATTTAAAATAAATTTATTTTTAACTTGAAAATATTACTGTTGAAAATCCGTTTTAAAAAAAAAAGTATTACACAAATAATACATAAAAATAATTATTACGTCCTTATAAACTCATTTTGGTACAAACATTTCAAATTTGTTATCATTTTATTATTTTAATTATTTTCTATTTTTACTCCCTGAAAATGTAGCCTCCTGGCGAGTGCCAGGATCCTATAAAGATATAGGATCTATATATGTAGATAAAGGATGGAGGCTTTGTTTTTAGAGGATTCCTAGTCGATGCACAAATTTTGTCTCTAGAGTACTTGAGCAAAGTAAACTCATTCTTTACACTATCGTAATTAATTTTTGTGTTGGCCTTATTTGTTCAATGTGTAACAAATAGCAGAAAAATTATAAATGAAATTAGATGCAGCCAGAATATTTATGGTTATCAAAATCAATTTGAATAATTTTCTCAACAAACATCAGGAATAAAAATAACAATTACGAGTATATACTACAATTATATATTACTATATAAATGATCAAACCACAATATGAAATAGGAAAACATGACTAAGATCATTTCAACCCGCATCAAGCGGTCTTCGTCACAGTCAAAAATCTCAACTGAAACACTAGATGTAGAAAACATCTGGCGAGGGGTTAAAAAGAGTGGGAGGGAAGGGTGGTATTTTAAAAGGGTGAAAGTGCAGGAATTTTTTGACTCTGACAAAGAACCGTTTGTTACGGTTGAAACATCTTAGTGTTTTTTTCCCATTTCATTATTGTGGTTTGATCATTGATTGTTATTTCACGTGTTAATGTGAAAACTTTTCATATTACTATATAAAAAAAAGTCCGTATTTTTATCCTCAGTGACTACTTTTACATCTGCAGAAAGATCTGAATGTGACGAATCTGAAGTAGTCAATAAGATGGTTTTATTTTTATTAATGAATTTATGTCTTAAAATAATGGTGTAACTTTTCATGCTGGTTGTCTTGATCATTGTCCAGAAAAGTTGATTTGTATTGTGGGTCTAAATATGTTACCATACTTAGATATTTGTTAAAATATATGGGAAATCTACAGCTGACAGAAGCTTTCCAAGCTGATAAAGTTGAATCTAGTCCACTAAACAATCCCTTTGCTGCACATTTCTTAAACAATTTACGCATAACGTTTGTGTTTAAACCAACTGTTGAGTTTTGACTCTGACGAAGACCTTCGCTTGTACTTAAATAATGGTTCGAAAGATCAAAGTCTTGTTGTGTCCTATTTCTTATAGCGGAATAAGCAAACTCATTGAGTTTGCGTGACGGATATATATATATATATATCGAATTTGATGACAATAGCAATGGAAATCCATAGTAGTGAGTTCTCTGATGTCTTTATGCATTATTTGTACACGCGATAAGCATCAAACTGAATTCTAATGATAGACAAAACTAACCTTATTTTTGTGATTAGTCGTATCAATTCTCAGCGACACGCAATTGCTAGTTGCATAGTACGTAACTGCTACTATTAATAGTGAGACTGAGTACTCCTAAACTCTACAGACATGTGGGTAACCAAGGCTAGCAATACTTTATCCAGACTCCTCCTATTTCGAATGTCACTCTAGCTGCAGAGACCTTAAATCACACCAACAAACACTGAATATATGGGTATACCATATTGTTTATATGAGATTCATCCATGATATTGATGAATGTTGCCTCGTATATTTTCTTTTAGGAAGTGAGGCACCAATTGGGAGTAATATTAATCAGCTTTAAGAGAAATGAATATTGTCGTCACAATTACGTTTAATTAATAAGTTTGCATGAGGACAGCCGCAACAAACGGGGAATTTGGCAATGATAGAACATTTAAAGACACCTGCTGATATGAAATAGAAATGCCAACCGGCCAGTTTAAATGTTTACATTTGATTTAGTAGTTATGAACTTTGAGTGTTATATTTAAGTGTTTTAAACAATGTTCAATAGGTTTTTAGATATTGTATATATGTTTACCCCCTGAAAATGGTCGAAGACAACCGAAACGTCGAATGAAATATAATCATTGAAAACCAAACGTATGGTGAGTTAATGTACCTAGATTCTTGTGAATTTAAAAGACTATTAAGGGCTTTGGAAAAGTTATCCAAAAAAAATTAATTAAAAAAACAATAGGCCGTAAATTCAATCTGACATTATATTACCATCAATGATCAAACCACAATATTAAATGGGAAAAAATACTAAGATCTTTCAACCGTAACAAGCGGTCTTCGTCAGAGTCAAAAACGCAACTGTTGGGTTGGGTTGGGTTGGAGTTGGAGTTGGGGTTTTTGACTCTGACGAAGACCGCTTGGAAAAATGAAACAGAAAAAAAACAAAAATGAAAATCTCCAAACGTTTTCATAAAACTTGTTTAAAGGAAGGTCTGCTCCCAATATATATATATATATATATATATTGGTATAAATAGGCAGCAGATCTTCTTTTAAACAAGTATCATTAAAATTAACCGCAGTCTCGGCATTCACGATCTTAAGACTGAGAGATTCGATCCTACGAACTAACCTCCTGCTAACAGGGTTCAACTGGAAAAGGAGTTGGCCAAGTGACATGTTAAATTAAAATCGATGACTCATGCTTAGTCATTGCTATAAATAGATTAAAAGGATAGTACAGGTTAATGTAAAGAGAAGGTTAAAGGTCAATAATGAACAAGAAACAAGCGGTTAGAATAAAAGAGTTGAAAGTCCAAGAAATTCAAGAAAGGCCAAGTGACGTGTTAAGTTAAACTCGATGACTCATGCTTAGTCATCGAGTCATCTATATATATATATATATATATATAGATGTATACACTCATATATATATATATATATATAAATTTGATGACAAGGCAATTGAAATATAGTAGTGAGTTTCTTTGATGTCTTTTATGTATAAGTTGTTCTCGCGAAACGATCAAAGAATTCTAGAGACAAAACTAACATTATTGTTTTGTTAGTCGTTCTTCTCAGGAGAAGAATTGCTTGGTTTGGCTAGCGTAATGCTACTTTAAAGTGTGAGGTAGTTTTACTTACAGAATGTGTCTTACCAGGCTAGCATTACTTTGTTCAACTCCTCGCATTTTCCTCTTATTTTCGAATATGTCACTCTATATTAATTATTATAAATAACAATATAGAATATTGGGTATTCCATATTGTTTATATAGATTCATCCATGATTTGATGAGAATGTTGTGTATTATTTTCTTTTAGGAGCGACACAATCTTGGGAGTAATATTAATCAGCTTTAAGAGAAATGAAATATTGTCGTCATAATTCACGTTTAATTAATAAGTTTGCAGAGGTAAAGGGTGGCTTGCAAGACAGGCCTTCTGCTTGCCTTTTCTAATGTATTGCTTAGTCTTTCCCTAAGACGATAAACGCAAAGTAGCTTGTTTAACAAAGTCTGCTCAAGATAATTCATTCATTCTAAGAAAAACACTTACAACGGTTCAACCGAAAATTAGAGCCTGTAAATGTTTTTTTATTTACTGTTTACCTCTAATTTACTCTGAAACGTTTGTTTTCTGGATGATACGATATATATATATATATATATATATATATATTATATATATTTTGCAGTGAGTTTTTTCTTTCATTTCTTTCGTATTTTTGCGAATATACTTTATATATATTATATATATATAACTAATACTATAGTTAAATATATATTTTCAATATATATTGTAGTGTGTTATCTAATCAAGAACGGTCAATATTTTTAGATTCAAAAATCAAACTCTCATTGCTGACGTTCCGGTTTTATTTTAAAACATTTTTCATAGGCACAAGTAAGAATATTTTGGCTAAGAAAATGAAATTTACATTATTTAAAGGAACAACAATCTTAACTGGACAAAACCTTCTTCTAGAATAATAAGATAACATTACAAATAACCTCTCTATTCTATCAAACGATCGATATATTATTGAATATGATATATATATGAATATATAATGATAAATGTATCGACCCTGAAATAGAGACAAAATTAAAGTTTATCAGGACTCAGTAATTTCTTCAGGTTCAAATTAAACTATCTTAGAGTGTTTAATTTGAACTATTGTCAAAAATTCTAATGTAATTTCTTATTTGTAACTAATTGCGTTTTCTATGTAGGATTTCATTTTTGAATAATTGAATTATTTATTATATTTCCTCTCTTTTGTTTATGAAAAAGTTTTTAAATAAAAACCGAAATGTTTGCAATGAGAGTTTAATTGGAACCTCAAGAACTGACCGAGTTCTGGTAAACTTTAATTTTGTATATATATATATAATATATATATATAAAAGATAAATCGATGCAGTCAGTTTCTCACTTTCAATCAAGACTCTCACTCTACAGACGCTTTCAGATTTTAGTCAATTATCTTGTCTTCATAGGCAAAAGCTACGATCTCCTCCTGAAATGACACTTAACTTGTACTAAAACAATATGGAATGTTAACTATTCAAATGACATCATTAATACAGATAATTAATTATAACTTATAAATTAATTGATTATTTATATTTTATTTATATTTTATTTTTTATTTTTTATAAAGTAATTTTTAATAGTTTTTATTGTATTTAATATCTTATTTGTTTTTAATTGTTTATTGCTTCAATTTTCTATTCTTCCCTTCTGTTATTTTTATTTGCTTTTATTGTTCTTTTTAGTTATTTTTTCTCTGTAGTTAGTAGCTTACCTGGGACGGCCGACAGAGTGCGTGCGTGTTCGTTTGCATTCGGCCTACTCTCAGTTAGCTTCAGCTACTCAAAGGGACTACTTCTACCCGATGACGACGACTGTCGAAATTAGTTGTCGAGGTCTTTTGTGTGTATCTTTATTTGTTTTTCTCTTTCATGTGTTTAACTATATATATATATTATATATATATATAATTATATATATATATATATATATGACATAAAAAGGATAAATCGGGATGCAGTCAGTTTCTTCCACTTTCAATCAAACTCTCATTACCAACGTTTCGATTTTATTCAAAATCTTTTTCATAGGCAAAAGTAGGAATATTTGAAAATGAACAAACTATTACTAAAACAATATGGATTGTTAAACTATTCAAATGACAATCATTAATAAACGAGATAATGAATAAACAACTTAGTAAATTAAGATTATTAATGATTGTTATTTGAATAGTTTAACATTCCATATTGTTTTAGTAATGTAATTTGTAATAGTTTGTTCATTTTCAAATACTCTTACTTTTGTCTTTGAAAAAGATTTTGAATAAAATCGAAACGTCGGTAATGAGAGTTTGATTGGAAGTGGCAGAAACTGACCACATCCCGATTAATCCTTGTTATTTTATATATCTGTCCCATGGTCGACTGTTTTGTTATATATACGAGTATAGAAAACATTAATGAATTGTCAACCATGGGACAGATATATAACATCATATATATGTTAAATGTAGATAAAGAAACATAGACAAATTAAAAAAACACATTTACAGTCTCTAATTTTTGGTATGAACCGCCTTCAGGTGGTTGGAAACCATCTCTGTACCACTGCACTTGGTTTCCCTCTGTTACCTCTCTTGAAGGCGGTTCATACCAAAAATTAGAGACTATAAGTGTGGGTTTTTACTTTGTCTCTGTTTTTCTATCACAATAACAAGCGACCGTTCGGAACGTATCTTGTTCGGAAATTGGGGAGCGTGTTTACTACTTTCATAACTTGTTGTTTGTTTTCCAACGCCCACACTTTTAATGCTTTCACCTTTTTTTTCTGCTCAAGTGGTGGAAATTGTGGCTCATTTATTATTTAGCACCCATTTTAATAATAGGTGAGCAGCAACATTACCTGTTGATTCTACATTGGAAGTGCTAAATGTTTGCCTGATTCAAGTGTATTTAGTATCTTTAACCAGTAACTGACATCATACAAGCTCGGGACCGACGGCTTAGCTTAAATTACGAAACTGGGTCACAATACTACTACTCCTTGATCGGCCGATACACGTAGATATCTGCAATGGTATTTCCACTCTCCCTCTTTCTCTCTAGCACCTATAATCAATCTTAGACTAAGAAGAAATAACAGTGTCACAATTTTCTGATATGAGACAAATCGAAAATGATGCGGATCATTTTCTATGCGGTCAGTGGCAACATGGTTGCCTGTGAACTGGTAGACGAGCTGTGGCCCTGCATTTATTCGCGCGGAAGGTGAATGAATCTGAGAACGTTCTCCCTCGAAGAAGACGTTAAATCTAAATGTTCCAAGCCTGTGCATGGGCAGGTACTCGTTAAAGTTGCCTACTCTAATTACAGTTGATTTAGTCAAAATTTATGACTCACAATGTCATCAATCTTCTTTGTGTGGTATGACAAAAGACCAATGTTCGACCTATGTTTTCTTTGTGAGATTGCCACTGCAACAGAACCTAACCCAGAGGTTCCTAACGTGGGTTCCGCGGAACCCAGGGTTTCCTTAACGGACTGTCTGGGGTTCCGTAAAAAACATTTAGTAAAAACATTTTTCTAATTTTTTTTTTTTTTTTTTTGGTGGGTATGAATTTATTCTATATTTCTTTTGAATCATGAAACCGAATAATGTTTATATCTACATATACCCATAAGTAGAAGAGGTCAAAATTTTATTAATATTTAGGATGAATCACTAGTCAGTTTTTGGAACTATCTGATTCCCGAATTTCTTTCTATTGTAAAAGTAGTGCTTCACACATTGCTGCCATTTCCCACTACCTACTTGTGTGAAACTGGATTTTCCCTTTAAACTGCCATAGAAACCAAATACCCAATTAGACTTAATGCTTGGGCTAACTTGAGAACCAAACTCTCAACTATAAAGCCAAAAATGATTACAAATCAAACTGTGTTAAAATTGTTAGTAATTCTGTTTTATGTGTTATGAACTTGTGGAAAATATGAAAATTAAAATCCTTTAGTTTTGAATTTTTATTCGAAAAATACACATTGCTGTAATATTACTTTTTTAATTGTTTTTAAACATATATACTATTTCAAAAGGCATATGTAAATATATATATTATGATTGTATGAAATCATTAGAATCTGAGGTTCCCGGGAAAGTTTCGGGAATCAAAAAGGGTTCCGAGTCGAAAAAAGTTTGAAGAACTCTGACGTAAATATCACTGCATATCGTATTTGAATAACTCTGCACCCATCACTATAGCATGAGTACATTTCGATTGGACATAAAAAGGAGTACTGTCTCTAGTTTTAAGTGTGACGTCATTCCTGAAAGAAAATCTCTCTCTCTCTCTCTCTCTCTCCCACCCTCTCTCCATCCCAGGAAAGTTCCTGGAAGCAAAAAGGGTTCCACGTGGAAAAAAGTTTAAAAAACTCTGCTCTAACCTAATCTTTTGAAAAATAACCATTTTACCAAAGACCAGGAGTTGCAATCTTCTTTGTTATTGTAATTCTAATTTGTGAAACATTATTACTTTTCAACTTACAAGTCGTAACCTAATGTTTTAGTACAGCTGTTGAAAACTATCGTAAAACTATAAGTTAAACTATCGTGTTACTTCTCGTGCTGTAAAAACTATTTCTTAAAAATTTCTTTACTCACTTTAATTTAGAAGGTGATTTCGTTTAAATGTTTTAAACTTTATTTTTTTTATCTATTTCTTAAATGTTTTAACTATAATTTTATTTTTTTTAAATACATAAAGCACTTTTGTTGTGATTTAAAGTTAAATATTCGAGAACACCGTGTTGAAAGTAGAGTTATAGAAGGAAAGGTAACACTAGTGTTGTTAGCTAATGGATGAGAGATTTTTTTATTACAATGCTTTGTTGTTGTTGAGCTGCAGATAATAGCAGAACAGCCGTTATTCGGCCTACTGACCATGGGATTAGTACCCCGGCACTATACTGAATTGCTTTTAACAAAAACTATTATTATTGTAAGTACTACGCCTATGCTAACACCAAACTGATATAACGGAAAGACAACTTCTTAATAAATTAGTTCTGTGACAACACAACACTCTCACTTTCGGTACTACTATATTTATTATCTATTGCGGCCTAAATAAATACAATCAAATTACTTTTTATAAAAACTTCTCTATCAAGTATTATTATAGATAAATAAATATAAATATTATTATTGATATAGCTTCTCGATCACTGATTATTCAAGTTCATAAAAGGGGTTCTTGAGGATGATGAAGTTGTGCCAAACAACTTTTGGCGAAACGTCAGCATCTGATTAGGAGATACATTGTTATCACCAAAATCCTCAAGAACCTCGTCTGTGAACTTTATAAATATTATATTATAAATATAAAAATAAATATAATTATAGACAAATAGACTAATAATTCCTTAAGCTTTTATACACATTATATATGTTCTGTTTAATTTTATTTAATTGTTTAATAATAGTTTATAAATTAATTAATATTACTATTTATAATAGGTAACTTAAATACAAAGGACTGGTATACTTTTATGTTTTTTCTGACATTAAAATTTACTGTTTGTTTTAATACTTCACCTTCCATTGTTTTGATACAATGAAACTTAATGATAATATATTAGATTGTATAATAAATATCATATAATAATTAGTATATTATTAAAAAAAAATTAGAAATATTTTATTAATATTATTATTTTGCAATTGAGTTCCTCCTTTTGCAGGATATACAAATTTAATTTCGTTGTTAAATTTTCTAAATAATATATTTTAACGACCTGAGTTCATCTATTTAATAATGCAATGTATTGTTATTATTAACACATAAGTAAGATTACCAAGAAAATTAATTTAAATCAACATTAAATTAATTAAGTATTTGCTTATATTCATAAATTTTCAACTAGACCCTTATTATAAAATATTTTATTACAATGCATGAGGTGCTGACAAATAGATTGTACAAATTAGTTTGTTAGAACTACCGTCTTTTTCCGAAAGTAAGGTATCCTCCGAAAATAAGTCCTAGCATGATTTTCGCGGCCTTTTGGACTATAAGCCCTCCCCTGAAAATAAGCCTTAGTTAAGATAATATGAAAAATATTATTCGTTAAAAAAATTACTGTTGAGTTGAATGTAGTACGTATCTAGCTGTCGTAATATTTCAGAGAATTCATTGGAACAAAATATTTCAAGAAATTCCTAGTTTACCTAGAAAGTTCGTTTCAAGGAGGCTACTTAGTCAAGAAGTATTAATTTAACCACAGCTATATTGCAAGACATGAGAGAGTCAGACTAATGATTCTACAGGAAATAGATTTGGAGGAAAATCAGAACGGAATTAAAAATTTTGATAATTTATGACGATGTTCCAGAAGATGACATGACTGTAATCGAATAAATATAAATTTCTGTATAAAAATATATATTAAACAAAAATATATATCTACTTAATGAACTTGAAGCCCTCCCTCGAGAATAAGTCCTAGCACGGATTTTGACCTAAAAGAAAAGTAAGATGGTGTCTTATTTTCGGAAAAAGACAGTAGCAGAAAGAAGTATAATCCGTTTAGTGAAATGTTTACATCCGTTTATTAGTGCTTGATTTTTGATGATATATCTTGTCAGACACAAATACTATAAGCCTATAGTAATTAAATACAAGCAAATTGTTAGTACTGCAGAAGTTCATAAACATAATATTATCATAAAAATCTGTCTTACCAGAAGAATCGGTGGTAGACACAGTCAAGGGGTCAGGTTAGCTCAGTGGTTACGGTCCGTCTCTGAAGTGATAGGACCGGGGTTCGATACCCACGTGGCCATCGATTTATTCACGCGGGAGGTGAATAAATCTGAGCATGTCATCCCTCGGAGAAGGACGTTAAACCGTCGGTCCCGAGTCTACAATGTCAGGTACTCGTTAGAGATCCCTACTCTAGATACATTTTTACTATGCAAAATTTAGGACTCTCACTGTAGAATTAATTTGCATTGTGTGGTATCATAAAGAGCCAATGATCGGGCTATATGTATTCCCTTGTGGGACTACGACTGCAACCTAACCTAACCTAGACACACCCAACCATTTCGCATGTTGCAGTCTACCACTGTGAGTGATAATTGTCGAAGGGTCCCGGGCATAAGTGCCAAATAAACAAATGGTACCAATATATGCCTAAATTTCACATTATTATATTTATTACCTGATTTTATTCTTTAAATGTGTACATTTTCATTGTCAAGTCCATCCAGTTGTCTTTTTAGTTTTGTGACTGGTAAATAGGATACCCTATTGATGATTAATCTATTAATTAATTTATTTATCTGTGTTTTATACTCTTATATTTCTTAAACAAAAATTAGATAATGTCATGTTAATATCAAGGGTGGAGGACCAAAGGCCTCGTCCTTTTCTGAAAATAAGTCCTAGCGTGATTTTCGGGACTTTTTGAAAAAAAAAGCCCTCTCTAGAAAATAAGCCCTAGTTAAAATAATGAGAAAAATATAATTCGTTATAAAACGCTATTGCATTTAGTAGGTATCTCTAGCTACCCTAATATTTCAGAGAATTGTTTGAGAACAAAATATTCTAAGAAATTCCTTGTTTACCACTACAATCTGTTTCAAGCAGTGAACAGGCACGTGTCAAAATTATTTTCTAAAATTTATAAAGTAGAATTTATCTTAAAAATACATTAAGGTAGAAGTATGCATAGAGTGACTGTGGAGATACAACGTTTGTGCATTTCAGTCTGTAAGTCTGATTATTGCCTACGAGTATTATTTCTTATACTTGAAGCCCTACCCCGAAAATAAGCCCCTAGCCCGCATCTGGACCTATAAAGAAAGTAAAACAGTGTCTTATTTATGGAAAAAGACGGTATTGGTACTCCTTGTTCAAAAGGTATATTCCCAGGATACTTAGACAATTATCAGTCTGACTTGTAAATGCAAATCCTGCAAAACTGGTTGGACAGTCATACCACCGATTCATCGAGGCATGACATGCTTTTATAAGTATATCATAATCTTTAATAATGAATGAAGGAATATCTGTATTATCAAAGATTAAAAAATGAAATAATAGATATAGATGCACTTAAGGAATAAGTTATTCTATTATTTCCCGAGTGTTTTAGTTGATTACTTACTGAGGCTACGCCGATGTATTCAAGCCTAATAAAACCCGAGGAGTAACCGAGGGATTAATGATAATTAACTTCACGATAACTACGCCAGAGAATTACATTTTTCTGGATGCGCAAGCAATATTTTATCTCCAGAAAAGGCTCTATAATAATACTAATAATAATAATTTAAATAATGTTAATTAATGTAAAAACAATGAATAATAATCCAACAATGAATAATTACTCATAATAATCCAAAATAAATGTTTACGAAAGATAAATAAAATTATGTAAACAAAACAGAGTAGAATAATTAGCAATACTGCTGGGATTTAAAAATCAGGCTTGCCACCTAACTCCCGATCTCATTTCGCTCATATCTAAAAAATCGATATCAACATAATAATTAGGTTGGACAACCTGTTTGTTCATTATTCCCCCTCTTTTTTTCATGATTCTCCGTTTTTAACTAAGGCGATTAAATGTCTTACATTATCACTTGATATTAGACGTAAAAAAATAATTTTCATTCCTCCTGGAGATAAATATATTTAAATAATTTTTGAACATATTATAATTTAATAGTTGCTATAAATAAGTACAGTTTGTAATACGTAATATTCTTAATTGCATAAATTACCAATAGAGCAATCTATTTGCCTGATCTCTATATAACGATTTAAATACAGTTTAGATAGCTATGTTTTAAAATTATTTTAACCCTTTGATCACATGAAATATTTGCGAAGATACGAGTTACTGCATGCATGCATTTAAATTGATTAGTCAATCATTTGATTTAAACAGTAAATAATCCGCATATATTAAAATTATTCTATTCTCTAAAATAAGTTTCTTTTTCCTTATTGATAGTTAATATGAGCAAACATGCGAGTGAGAGGGAAATAAGCTTTTATCCGTTTTTATCTGTAGGCTTGGGTTGCCTGAATATAAAACGGAAAAAGGAAATGCATGTTTCCTTACATAGAAGAAAAGCGATAAATTACTGAGAAAACCGTTCTAACTCCTCATCATCTCATCTTTATTAGTGGAAAATGAATTATTTAACTATATGTATAAAAAGATTTCACATAAACACGTGAAACAACAATCAATGATCAAACCACAATAAGAAAATGGGAAAACAAGACTAAGATCTTTCAACCGTAACAAGCGGTCTTCGTCAGAGTCAAAAACCCAACTGACGTCAGAGTTGGGTTTTTGACTCTGACGAAGACCGCTTGTTACGGTTGAAAGATCTTAGTCTTGTTTTCCCATATATATATAAAGTCACTCAGAGGATGTCCACGACACAGCGCTAACATGACAGACATTAGTTGATGGACCACTATTTTACATTGCAATAGTGATGTAAACAAATTGCATATCCTCGAAGCTGTCTATATCAAGGATAAAAGTCCAAATTTAATTATTCAAAATAGTGATTTCTGTATCATTTTAAGCTTAAAAACAATAAATAGATTTAAATTTGTTAGAGTTGAGATTAGATTAGATTAGAATAGATTTGATTGAGTTGATTCTTTATGGCCGGGTCATATTTTATGACCCTGACTATACATTCGCTAACGGTCACTCCTTTCCCACTCACTCCACCCTTTCCATTCACCCATCCTTCCATACATTCAGTCTTCAGTTGCGAATGGAACTGTATACATAATATATTTAATATATATATATAATAAATATGAATGGACACTATCACGTGTTCATTCAGACTACAGTTGTTAAAATCCACATACTATTTTTTTTGTAAAATAATTTGTAATGTAATACTTAGTTTTTGTGTTTCAAAATGTATACTTCTGCCTATGAAAAAGGTTTTAAATAAAGACCAAAACGTTGGCAATGAGAGTTTAATTTGAACCTGAAGAACTGACCGAGTCCCGATAAACTTTAGTTTTGTATATATATATATATATATATAATATAAATGTCCAATTTTACATTATTTAGTTTTGTAGAAAATTCTTCTAATTTTCTAAAACACTTTTTCAAATCCAGGTGCCTAGGTGTTGAATTAACTCATGATATTTCTTATTATTCACTGTTGTTCAACATGTTTCAGTGCTCACAAGTCACCATTAGAATAATTCTAATAAGTCAATATTAGAATAATTAACTATTAAACAATTAAGATAAATAAAACTAATTAAGCTAGCATTAATTAAGATTAAATGAATTGGTGTAAATACTGTACATGATCGTAACTATCATAATGGTATACTATAGATCAAAACAATAGATCTATATTGTTAAATATATAGGGCCATAAAATGGCCCTATATGTTTCTTTATCTGGCATGTCTAGATGTGGTTCTGTACTACTTGTTCCTTCAATTTGTACAATAAAGTACAACAATAGTTGTTCTCTACCTTTGTTTTTGGCTTGCATAAGATTTCTGAACAAGCTTAGCTGGTTACTAAAATTGTCTTTCTGTTCATTAATGCTTGGACATTTCTCTAGGATGTATAGCGCTTCTAGTGTCCTTAGCCTTTTATGGTCGTTTTCTCTGGCTATGATTTTTGCCTTATGAAAGTGCTCTTTTGGGGCTCCTGAAGCCAGGTGCATGGTATGCCTCCTAGAAAGAGTGCTAACAGTCGATCCTGTATATGAGGAATTAAGGAACTCACAGTTTCCCAATGGCCATTTAAACTCGTATATGAGGTTAGTCCGCTTTATGGGCTGCGTTTCTTCCTGTTGGTGCTGAATTGACTCAAGGTTTTACTTCTACAAAACATAATTAGCTTGTGCTTGTCCCTCTGTTTTTTGCACTTTATGTTGTTACATAGAATGGTTTTGAGTACTTTTTCATCTGTTTCATAGTTTTCAAAAAACTGAATTTGTTAATATATGTTATATGCAGTGTGATATTGTTTATCATCTTTCCTGTTGCTCTTGATCTTTTGACTGATGTAGATTTTACCACTATTACGCTCACGGTTGTCCTAATGATGAATGTGGTACACTCGAAATATGCCGACTAGTCATATAGGTGATAAGCTTTACAGTTTTAATGAACAGACGAGGAAGGAATTTCGAAAATTAAACAAATTGTATAGAAAACAGATACAAACCAAATATGGGGTGTTATTTAAATATATATATATATCGTAACAAGTGGTCTTCGTTAGAGTCAAAAACCCAACTGAGTTGGGTTTTGACCTGACGAAGACCTCTTGTTCGATTGAAAGACCTTAGTCTTGTTTTCCCATTTCTTATTGTGGTTTGATCATTGATTATTACTTCATATAAACACGTGAAATAACAATCAATGATCAAACACAATATAAAAATGGGAAATTGACAGTTGGGTTTTTGACTCTGACCAAGACCGCTTGTTACGGTTTAAAGATCTTAGTCTTGTTTTCCCATTTTCATATTGTAGTTTGATCATTGATATATATACAAAATTGATATATATATATATATACAAAACTAAAGTTTATCGGGACTTGGTCAGTTCTTCAGGTTCAAATTAAACTCCCATTGCCAACGTTTCGGTCTTTATTTAAAACCTTTTTCATAGGCCTACAAAAACAGAGGAAATATAAGAAATAATACAATCATTTAAAAATCAAACATACAGAAAAGTGCAATTAGTTACAATAAAGAAATTACAGTAGAAATTTTGCTATAGGTTAGTGAGAAAACTTACAGTAGTATAAATTTTGAAACAGAAAAACTAAGTTTTTTCCCTGAAAGGGAAAAGAACATACCATAGGCGGTAATCTGACTTTCGAAAGATAGGGCAATAGCAGAAGAGGAACTTTCACCGTTAATCCATTGGGAGGAATGTTATGCCTATAGACAGGTAGTAAGGAATTCAATATAGGAGGTGATTTAGTAAGTTTGAGTGAAAGGTATTTTACCTGGTTTACCCAATAGGAAATAGGGTCTCCCATGATGGGACAAACAATATAATGCACAGAATTATAATCCAAACTGTAAACAGATGTAAAACAAAATAAAAATAGAAACAATAATAATAAAAGATAAGAATAAATAAAAACTACACGTAGAAACACTAGTCAAACAAAAAAAACCGTATTCAATAGTAGAAAAAGCAATAGTCGTATGTTTACCAGAAAAGAGTACTGGGAAAGAATTAATTAACAGGAAATTAAATTGTGTAGCTTAACAAACATGTCAAAATAGGATAGCAAATTAGACAGTAAACAGAATTTTAGGGAAAAGGGTCAGAAATAAAATATTTCACATGAACACGTGAAATAACAGTGAATGATCAAACTACAGTAAGAAATGAAAAAAAAGAAAGACTAACACCTTTCAAGTACAACAAGCGGTCTTCGTCAGAAGAGTTTGGTTTTTGACGCTTGATGAAGACCGCTGGTTACAGTTGAAAGATCTTTTTTTCCTTTTCCATATTGTGCTTTAATCATTGATATATATATATATATATATATACATATATAATATTAAAAGCATAACCATATTTAACAGAAATTTGCTTCTTTATTAAGTTTCCTCTATCTTCCTAAACAAGGAGTTCGTTGTTGTATCTAAACTATATAACAAACTTCCTACACAGTTAACAGTCAACATGTTTCAACTCTTTCATAGAGCCATCTTCAGGACGAGAACGATTCTGAATTGCTTTTGCCTTTTATATAAGCAATATAGAGACAATTAGAGAGATTAAGGTTGTTTGTTCAAGGCTGGGTGGGTGTGTGACCTAAGGGGCTGGTATTACCTGGGCCGGGTCTATTCGGCCTTGTGTTCTAAATAGTTATAGGCTCCTATAGCTGTTTTCTAACTTAATATTGAATATTATGGAGTTTCATTTTTTCCTAGATCCTTTTTATAGATATCTTTCCTAATCTATAATTTCATAATTTATTACCAAGAGATTTGATATTACTAAAATACGATTATAACAACTAAATTATAGAATGATTTATTCTATAATCACTGAAGGTTTATTTATTGATTATTTTGAAATCATTTTTATCTTTAATTTCGTGAAACTAAGTGTAGGCCACTCCAGTTTTTTTTTTAGCTTAGATCATATATTATAACACCCAATTAAGTAGTTATATTAATTTCTTGATAAGTAACAGAAAATATTTCAGTATGTCTGTAGAAAGCTAAGTTCTATTAGCATTGATCTCAGCCCTGATTGTTTCCTCGAGTATTACGTTGATCCTTAATGTATATGTTGTATTTATGGCTGCCTTAGGAATTGAATTTTTGGGTTAGAAGAGCTCTACATTGGGCAATGAGTCTTATTCGTATAAAATCAATCTTGAGACCGTTCAAGCCTCTATCAATGTTTTCTTTCATTTAATCTTCTGGAAAACGTTTGATGTGTGAAAGAGAGTTTACTCCCATCTTGGTGGAACTTCCTCATAAACCTCAATTGAATCTCAACGAGTTTGATATTATGTTTACTTATGGTAAAGTTGAATGTAGTCTATTCCAGACTTTTTGCTATTTCATGTGATTGTGATTTCATTGATTGTAGAGTCAAATATTTTTATTGTGATAATCACATCTGAATTATTTTTTACATAAATATTCTTTACCATTTCTTATTGAATATTCCATTAATTAATTAATTCGATTATTTTAATACCAATAATTGGTCATTCTTCAACAACATATAGTACTGCTTCATAATTATAATACATTTATATTAATTTATTATAAGTTCACAAAAGGGTTTTTTTGGATTTTGGTCATAAAAATTCGGCTCCTGATTATATGCTGACGTTTCGCCAAAAGTTGTTTGGCATTTTCATGGCCTGTTTCAAGGCTTTTTAACCGTCCATGCTTTTATCTAGCAGCATCATAACAGATGTGAAAGTTTATTTAACATCTGTTATGATGCTGCTAGATAAAAGCATGGACGGTAAATAGTGTTTCGTCTAAAACAATCCTTGAAAATGCCAAACAACTTTTGGCGAAACGTCGGCATATAATCAAGAGTTGAATTTTTATGACCAAAATCCTCTAGATCCCTCTTTTGTGAACTTGAATCGTCAAGAACCCCTTCTGTGAACGTGAAAAATCAGTGGTCGAGAAGCTATATCAATATTAATTTATTATATATTGATAATAAACCCTGAAGAGTCCTTTAGAACCACATATCAAAAGATTACAAGAATAATGAACACAAAACTCACTTCAATATTTCAACCAAAGTCATCATCAGGAGAAGATGAATAAGAAGTCTGCTTGACTGGCAAACAGCTACTCCTGGTTGTTTGCCAGTATATCAGAACTCTTCATATTCTTTTTTTTTCCTCCTGATGAGACGAGGTCAAAATATTTTAATGAGTTGTATGGTTTCTACGTGTTTTTTTTTGTAACCGTTTGTTAATATATATTTATAAATCTATTTGTTATATATACATTGGTCTATAATAATATATTGATCATAATAAATATTGTCCTAAGCTATCATGCAATGAATCTATATTTGAAAGTTAAATTAATAAAAAAACGATTAAGCGTTTAAAAAGCAGTTTAAAATAAAAATAGCCTAAAATTTTCCGTACTCAAATGTATTTCGTTTAGCAATCTTTTACGAGTACCTGACATTATACAGGTTCGGGTCCGACATTTTATCGTCCTTTCTGAGGGATGATTTAACCTTTAGCTAATACTGCTAATATATATATATATTACGATGCAATTTATAGTAATATTGCTATATATATATTACGATGCAATTTATGAAATTCTGGTGTAAAACAAATAAAAAAAAAGGAGCATTTATGGTCTTCTATAGTCAATGTCATATGAAATTACAACCACAGTTATCACAATTAGATAGATATTTCAAATACGTAATCATAAATGGAATTCTGAAAAATTAAAAAAGGAGCAATATACCGAATAAAAACAGAGACTCACGTGAAGCTTAATGAAGATTATGAAAACAATATATATTTGGTTACAATTCTAAATAAAACTTGGAATCTATCAAAGAAACGAACATAAAACAAAAACACTTGCGAACCGAGATTCTGAATACTTGCTTCAAAACAAAAATCTAGACCCAGTGATCCTTCACAAGTGTTGCCAAACTTAACCTTATGGGTCTTCTGTGTTACCTCTGAGATATGCAATGATATAGTAGTAACAAACAAAAGATGTAACTTTGTTGAGCTATAATAGGACATTGAAAAGAATGTGAGGAACTGATTCCTCTTCTTCTTTGCTTTGACATGTTCTGCAAATTTTTCTGGACTCCAACATCATCCTGATGACACCCTTCTTGATAAGGCAGTGTCATGTACCCACCGCCATCGCATTGACTACTATTTCTCTAATCATGGATAGGAGTTCATTAGTTCTTCTATAATTGCAGCAAAAGATTTCGGTAAATAAGCAAATTCGTAAAAGACAAAACTCAAAACTGAAATGGAATTCGTAATAGAGTTAATTCTAAGAGCTTTACTTAACAAAACTAAAAAGTCGTAATGAAATCTTTGTCTGCTAATTCCTAGATATTTAAGAAGCTTTTGAAAAAAACATTTTCAAGTCAGGACCAGAACATATATATGGATATTTTTGAATGAATTACAATAATCTAAAGAATAATTAGTGCAAAACCTTTCACAACTGAAGTTGTATCATACGAGTAATGACGGTTTGTTCTGTTTCTAATGTTCTTATTTTAATTAGTTGTATTGAAACTTGTTTGTCACTGGACTAAACCTCGATAAAGAAAATTATTCTAGAGTATACGCGGTCGAGGTAATAAAAAGAACAGTCTGAATATAAATCCAGCTAACACAGTCTCAAAACAATCTGTTCTATAAATATCAAACATTGTATGATTTTATTTTAGTAAACATAGAAAACAAATTGAAACAAGCTGAATTACACTCAAACAAAAGTTAAGTTTATATGATAAAAACTAATTAATTTATAGTGAAATATATAAGACAAAAAGTTAAAATGAAAAGTATTTCAATATATCTCTTATACATGTAGAAAGACAGAGAAATGTTGAGACAAAATCTTGGTAAACTAAGTAGATCTAAATGTCGACAAAAGTGTCAAAGGAAGTTAGGAATAAGACAAAGTAGAGTGGGGTGTAAAAGACTACTTCAGCTAAGTTTGCCTCAAACTTCTTCAGCAGTCGACCAACTTCTTTTTTATGAATAAATACAACTAAATAAAAACAAGTAGTTTAATTAATTCAACTATTTATATATGTAAAATAAAATTTATATATATATATATCTGTTCAAAATTAAAGATAGGTAGCACACAAAGTAAAGAAACACATTTACAAACTCCAATTTTCGGGCAATCCGTCTGCAGGAGAAAAGAGAAAGGGAGATCAAGCACATTGTAGACGCAACAGCTAGCAACACTATATATATATATATATATATATATATATATATATATGTATGTATCATGATGTCCTTTTCTGGACCAACTGTTCATATATTTTTTGAGATTTATTGAGGGTTTTTGGTCTAATATTCAAAAAACTTCGTTGCCAACGTTTCGATATATATTTATGTCATCTTCAGGGCTAAAAACATTGTTACATTTAGCACACTTATTTCAGCAAAACTGGTCTATTGTTTGCTATTATGTACATGGTCAACAAAAATTGAAAAATTACAATTATAGATTTTTATATCTAAGTTTGTTTTAATTAAACTTGTTAAAACAAACTTAAATATTAAAATCTATAGTTTTACCATTGTAATTTTTCAATTTTTGTTGACCATGTACATAATAGCAAACAATAGACCAGTTTTGCTGAAATAAGTGTGCTAAATGCAACAATGTTTTTAGCCCTGAAGATGATATAAATATATATCAAAACGTTGGCAACTAAGTTTTTTGAATATTAGACCAAAAACCTTCAATAAATCTCAAAAAATATATGAACGGCTGCTTTCAACCTGATGATGACGACAGTCAAAATATTGTAGTGAGTCTTGTTGCCTTTATTTATGTTTTTCTCTTTTTGTATTGAGTTATATATATATATATATAATATTTATATATCAATGATTAATCCATAATATGAAATGGGAAAAAAAGACTAACAATTTTACTCTGATGAAGACCGCTTGTTACGTTTGAATTGAGAGTTTGGATTTATTTTTTCGAAGATATATGCACATCATTTCAGGTAATATCATTACAAATTTCCGTCATCCCTTGTTTATCGCTGCTGGAGTCACCTGACCGGTTTCGCAGGCTGCATCATCAATAGGTCTTGATTTTCAATGGTTGTGATGAAGACTTTGCGAAACCGGTCTGGCAACTCTACCAGTGGTATACGAGGTATTCCGGAAGTTCATAATAATATCACCTTTAATTGAGCCGTTTATTTTGAAAGTGGCCTAATTCCATTTTCCAAAAAAATTTAGCTAGCTATTTAAATAATTACATTTTTACGTTATCTTTACCTTTTGCAGCAAATTGTACAAAATTTATTTAAAATTACTAAGACCTACTTCTACATTGAATATTTAAAAGAAATTTTCCCATTTAAAACTTGAAAATATTCCTTTTTTGTCTGACAAATGTCAGAAACATCTAGGAAAAAATGTCGTTTTAAGATAATTCTTAATTTAAGATGTCTTACCCGTTACGTTAAGAACACTTGCCTGTTGTTTTAAAATTGTGAATATATTTTTCGTTTATTGAATTTGTAACCTCAAAGATAAATTCCAAAATTTTAAAACTTTAGAATTAACAGTTTAAGAGAAAAAAAGTTTTCTAAAAACTGATTTTAATTTGTGACATTCCTGCCATTCATAATTATTCTCAAACTATAGGGATCATTCTCACTATGGGGCCCATTTTTGTGTAAAATGTGAACTTGATCCGTTAATGATTCTGTACCCACCCACAGTCACAGACATCATCGACAAAACTTCATAAATCGACTTTTGGGACCTCGAAACACATAATTCCGTCAAAATTTTGCGATCGAATTTTTTTACGATCACTATACTTTACTTATAGTAAAGTAAAAAAACTGGCATTCTAGTTGAAAGTACCGGCAACATCCTGACGGATGAGTAATCTATTAAGTAATATAAACGTAGGGAGTGAGAGTTGAGAAGTTGTAAAGAAAGGTATTGCGGTAAGAGGATGATACAGGAAAAAGGGATCATAATAAAAAGAAATAGTGCTAGTGGAAGAGTTTCAGAGGAGTAATATTACACTGAAAAACTACAACTATTATCTGCTATCTCTTGTAATAGAAAAGACTTTGGTAGGTTACGAGTATGTTAGAGTAGGTTGCCCCATAATGAACCCAAGTAAGCCATAAACTACCTCTCTTCATACCAGAAATACAGAACACGTTTATTCTCCCTACTTCAGTATTACAATTGAACCATCCGAGAGAATAATAACCTTGATTAGAACCCTGATACCAGTGGATGCTTAGTTTCCCAACTTAGGGTGATAGGTTAGACCAGTGTCGGAGCTCACCTCCGGACTGGCAGATCTGGGGTTCAATACCGACTCTGACATTGCTTTATTCACATAACAGGTGAATAAATCTTTGCATTTCCTCCCTAAGATATTAAGGTGTCGGCTCCTATTCCTGTCGGATGTCAGGTACTCGTTAAAGATCCCTAATCTAAATACACTTGAGTTAGGCAAAATGTAGGACTCCCAATGTATGTATATATTTATAAAACTCTCATGACCATCTTCTTTGTTTGTTTTCTTGCCACCGTGCATTATCTGAAAAAAATAATAAAATATACGTAATTTTGTGGATATGGAACCAACGACCTTTGCATTGGAAGTCCAGCGCACTACAGTCTGAAGTCCAGCGCACTACAGTCTGAACTAAGGGAACTATTTTCTAATCCCCTCCCAAAACAATCTATAAATACCAACTTGTATACTTATAGAACTCTGTTGAACTTTATTGCTTGTTACTTTGCCTATACACAGGCAAAACTTGGAATACCTGTTAATTCAAATTTATACTGAATTATTTAAAATAAATATTAAAGAAAACAGTCAGTGATGTATTACTTTACATATAACGGTATTAAAAAGAAAGAAGAATTATAATAATTCTCTCAACATAAGCCAAGTAAAATTAATGACTCCAGATGTAAAATCTGTTACTAATATGGAATAAACCTAACCAGTTGTTTCCTAGGAAAGATATTTGGTTTAACCGATCAAAATCCCATTTTTGAAAATCTTAATGTTGTTTAGAGGATGGCTTTTTTTATTCCACGTATTTACTGTTGATTTTAATATATATATATATCTATATATATAAAAGATTATCAATATATACTATAACACAATTATATCTATCAGGAATGGATCAGTTTCAAGGTTCAAATCAAACATTGATTTAACCTTGAATAAAAACGTGGGATTTTTATTTAAAACTTCGTAGTTGAAGAACTTATCTGTTTCATTTACCATGGGTTTGATATTGAAATATATATATATATATATGGATACATACTTAGCAAACGTACCCGTCTTTGACGGAATGAATAATTCTATTATACTTGGTATTCCAAAACAGCAAATATAGTAATATACTAATAATATAATTAGAAATTATAGAATAGTTAAAATCATTATTAGCATGTGTTAAACAAATTCTGTATACACCAGTTTAGCTGTCTTGTCCTTCAATGTTCAGAAGAACAAACAGTGGAACATCTGACTCAAGAGCAAGGGTACTATAGTTGACATGTGAGAAAAACTTGGTCTCGCTAACTTTGAATTCTGCATTAGATAAAGTCACCCTTTGCGACTTAGTTAACGTCATTGCGAAATAGACTCTGACAGGGCTTTGCAGTCATTTCAACGGAAACAGATAGTGGCTCGGAATCAATGGTATGCGTGGTATACACACAGAAACGACATTTCACACCCAGTCATGATGGCCGCCTCTACGGCACATCTGTGCAGAGCACAAACTCCGAGTTGCACATTTCCCGGGGGCACTCAAGTTGCGTAACATGAAATTTGTTACTGATACTAAATCATAGTATGATGATGCTCCTGCTTGAAGTTTTTACTGATGAGCAGGCAGTCCAAGAGCAGTGACGGAGTCAAGAAATTCAGTTGGATAATAAAATACTTCCTCATTACTAATTACTCTCTTTACTGACTTTTAAGTTCTATCTTCGGGTTGATATAGCGTAAGAACAAGTTTGCTGATTTTTCCTGCCTGTTCATTAGTAAGGCTTGAGCATTGCTCGTTCACAAAGCCATTTATTCTGAATAGATAGTACATCTTGAGCTCTGGGAAACACCTTGTCAATAAGCTCAAATAAGCATAATATTCATATAATAGCATTTTGCTATACCAAATATTCATGTACGCAAATGAAATTAAAGTCAACTAACAATACCTAATTACTACACAGACAGTGGCTCGGAATCAATGGTATGCGTGGTATACACACAGGCTCCCCAATACCACATCCGGTCATTATGTCCGCCTCTATGGCATATCTGTGTATAGCACGAACTCAGAGTCGTGTCCCGTTGCACAGTTTTGGGGCACTCATGTTTCGTAACATGAAATTTGTTACTGCTACTAAATTGCAGCATGGTGGATGCTCTTTTCAAGTTTTTACAAATCTGCAGGCAGTCGGACATAAAACAGAGTGAATAAATTCAATTAGATAATGAACTGCTTCCTCAATTAATCCAATCTATTATGATGGTAAATTCTTTCCTCGGTATTAATAGAGCGTAAGAACATTGTTGGATTTCGGACTCCCATAGATGTATATATTTATAAAACTCTCATGACCCATCTTCTTTGTTTGTTTTCTTGCCACCGTGCATATCTTTTAAAAATAAAAAATACGTAATTTTTGGATATCGAACCAACGATCTTTGCATTGAAGTCCAGCGCACTACAGTCTGAGCAGGGAATATTTTCCAATCCCCTCCCAAAACCATCTATAAATACCAACTTGTATACTTATAGAACTCTGTTGAACTTTATTGCTTGTTACTTTGCCTATACACAGGCAAAACTTGGAATACCTGTTAATTCAAATTTATACTGAATTATTAAAATAAATATTAAAGAAAACAGTCAGTGATGTATTACTTTACATAAACGTATTAAAAAGAAAGAAATTTAATAATTCTCTCAACATAAGCCAAGTAAAATTAATGACTCCAGATGTAAAATCTGTTACTAATATGGAATAAACCTACAGTTGTTTCTAGGAAAGATATTTGGTTTAACCGATCAAAATCCCATTTTTGAAAATCTTAAATTTGTTTAGAGGATGTTTTTTTTATTCCACTTATTTACTGTTGATTGTAATATATAATAATATATTATTTATATATATATATATATATATATATAACAAATTTTATCTATCAGGAATGGATCAGTTTCAAGGTTCAAATCAAACATTGATTAACCTTGAATAAAAACATGGGATTTTTATTTAAAATTCGTAGTTGGAACCTTCGTATTTACCAGGTGTATGAAATGTTGAAAGTATGATGTATACTGGAACTATTACATTAGAGGTTTAAAATGAATAATTTTATGAACACTAACTTGAACTCAAATACAGCACAAATGCAAATGTTCTAAGGAAATACTATAAAAAAGACATAATTTTCATTAATGTTATTTTATGTTAGGTAAAATAAATTGAGTATTTCAGTTTACAGGTTCTGTTTGTTTTAAATATTATTTTATTAAGTTTTGCTATAGCTACTTAAGACATCGTGACTCAAGAGGTCACAGGGTCGTCTAGTATAGAATAAATCTATATTGTGTGATATCACAAGACCAAAATACAAAGGGCCTATGTGTGGGCCATTGTGGGACTGTCACTGCAAACTAAACTAACATAAGTTTTGAACTTAAGTAAAGAAGTACTCTCCTGATGTTGCCATTCTTTCTTTGAGCCTGTTTTGATTTCTTCCCATACCATTTAGCCTTTCGACGATTATATGGAATAACCACCTGTAACCTCCTCTAACCTGTTTTGATTTCTTCCCATATACCATTTAGCCTTTCGACCATTATATGGAATAACCACCTGTAACCACCTCTAACCTGTTTTGATTTCTTCCCATATACCATTTAGCCTTTCGACCATTATATGGAATAACCACCTGTAACCACCTCTAACCTGTTTTGATTTCTTCCCGCATACCATTTACCCTTTCGATCACTATATCGAACAAAGCAGAACAGGTCGATGTTTTTTACGTGGCGCCCTTAGCCACACCGTGATTCTCAACAAATTCGCAAATTACATTTGCGATCTTGCATTCCAAGGCACACCCAAAGTGTACCTCGATGAGGCGGGCGTCCACGACAGACATCACACTAAACAAAAAAACAACGAAAAATAAACACAAAGCCAAACCAGACTGTTAAGAAAAAAAGTGAGGAACAAATTCTTCGTTTTCCTCTCCTAGACATGCTCTTCTGCAGATGTTACTTGCCTCCAAACCCATCGTGTTGGCTTGCTTTTCTATTGCCCTAAGGCCAGTGCACACCACAGTGGCATTGGCTGCCATGTCTCTATTGTGCAAGTGAGAGAGTACTGAGGGAAAAGAACAGACGCTGTGGTGAGTCGAGAAACCTAATTAGGAGGGAAGAGAACCCCACAAACAAAGAAACACACAAACTCACCAACTTTATAATATAAAGATTACTAAATAAGTTAATTTTAAGTTTTAACACATTTCTTAATTAAAAACAACAATTGTGCCTTCAGGTTTCAGACATTGTGGTAGAGCCTTACAACTGTGTCCTGAGCCTTCATCACCTAACAGAAGCTGTCGATGAAACCTTCTGCATCGACAACGCTGCCCTTCATCGTATATGTGCCAACACTCTCAAGCTGTCTTACCCCAGCTACAATGACATGAACCATCTGGTCTGCTGCACCATGGCTGGACTCACCACCTGTTTCAGGTTAGCAAAACCATCTTTAAATTTAACAATCAGGCTCATTTGTTATTTGGCACCCGTTTTTTTCGTTTTGGGTAAATGAGATATTGTTGTGAGTTATGTATCATGTTACACATATATCAAGGTTAAATTTTAAAAAAAGTAAACATTTTTTTATATTGTTTAAACTGATCACCTAGCGGGTGATAATGTCAGCCGTTTACCGGTTTTTTGTTTGATCGGTGATTCTACAGATTCTACATTGGAAGTCGTAAATTTTGCCCAACTCAAGTGCATTTTGAGTAGGGATCTTTAACGAGGACCTGACATCGCTTAGGCCCTCTTCGAGTGACGACGTACTCAGATTTATTCACCTCCCGCGTAAATAAATCGAGGGCCAGGTGGGGATCGAACCCCGGACTACCAGCCCAGAGGCGAGTAAGTTAACCACTGAGCTAACCTGGCCCTAGTCAAGATTCTACATATGTACGAGTATGATGATTTTTTTTTATTAAAAAACAAATAACAAAATAATGGCACTAAAGAACGTATGATAAGAAACTTAATTTCTAGTTTGTAGTAGATTTATACAATTCGTGGATCAACTTAAATATTTTTTACTTTACTATAAAATTTAATTACTCATATTAATATACTTTCAAACAAAAGATGATTTCTAGACCTCTTTTTGTATTTTATACATTCTTTTAAATATTTGAAATTATTGCAAAAAGTTATCTCATGTTATTAAAATTAATGCATGAGAATGATCAAAACGAATGTTAATTGGATTTATTTCTATCTTGTATTATTTATTTTCGTATTTTTAAAATTCATTGAAGCGTTAATATTTTATTGTTCAAAGGAAAAGAATATTCAATTCAATGATATCTTTTTTTTTTTTTTTTTTTTTGTTATATTGAATAGTAAACACAGTTTTTTATATCTAAATGAATTATTAATTAATGTTCTTTGGCTAATTGTAGACGAAATTGGATTCTCAAAAGAAAGATGCGGTGAACAAGGAGTTAAAGGGGGTGGGTGTAGGCTGGGCCACTGTCGAGGCTAATTACAAACCTCGAAATCCTTTGAACAGAGTTATAGTCTACAGGCTTTTAGGCTTGAAGACATTCACAAAAAACCTTAACCAACTTCTTTAACCAGCGTCTACTAATTTTATTTAATTCGTGAATATTTAATAAAAAATTATCCAGTTATTGAGCAACCAGAAGACTTTTAATAACATTCTCCATAGAAAACTAAATTATTTAACTCATATATTTGATAAAAAAAACACTATATAAGATACTATAATACTATATACTATACTATACTATAATACTATATACTATTCTATACTATAATATCACACTATATTAATGCTATATAAGAAAAAAAAACTGATGTGGTTTACACTCAACATCACGGCCAGAAGATAAACATAGAAGTGAGTAAAGAAGAACTTGATATTTTTTCGTATAACAATTCATTAGCCAATATTTGAAAATATTTTGAGTTTGAGAATGTTTTAAGCAAGATTTATATTAAGACAATATGTTTTGGCATTTGCAATCAATACAAGCTGAGGTTAGTTAGTATCTGTTTTGACATAATATATGATAATCTACCTTTCCGACGCTTCAATATTACGCAAAATCAGCCCAAGAGCTGTGTGTCTGTCGAATGTTGGGTAGTTTTATCAAAAGGGTGAGAGATGTAAATCTGTTCACACCATTCTATAGACACCCATCCAGCTATAGACCATCCAAAACCGGTTCATTGAACTTCAAAATGAATAAATTCGTAAAAAAGTTTACAAATATTTTTGATCATCACCATATTTCCAGCGGTATCGAAACCCGGATCTTGCAGCCGAAATATGAGCAGTGAGCCACCGGGCTACACTGGACCTTAACACTCACACAAAATACTATATCTCAAAGTAACATAAAATTCAGATTTATTTCTTGGCCATCACATACCGTTATAAGTTAAGAATTTATCACCACAATAACATTATTTATTTATATAATTTATAATCTGTATATATATATATATATATATATATATATTTATATATATATATAAACAAATAAAATTAAACCGCAGTCTCGACATTCACGATCTTAAGACTGAGTGATTCGATCCTACGAACTAAACCTCCTGCTTAACAGGGTTCAACTGGAAAAGGAGTTGGCAAGTGACATGTTAAATTAAAATCGATGACTCATGCTTAGTCATTGCCACTAATAAATATATATATAGGTGTGTTCTCTAATCGGGGTTTGGTCAATTTTCCAGGTAAAAAATCAAACTCTCGTTGCCAACGTTTCAGTTTTATTTAAAATCTTTTTCATAGGCAGAAGTAAGAATTTTTTAACAAAGAAAATGAATTTTACATTATTTAAAGGAACAACAATGTAAAATTCATTATCTTAGTTAAAAAATTCTTACTTCTACCTATGAAAAAGGTTTTAAATAAAACCGAAACGTTGGCAACGAGAGTTTGATTTTTTTTCCTGGAAAATTGACCGAACCCCGATTAGAAAACACACCTATTCTATCAAACGGTCGATATATTAATTGTTATAATCTATATATAATATTATATTATAATATAATATATATATTATAATAATTTATATTTTATAAATATATATTTATATATTTTGATAGATTCAAAAACCATACATCCAATCGCCATGCAAATTTGGGAAATTATTAGGGAAATATCCCCGGGAAGGTTTATGTAATTTTTTTTTAAAATCAGAGTTGTGGTTCAGGTAATATCCTAAAAATATCATAGTAGATAAGGTTTGCTGTATAACCTGTCTGTTTACATTTTGAATTTAATTGGTAATGGCGGCCGCAGGTAGGTTATTCCTTATGAATAACCAACTTATAATATTTTCACATGCTTTGTTCAATTGGAAATAACCAGGTACCAGAAATTTTATTATTGTTTTCAGATTGATATTAAAGACAATTATTGTAATTTTATATGGCTTTCTTATTATCTTTAACAAAGCTTTAGTTATAATCAATAGTTTACCATTAACTTTTCATATCTAATTGGTTTAACTTGCTTTAAGCATTAAAGAAAGTTATGTGTTTAATAATAACTTATTAACTTTAAGTATGCATGATAGTATTTGGATAATAATGATAGTATTTGAACCATTAATTCTAATCTTAAAAGAATAGTTAAAGTATTTTGTTTAAGTTTAATGAATGTAAGGCTTTTTATTTATTCCTGATTGATTAATTCCTTTGTTTAGAATATTTAATTATTAGTAATTAGTATCCGGCCCTACTCCATATAGGCAAAATGATAAGTTATTATATATCTATGATATCTAACTAGAAGACGTTTATGAATGTCTAAATCAGTAAAACTTATAAGAGAATATATACAGCATAAAAAATGGATGAAGAAATATTCAAATCAAAATGTACATATATAAAACTTAATCACTGTATGTATTTGTGTGTATAAATACAGTTCTACAGTTCTTAGCATAATAACTTAACATTACATAATGAAAAATATATTTAGAATTTAACACTTAGAACTCAAGTAACACTTTTCAATAAAATGCTTCTTCATAAACAAATGATATTCCATCAAAATATTGTTATTCAAACTTTCAAGAGACAATTTTGTTTATTGATATAATTTTAATTAAACATTTAAAACTGTGTGAAGTCTTCAAATTGAAATTATTGAATGAAATGTAATGTGATATGGCTTAGCCTCTTCAACTAACTGGCTCCTAATTGAAACGATTTGTTGGTTTAAAATTCATATCATTATATTTAACAGTTAAGACAACACATTTAATGAGGTTAGACTTCTTCAACATTTTTGATGCATTGTTCGGCAAAAAATATTCTTTTTATTATTTGTTTAATCTAGTCTATCAACTACCAATTGTATTAGACAATGTGTGCAATTTATAATCAGCGTTAGATTATATCTTTTTTGCGTAATCTATAATTCTAATTATGTATTAATTTCGTTTATCTGAAAAAAGTTAAGTGTAACGGAGTTATAGAATATTTAAATTGTTTTCGTTATATGTAATTTATTATTAGAGTTGGAATTCAATTGTTTCCCGGGTAAAGCCTGGTAGATCAGCTAGTTATAATATATTATTATTATTATAATTATTATTATTATATTATAATTATAATAATTTTTAATTTATTTATATATAACTACAAACTGGATTATATTCATTACGTGTTTAACATTTGAAACAATTTTCTTTTTATTTGAACATTATGATAATTTTATGATTTTTGATCATTCAAATGATGATTAGAAGAATATGATAACATAATGATAAATAATTTCTGATTATTTGTGGATAAATAAAGCAAATTTATTTTTATAGATTTATCAAAATATTTCACTTGTTGGAGTCGTATTACATTACTTGAAACAATAATTCGAAAATGATATAAATGTACCAATTCATTTAGTTGCATTTTAAATTTTATTTTAATCCAGGCTATTGTATGAATGCACTTTGTTTACTTTTGGCAAAGTTTTGTGAAATAGTTGGTGTTTAATACAAAACAAATATGAGAAAGTTTGTACAGGGCATGCTTCTCAAACCATATGAGATATCGAATACTATCTGCAGAACGTGATTGTCGAATTCTATAACTTTCCCACTAAACTATATCGCCTTTGCTTCAACAGCTTTATCTAATTTAACTTTCTTTGAGTTAAACTTACTTCTCAAAACCCACTTTTCGAATGCCAGTATAATAAGAAAAATTATCCTTTTTTTTTTCTTGATCAAAACCTTTAAATGTATTTTTATATTTTTTGTAAAGACATGTTTAAATAAATAAATTTGTATATTCTTTCGTGTTCGTAAAACTTTAAACTAGAACAAATTGGAGATTGAACAGAGATATCAAAAAATTTATTCTCCCAGAATTCGAACATTATTTTGGAACTCGAAAGGTCGTTCAAACCCAACTGTGACCGAGTATAGGATTATAGACGAAACCGAGTCGGAATCCGAACGGACTATCCCATTTCCCATTAGGTATTTCTTATGGGAAAATTAGTTTTGGTTTTCAACCAAATCAGTTGTAGAACGAAATTCTAGAACGAATATTGTTTAAAAACAAGGTACCGCTGTTTCAAATAATTGATAGTGAACAAAGAAATTCCTATTTATAAACGAATTCCACTAACAGCTAACAGATTTTTAATATCTCTATTAAATATGTTTATTATTATTTTAGAATCTTTAGTAAAGGAAATAAGTAAATTATATGAAGTTTTCTTTTTGGGTAAGGAAGTGAAATGCATTTATGCATACTGTACTAAGCTCCCAGTAAACCAGACTACCAAATAAAACACCCCATTTTATTCTTGGACACTAGCCTGGAACTGTTTCTCACATTACCTCAGGCTAGGTCATTCATTCCCTTATGAAAGGCATCATTGGATTTGGAATTAGTTATTCCTTTCAAAGTGTCTCTTTTTTGTAGAGAGGATATTTTTGACTAGCCCAGTCTACCATTTTCCATACATCAGCCCTCTCTATCATTTTAGTCATAACGGTTTCTAGTTTAATATACCAATTCTCTTCACCAAATCACTTCTCTGGTTATTCCATTTCTTGCATGCAAAGAATGTGTGCTCCACATCGCCTACTGCTGAGCAATACAGGCACTCTGGTCTCGTGCTTCCCTATCTTGTGTAGGTAGGCGCGGAAATACCCCTGTCCGCTGAGAAATTCTGTAAGATAGTACCTCTCTATGACCCCTCTGGCCCACGATCAGACATCTCCAATTATCTGGAACGTCGAGTGCCCTATAAAATTATATGAAGTATACACTTTTTTAATGATATTAATAGTAATGTTGGAAAATGAGCTATAAATTACATCATTATTAATGAACAGTTACTAATAAATAACTCAGGGTTCTTATTCTCATCGAGAAGTGAAATAAAAAATCTTATTCAATGATATTTTATACAATATCAAATGATAAGTAAAGTATATTTATCGTAGAAAAAAAAATTATTTTCAGTTATTGATGGATTTACAAATTTCGTGGTTCTTTCAATCCAGTTGTCATATTTCTTTTTATGATTGTAGGGTACAAAGCTAATGAAATGGTCTCCACATATAAAAATTTAATGGTATAAACAACGTGTTTGGAACACATAGTGTTCTTCCTCAGGCATTAACTAAAAAATTCAATGTCATCAGAGAGTTATCTATAGTACAAAGTAAATATAGTACAATTTACTATACAATTACGATTATACAATTATATAATATAATTATACAATTTACAATATTTGTACTATATTTGTAATATTTTTACTATGGTTAACTCTCTGATGACATTGTATTATTTGGTTAATACCTGAGGTTGAGCACTACGTGTTCGAAACGCGTTGTGTATACCATTCAATTTTTATATTTGGAGACCATTTCATTAGCTTTGTACCCTACAATGAGTAAATACCACACAATAACTGATTGCACTACGTTAGAATCTTTTTATGATGGCTGGATGGGTGTTGTTTTGGTGGAATGTATATATAACAAAAATCGTATAATCTCTTTGAAAGTTTGACATTTTTACAAGCCTTTATGAAAATAATAAGAAATGTAATGTTGGTATGGAAACAAAGCTATTGATTTTAAACAAAATTGGATTATAGGGGCCAGTGTAGATTAGTCGTTACGAGCTCGTCTCTGGGCTTGTAGATTCTGGGTTCAATACCCACTTTTGCCGTCAATTTATTCGCGTGGGAGGTATATAAAAATCCTGGAATTCGTCTCTTGGAAAAGAACGTTAAAGCCGTCTGTCCTTTAGCCTGTCCTACGATAGGTACTCGTTAAAAATCCCTAAATCTTAAATACACTTGAGTTAGGGTGAAATTTTATGATCCCCAATGTCTAATGTATGGTATCACAATGACCCAATTTCAGCCTGTATGTGTTCCCTCATGGAGTCTGCCACTGCAACTTAACCTAATTATATTGTATTTTATAAATAATTTTTTTGCAGTTCATTATTAAGGTAGAATGTTTCTGAATAATATTATTCTCTAGAAATCAGTAATTATTAACCATGACATTTCAATGTATGTTAAAATCTTTAGAGCTTTGGATAACTTGATTATATTGTATGAAACAAAAACATCGTAATAAAGTAGGGAACGGCTAGAAAAATATCTGATATTGATTCTATTGGAAAAGCAAGTATAAACAAAGCGGACGTTAACGCTCAAATAATAAACACCCAGCTAAATCTGGAAGTCATTCCTTTTTTTTTCCTTTTTTAATACCAGCCTTCCAGTAAAATGCAAATCATACCCTTATTTTACATATTAAAGTCTTAGAACCCCATCCTATTTAATAAACCTCAAATTGATCACTATTTGTAACACTAAAAGACTACATTTGCACAGGTTTGCATATATTTGCAAATGCAAATATTTGATTATTTATCATATATATCAAACAAAAACATGCGAAACTATCTTAAAATTATCATAAAAAGTTAGCATATTTATCAATATTTAATAAATTCTGCACAGTAAATTATTAAACAATACAGGGTATGGCATAAGTAACGACCTTTGTTCTAGTCAAACAAAATTAAGACCTTTTTCCATCATTCTTTATTCTTTTAAACATGCATGTTTTACAAAGTAAATAGATTAATTTAAAATTACAACAAAATTGAAATAATGGTTACTTGTTATTAAAGCTGTTCAGAAAAAAATGTAATCAAACCAAATTAAAGAAAAAAAATTGAACAACCAACTATGGACCGTAAAATTTAGTTCAGATGCTTAAAATGCTCCCCCCTTCATATTCAATACAATTTTTAACTGTATGAGCAGTCACGGTTACAAACTTTTTTGACACACTTCTGCGGCAATTGTACGAAATTTATCTCCAATTGTGTTCTCTAATTGTGGAATTGTTTTCGGTTTAAGATTGTAAACTTTATCTTTTAGCACAGTCCACAAAGGAAAAAAAGTCCAATGGTGTTAGGTCATTTTTTATAAAATATCAGAAGAAATACATATTTGGTAATTATTTAAAGAATATGTCCATGCACACATTATAAGGTGTAAAGGGAGTTAATTATCAACTTTATCTAATATCAATGACCGACGAATATATCCGCGCACTATAGTGCACGTCGTAACTAGCAGTTTCAAACCAGAGGCCTTCTACTGCTTGATTACTGTGCTGCTATAACTTGGAATGTCAGTAATTCATGTCAGATATTAAGTTCGTCTGTACTGTAATGATGTCGTATTCGCGGTAATGTGGTCTTGTTAGTCATAGTTTTCAATGTTTTTAGTCATGAGTTGGAAAAGTAGTCAGATAGTCATAGTTACTGGATGAAGTAATTGTTTAGTGAGTTTGAGGAAGGTTGGTGGCAGGATTGAGAGTTTGTAGGAGGTTTGGATGAGTAGGTGGTTTGTTGTCTTCATTGGTAGTAATCTAATATCATATTTTCTTCAAGATATACAAATTTCACTCTGTGTTTTAAATGAATGAAATAATTTGGTTTGTCTCATATGACAAGTAATCTGTATATATCAAAAACATAGATTTTCTGTCTGCCGGCTATAGAAATAAAACTGGAGACATTTAAATACAAAGAAAAATATGGTTCTTATATAACTTTTTTCGAGGGAACTAACTACAGATCAAGGTCCTTTTTTAGGATCTACCAATTGGGGATCATAGCTTTTTACCCTACAATGAGTAAATTACATGCTTAGGCCCCGCTATGAGTAAATCATCCCTTTCCTCTTCAAAGAACATTAGAAACATAAAATCTCCATCAAGTTCTGTCACAAAAGTAATTTTTTTGCTGAGTATTAAGCTATTTTAGTTACTATAAAATGAGCCAATATCTTTTTGACCAAAAGAGGAATGTCAACAACAACAACAAAAAATATAAAACTTATAAAAATCAACAAATAGAGGTCATTTATCACTGGAGACATAATATTACTGATTATTTTATAATAATGAAATATATATTCCTTCATTGAGGAAAAAGATAACTTCTTAGGGAGAGTGAAAATTTGGTTACAATATTCTAACATAGTGCAATCAGTTATTATGTGGTATTTACTCATTGTAGGGTAAAAAGCTAATGAAATGGTCTCCACATATAAAAATTTTTTTATAAACTTTTTTTTTAAACGCTTTGATTATACCATTAAATTTTTCATTATCCTTTTACCCTACAATGGTTACAATATTTATCAGAGAAAGTAAGATAATTCTAGAAAACGTAAAATTTTATTAAAACGACAAAGACAGAGAACATCACCAAGGTAACATTGAAAGGAGGTTATAAGTTGTTTCCCTTCCCTTCTTTTAAGGAATTTCTTCCCTTAACTCGTCATAAAAGTTATAACTTGTTGGGGGGTGGAGAGGCAGGATGACAATGATTTAACGGCTGGTGCACAAAACCTACCTGTGCTGGAGGAATACAGAATTATTACTCTTCTCATGCTATGAACCAGAAATTTAATTGTGTTATAATCTTTGGAAGAATAGAAAGTTAAAAGTCTTAGTACCGAAAAATGACTATGTAGGAAGTTTAACTGAGTGTTGTTAGTCAAAATATTTGAAGACAACAACAAAAGCCACCCAATGGGAAAATACTGAACCTAGATGTTCAAGACAAAAAATTTAAAAATTTTCATATGGGGGGGATTTCAAAAATTACATCTCTACACAAAAAAAAGTTTAATATAAAAACTAACGACGCGTTTCGAACACTTCGTGTTCTTCCTGCGGTTTACGTCGAAAAAAATATACATATCTCATGTGAAAGCCCATGCTGGCATTGAAGGGAACGAAAAAGCAAATGTGCTGGCAAAAATGACTTCAACAGAGGAATCTCTACAGATTCCCTACAATCAGTTTCCAAAATCATATGTTGAGAAGTTGACAGAAATAGGATCATTACGGGTGTGGGAAGAGGAATGGATGGCAACTCTAAAAGTATCTCACACCAAGCAATATTTTCCTACAGTACTCAGCAGATTATCAAATAAACACTTTGATTTAAGCAGCTACCGGTTAACTATGTTTCTAACCGGACATGGTAAATTTAAAAGTTACTTCAATCGTTTTAAAATTCATGACTCAGCTTTATGCAGCTGTGATAATCTCATTGTCCAAACCCCGGATTACCTTCTCTTCCATTTGTGCCCTCCTTAATAACAACAGACACCATCTTCAGAAAACTGCAATGTTACAAGGGTTAAACTAGCCACCAAACAAAATTGAGCTCATAACAAATTTATTTCATAGTTTTTACAAATTCATAAATAACATAGATTTCATATAACATAGTGTAACGATGCACATGTAATATAACAAATGGATCATGTGAAAATATTACAGTAAACTCCCTCCAAGTAGGGGTACTACTTGGGAGGGAAAAAAGACCACCAGAGTGAATTATTTGGAATTAAATACAATATACGAATGTTGAATTGCACTATTGAAGCTTTGAACAAGGAAATTAGTATGAAAAATGACTGCATTAATCTTGAACTTTAACAAAACAAGACAACATACTAAATATGAACCACGTTATAAATAACAAAATTTTTTAATTATCTTATTAAGGCTCAGGATTCATTAAGTCATTTTTCATACTAATTCCCTTGTTAAAACCTCGATTTTGCAATTCAACGTTCATATATTGTATTCCATTTCAAATAATTCATTCTGATGTTCTTTTCTTTTCCATATCAGATACGTACGAGTGGATATTACCACTCGTATATTATTTTAGACGTAAACCTGAATAAGAACACTAAGTGTTCGAAACGCTTTGTTAGTTTTCATATTAAACTCTTTTTCTAGTGTGGAGAAGTAATTTTTTTAATCCCTCAACATGAGTAAATACCACACTATAACAGATAGGACAAGTAATGAAATTCCAATAAGTTTAAGAATTGTCGCCAAATATTTAAAAAGTAGTTGAAAGACAGCTCAAGTTAATTTAGATTTTAGTGAAATCCCTATTTTTATATATGGAAGAGAAAATTTAAAAAAAATATAAAATTAATATTATAAATGCAATGCAAAGATTGTAACAAAGTATGTTACGGAGAAACTAGTCGTTTCTTGACACAGAAAGAAAGTTTTTCAAAAGAAAGAACTTACCAGTACACATATTCTATAATGAAATGAAAATGAAATATTAAATATTAATGAAAGAAAAAAAATTGCTAGAAAAAAAATAGTTTCTATATTGTTTAGTGCTTCCTTGTTTTTTCTGGTGAAATTTGGTGCCTTGCTTAGTCGCGTGTTTATCCAAACAAGACAGTTGTTTAAATTTAAAATTATTTTTAAAATTTCCAATGTCATAGTTATTTTTGTTTCAAAAATATTATACTTCTGTAAACCCTCTCACTTGCTTGTTGCCTGAAATCACTATTGTATTTATATGGAATTTTTTGCACTATAAAATGCATTTTTATTTGTTGATTCTTTAGATATTTCTTATATTTCTTCTGTTTTGTAGTTCTCTGAAAAAACATTTTTAAATAAACCCAAAAGGTCGCCATTTAATGTTTGATGTCAAGGTGAAGAACTGACCAATTGCTGATAAATATGGATATATTTATGGATTATCCTTTAAGGATTTCTTTAGCAGCAAGTAATGTAACAAATCTATTTTAACGAACAATCTGTTTTTGAAAAGTACACTTCAAAATATTCATTAAAGCTTGGACTGTGGTAATTAACATGCACAGTGATAGGAGCTGGCATTTAGGGGGAGATTGACTGGGGATCTATGATTATTCATGAGAAGGCGTAAGTTAGTGGTTACTAAACCTACATAGAATGCATTACAGTCAGTGGAGTCCAATCGGTATGCGGCCCTGTGGTAACGTAATAACTAGACTCTTACAATAACTGTTTATTATTAATAACTAGTTTAACACCCATCACTTTGCCAACTGATATAATAACTTTTTGATACACACACACACACACATATATGTATATATATATATATATATTTCACATAAACACGTGAAATATGGTTGGGTTTTTGACTCTGACGAAGACCGCTTGTTACGGTTGAAAGATCTTAGTCTTGTTTTCCTATTTCATATTTCATAATGTGGTTTGAAATTTTTCGTTGGACATACGATGCGAAACTGACAAATATATTTCAATGTAAAAAAAACATAGAGAAATTAAAAGCACACACTTACAGTCTCTAATTTTTGGTTTGAACCGTCTTCAGGAGAGATAAGAGAGGGAAACTCTCTTATATAAAAGGGAACATAATAGAGGGGTTTCCCTCTCTTATCTCTCCTGATGACGGTTCAAACCGAAAATTAGAGACTGTAAGTGTGTGCTTTGATTTCTCTATGTTTCTTTTTCTACATTGAACTATATTTGTCTGTTTCAGATCGTATTTCCAACGAAAAAGTATATATACATATATAACATAGAATGAACTAAATTCACAAAGAACGTAAGTTATATAAAAAAATTGAACTTTTGATACGAATTTAATGAATCTTATTTGTAAAAGGAAATAATCATTCTAATCAATAGACTTCTCCTTGAAAATGATGGATTTCAAGATATACTTCCATGATTCTTAAAAAACAGGATAAATATATATTTCATAACATCATTCTTGTGAGCTATATTTACTATCACTTACGTATTGTACTTTTAAGTTTTATTGCAAAAGACGTATTTATTATTTAAATCATGCCAATATATGTAATGTAGCATAATACTTAGATTTATACCCTTACCTATATTGCTTGAATATAAAGTAAAAATGTACACTTTATTAAAATGAAAAAATTTTGACTTATGATTCATTCTGTAAGGTTGTAAGAAGGTTACAGGTCATCCTGTTCGATAGATCAGATTGAAATTTTGAAAATTGAAAGAATTGAAAATAGAGTATATTTGGGGCATGTCATTTTTATTTTTTTAAAATGACATTAACAAAAAGGGACTATATGATATATTTTATGCTTTCAGAAAATATTTTTTAACGCTAAACGATTTACTATAGCACAATGAAATTTTGTTAAAAAAAACTATACTTAAAATGAAATTCCGATTACAGCTAAGAGCAATATACTTGTGACAGCTGAAAATTCATCTTGGAATATATATATATATATATATAATATATATATATATACCAACTTAGCCCGTCGATGACATCTGTGATGTCGAAAGCTTGCGCATTCAATACGTTTTCTTTTCTTTTATTTATTATTATTATTATTTTTTTCTTTATTTTCTAACTAACTATACCTTCCCTATTAATTCTTACTCTCTTTCAACTCTTTATTTAATATATCTTTTCAAGTTTACTATTAATCTTAATTATTATTAACATTATTATTATTATTATTATTAATTTTCTTAATCTATTTATTCTCTATTAGTCCATTTATACCGTTGACCTTTCAACTCTTTTATTCTAACCGCTTGTTTCTTGTTCATTATTGACCTTTAATCTTTAACCTTCTCTTTATATTAACCTGTACTATCCTTTTATAGCACACTTTAAAATTTTATAGAACTGTACTTTTATAGTTCTATTTATAGCAATGACTAAGCATGAGTCATCGATTTTAATTTAACATGTCACTTAGCCAACTCCTTTTCCAGTTGAACCCTGTTAGCAGGAGGTTAGTTCGTAGGACCGAATTTCTCAGTCTTAAGATCGTGAATGCCGAGACTGCGGTTAATTTTAATGATACTTGTTTAAAAGAGGATCTGCTGCCTATTTATACCAATATATATATATATATATATATATATATATATAATATATATATATATATAATAAATATGTTTCACGATGAATCACAAACACAGAACTAAGGAACAAACACACTTAGTGTCTTTAATTTTTAATTGAACCGTCATCAGGAAGGTTAAGATAGGGACACCTAGCGCACTTGTGAAACGATGGTTGGAAACTTATATATATATATATATATATATATAAAACTGTTTTTTGGCAAAAAAAGTGACTTTACCGGCATAATTCTTTCCAAACAATAAGGATCATCTACACTATTTCAGAATCACCATACTTTACTTTAAAGTAAAAATGGGTTACTTGCTATACTTGTGGGATTTGTTTACATTTGTGAGGGACGGGAAGACTGACATGGCTTCTTTTATAATAGTATAGATTAACATAAAATAATATGCAATATCACACAATGTTATTAAGTATAATACTTTATATTATAACGACCTCAGTACTCTGATCAGAGTACCGTAGGACTGTCGATACTACTGTTTACTACGTGGACATTGATACATGCATAATTAGCGTAATGCTTGAGAGACAGCGGAGTGCTTTCATGAAGTGATAGGACAACTCGAGCTATGACTCTCATTCAGGGAGTGCAGCTTTCATAAAAGTCAAAGCCTTCAACAAGAAGACCTAATGACTAAGTTCCTTCTCGCAATATTTCATATATAGAATAATATTGCTTACACCATATTTTCACAGTATTAAAGAAAAAGCAAAAATATGGCAGAGTTATGATGGGTCAGATTATACGACCATGGAGTTCATGCCGTCCTATAAATGCACATCGCACTTCAGTAAATGGAATTCGGAAGTTGTATGGGAAAACAGTTTGCCAAGTTTGTGATATTTAATATATATTTGAGGATGTCTTCCTGCACGCGTGAAGTAAGTGCGAAATTTTTTAATTGAAATGAATTCATGAAGTTCAAATGAATTTATATGATATTTCAGAAGAATAACACTGTTAATTGTAAGAAATTGCTCCAATCAAACATATATTTATATATATTTCAATGTAGAAAAAGAAACATAGAGAAATCAAAAGCACACACTTACAGTCTCTAATGTTTGGTTTGAACCGTCTTCAGGAGAGATAAGAAAGGTGAACCAAGAGCACTGGTCCAGAGACGGTTGGTTTCCCTCTCTTATCTCTCCTGAAGACGGTTCAAACCGAAAATTAGTGACTGTAAGTGTGTGCTTTTGATTTCTCTATGTTGTCTTTTTCTACATGGAACTATATTTGTCCGTTTCAGATCGTATTTCTAACGAAAAAGTATATATATTTATAATATACTCCTTGGTGTGTTGCATGTTGGTCGAACAAAGTGTTTGATAAATCAAATAAAACATCAGTTTGTTGTTAATGAGTTTGATATTATGCTTAAGTGTAGTAGAGTTGAGAGTAGACTACTCCAGATTTTTTTATTTTAGTTTTTATTTCTGAATGAATGCGTGTGGTTGAGATATGAAAGCTTTCAATGTATATATATAAAGATTTCACATAAACACGTAAAAATATCTTAGAACCGCAACAAGCGGTGTTCGTCAGAGTTAAAAACCCAACTAAAACACTAGATGCAGAAACATCTGGTGAGGGGTTGAGAAGAATGGGAGGGAAGAGTGGTATTTTAAAAGGGCATAAAGTGCAGTAAAGGACAAATGTCCAAAAAGGAATGTTTGTGTAAGAAAGAGTAAAAAACTATCCGCTAGCTGCAAACCTCTTCGAAGAGCCTATTGCTCTCGTAACGAAAGTATCAAGTTTGAAGAGACCGTTACTAATGTTTATAATATTTGATCTATTAAATTTAATTAGAGACGATTCAATAATATTTCTTAACAACATCGACTTTTCTTAGGTAATAATTTAACTCCTGTCCAATCAATATGATGATTTTCATTGTTTATATTGAGTATTGTTTAGATATAGAGTTGGTATAAACTCTTCCTCCCACTCTTCTCAATCCCTCACCAGATGTTTTCTGCATCTAGTGTTTCAGTTGGGTTTTTGACTCTGACAAAGACCGCTTGTTAGGGTTGAAAGATCTTAGTCTTGTTTTTCCATATTATATTGTGGTTTGATCATTGATATATATAACATTCAAATGTTCAAAAATTAATTAGATACTTAAAATAATAAATGCAGTTAAAGATTCAGTGAGAGTTGAGAAAAATACTCTTTTGTGTCTGAGTGGCTTACGATTGGAAATGGAATGAGATTTGACTAAACATAGAAAAGACTGATATAGAAAGAAATGAAAAGGAAAGGAAGGAAGTCCTTATTAACAATGCCCGCCTTATGGGCACCCAGGAAAAAAAACTTAGTATTAATGAGATAGAATCACTGCCTTTTCTTCAAAGAACAGGGGCTTATTTGATCTTTAAAAAAAAGACAGTTTCTGAATGGACTGAAGATGTCAATAATATTTTGAAATGAGAAAACTTTTCATATATGCTCCGCTAGTTCTAGCTATATCTTGAATCCAGATTAGAAGTATATATTTCATTTATTCAGATGCAAATATCGAAGGATTAAATGCAATTTTAAAACAGGAACTATACAGCCGTGTATTAAATATTGTTTTTGTGTTTTTCAAATAGATTGAGCGACAAAGAAAAATGCGCCAATACATTTGAAATGCATGTCAATAAAAGAGGAAATTGTATGTTGTGGTTGGGATTAAACAAGAATTTACTGCAATATCAATACAGAAACTTTAGAAAATTTATAGCTGAAAACCAAACTAGATGAAGTCTTTGAAAAGTCATATATTATATAAACCGTTATAATTTCAAAATAGTTTATTAGAAAGGGGGGGAAATGTGAATGCTTTAACGCGAGACTCAGTCATGGAAGGTATTGAAATAGATGATAATATTATTATTAATATAGCTTCTAGCCATTCACTTATAAAGTTCAAAAATCGGTGTTCTAAGAGTTGAGGTGTTCAATATCGATGACGATTTTGTTCTAAAGAAATTACACTATTGTTTTTAAGCCGGTGTTTTGACAGAAATTGTTTGGCATTTTCAAGGCTAAAACAATTTGTTAACGACATAAGTAGTGAAAACAAATACATCCACGGAATATCAAGCAACAGGAAACAAAAAACAACAGAAATGGAGTAGATGGTGAGAAGTAAAACTAAGGTATCTCTTATTTTTCATTGGTTTTCTCCACCAGCCTACACTAATAGTACCATCTGCATTAAACTTGGTTTGCATATTAAAGAAAGGAAGTTTGTTATTATTATTATTTGGTAATTGTATGGTAAATAGGAGTCTGTGGTGAAAACTATTGAACTTATTTTATACTATAGATTCAGAATCTACCTGAATATGCTAACCAAATCTAATGCAGATGGTGCTATCAGTGTAGACCAGAGGTTCCCAAATTGGGTTCCGCGGAACCCAGGGGTTCCTCAACGGACTGTCTGGGGTTCCGTGAAAAACATTCAGCAAAAACATTTGTCTAATTTTTTTTTGTGGCTATGGATTTATTCTATATTTCTTGTGAATCATGAAACCGAATAATATTTATATCTACATATACCCACCCATAAGTAGAAGTGGTCAAAAAAGTATTCATATTTAACATGAATCACTAGTCAGTTTTTGGAACTATCTGATCTGTTCTGAACATGTTATAATATAAACTATTGTATTTAATAACATTGTGTGTTATTGTATATTAGTTTATGTTAATCTATACTATTATAAAAGAAGCCATGTCAGTCTTCCCGTCCCTCACAAATGTAAACAAATCCCACAAGTATAGCAAGTAACCCATTTTTATTTACTATAAGTAAAGTACAGTGATCCTGAAAAAAATCGATCTCGAAATTTTGATGGAATTATATGTTTGAGGTCCAAAAGTTGTTTTATGATGCTTTTTCCATGATGTCTGTGAGGGTAGGTGGCTCGGTGAGTGAGTGTGTTAGGATTGCTTGTTACCACGCTACGGTCCAGAAACTTGGATGGATCAAGTTGATATTTTACACAAAAATGGGATTCATAGTGTAGATGATCTCTATTGTTTGGGAAAAATTACGCATGACGCTAAAGTCACTTTTTTTTGCCAAAAACCAGATTTATATATATATATATATATATATGCAAAACTAAAATTTTATCGGGACTCATAAAGTCTTTGAACTGACCGAGTCCCGATAAAATTTTAGTTTTGTTTCTATTCCGCGGTCGATACATATATATATATATATATTATATATATATATATATATATATATATATATATATATATATATAGTTCAATGTTGAACTGTATTTATCCATATATATATATATATACGGTCTCCAACCGTCGATTCACAAGTGTGATTGGTGTCCCTATCTTAAATCTTCTGATGACGGTTCAATTGAAAATTATAGACAGTAAGTGTGTTTGTTCCTTAATTTTGTGTTTGTGATTCATCGTGTAACGTATATATTCCAAGATGATTTTTCAGCTGTCACAACTATATTGCCCGACTGCTTAACGTCCTCTCCGAGGGACGACGTACTCATATTTATTCACCTCCCGTGTGAATAAATCGAGTGCCAGGTAGGTATCGAACTCCGGACTACCAGTCCAGAGGTGAGTACCTTAACCACTGAGCTAATCTGGGCACTAATCCCGATTTATTAAGAACATTAAGCCTAAACTAAATGCCCAATAGTGTTATTTTATCAATATAGTGCCTAGTTGTTACAATTATTGTTTACTGATTATTTTAGTCTAATTAGACATGGAAGAAGTGATAGTGAGAGTTAGTCATCTCCATAGTTAACATTTATTACTTCCTTAACCACCCACAACCTACTCAAACCTTCCCACCCCTCCGTTCAGTAAATTACATTTATACTGATCTTACAAAATCTTTAAATTGATTTATGTATAATAATAAATGCTGGATTGATAAGAAACTTGGAATTATTAACAATAGAAGAATAGCCTATAGTCGTATGTTATAACACGCACTTACACAAGAGCAAAGGAAAAAATCGATCCAATTAGAGAGCAGGGTTAGTAAGAATGGTCATCGCCATTCACCGGCTGACCTGATTGGTCGGCCTCGTTAGTTAGCCCAATCAGTGGCTCAGCTCCGCCTAAATGACTCTCATCTATTGCCAGTTTGTAGGAATCAACGTAACTTTTTCAACTGGGAATAATGTTCCCAGTCTACGTTTTCAAAAAAAGTCTATTTCCTTTATATATATATTCTAGTATTTCCAGCTAGTAGCTGATATGATAATTATCAATTTGTAAAATAGTGGTTCTTTTTCCAGCTTTGGCGGATTAAGGCGAATGATGTTATAATATTTCTTTGATAATAATAATAAGATATCGTTATATTAATATATGTATTTTTAGGGTCTGACTCCGGCTACGGGGTGGATAATTAAATGTCTTGGTAGTATCCGAGTTATCCCCATATATATATTGAAGTTTGGGTAAAGAAGTTCGCTATGTTACACACAAGTATGCTCTTCAGAGGGCTCTGGAGCTCGTCACCTAGAAGGGTTCACTTTGTGTTGGGAGGTAGACCCTCTGATTCTCATGCATCTATCCGTCAGTATCGTAGCCACAAGAGCGGGCAACAGGTTGTGCTGATTGTGTTGACTGACTAACAGGCGGAAGGCTTTCTGACCATTGACTTCAACTTTAGGAAAGACAGGTTCAGTAGGACCACTGGTCTAGAGTTCTACTCGAGAGCTCTTAAAATATGTTCGTACCACGGTTGGTGTGTGGGGGAGAGAGAGAGAGAGAGCGAGAGGGGGGATCCCATTCAAGATTTGCTTTGGTTGTTCCGCACGCTTCGTCGTTAGTTGGTTCGACCTGTAGTTCTGTGGTTCTTAAAGTAGTTAGGGTTAACGCTCCTAGTGGGTCATGCAGCTATATCCGCAAGTTGCATTGGCTTTATATATATATATATCCATAGGTTCATTGAATCAGGGGCAAAAACGGCCACTGACCTTACCTGTAGCTGAGCAGGTTCACTAGGACCTCTTGTCCGGAGTTCGATCCGAAACTTAAAAATAAGTTGGTACTACGGACGGTGGGAGCCCATGGAGGGGTTTTCTTTCCATACTGCCAACTGTGGTTGGACTCATAGTGGCTGTTGGTACTTAGCCAAGTTGGGTAGACCCCTGTGGTTGCTGTGTGAGAAGCAGTAACTTCTTGGGAGCATGCCTGTTTAGCATACCGGGGAGCTAGAGACCCCAAACCCTTACCAGTGGAAGCGGACCTTGAACTCAGCTGATTGGACTGGACAGCTGGTACTTGCCTAGTAGAGGGTCGACTCTTGATAGAAGCTCAGAGTTGGGACGATTAGATACCACCCCTTCGAACCCTTATATGTTCTGTTCACATAACTAGCACAAACCAGGTAGCGTTTAGCCAACGAGAGGTTTTAATATCTCTATTAATCATTTCTCTTGAGATACTAACAGCACTCCTTAGAATGACGCCCTGATGGGGTTCGATTAACTAGTAGTAACCATCCCTGGTCCCTGGGTAACGGGCTTTACCCTCTTCGGACGGTGACGACTGAATTCAAAGGAACTCTATGGTAGTCCTTCAACTGTGAGGCATTGCAGGTATATCTTGACCACTAAAACCCTGTTGGTACCACGGTGGTGGGGGTTGCCCATACGGGATTTCCTGTGGTAGTATCGCTTGTCTCGTCGTTGGTGTTGGACTCGTGGTATCTGTGGTTCCTCTAGCAGGAAGGGTAGGGTCACTAGCAGTATTCAGTGTTCGTGTAGCTTAGATAATAAATTGTAATAATTTGTCCCTTGTTGGAGGTTTCTTTTTGTGAGTATACTCGTACCACTAAGTGAGCAAGATTTAAAGATTCATTTGACAACCTGATAATTTTCTGCTGAGTTAGTATTCTGTCGTATTCCAAAGAGGTTCTATGAATGGAGTAAAAGTATGAAGAAAATAATTGATTTATGCAAAAAAAATGAAAAACTTTTCTTTTTCTTATAGAAGCAGTAGTTGGACTAAGAGTTTGTTTTCCTTCTCTGCTCATTGATTTATAAAGCCTGAGTTTCTTTTGAAGGTTATTTCTTATCATTTGAATATAGCAAGTCGTGATAAACAGCTTAAAGTATATTTTTATTCAGGATGTATTTCGGTTTATATCTCTCTAAATAAGTTTTATACTTTCTGTACTAAATACATTTTCATAACTTACTTGATTTATATTTATATTTCTCAAAGGACTTTAATATTTTATAACAAAACGCAAATTTTGTCTAAAAAAAAAAAAGAAAAAAAAATACTTCTCTATTCCCCCAATAACGATACCATAACTTCACACATATTCTATCAAATCAAAGAACTAGCTACAACTTTTCAAAAACATTCTTCTTAAACTAACTGAAAAGAGTAAAATGAAAATGCTTTTCACCAGTGAATTATTAGAGGAAATACCTCAAAGACAGCCTTAAGGGGAAGCACTAAATAAATGAGAATCAATTTGTCTGACTGTACATTTATAAGTGCAGTCGAGAAGTAAAGTAATATAAATGGTATAATATATATATATATATATATATATATATTATGAACAATGATCAAATCACAATATGAAATTGGGAAAGAAAGATTATGATCTTTCAACCGTAACAAGCGGTCTTCGTCAGAGTCAAAAACCCAAACGACGTAGACCGCTTGTCACGGCTGAAAGATCTTCGTATATTTTTCCCATTTCATATTCTGGTTTGATCATTGATTGTTATTTCACGTGTTTATGTGAAATGTCATTACGTGTTTATATCATTGATTGTTATTTCACGTGTTTATGTGAAATCTTATATGAATGTACTCTTTTAAACACAGGTATTAAACTAAATTATTCAATTAGACCACATTTGAGTTAATTTCAAACTGTTACAAACAAAATGGACGTCATATAGAAATTCAATTATAAATTAAAATGATTTGGAAAAAATGAGATCCTCTGATTGGTTGAAATGATCATACAATAGAAAAGACATGCGCATTATGTACTGTTGGCGGGACATGATGGGACTTCATTCTGCGCGAATAATTATTTATTTATATACTAAATAGAGACCTCTATGTATCTTAAGTTTTATTGAATTCAACTATTTTAAAAATTTATTTTCACCCATTTTATACTTTGATTAGAGTAACATTAGTTTAATGGAATTTTTAATAGTATACACTCTGTATTATGATGTATACTAACATCATTTTAGTATACATTAAATGTATATTTTATTTATTAAAAATTATTAAAATTTATTAAAAATAGTCATAATAATGTCAAATATATAAAAAAAGTTACTTAATTTAATATTATTATAACAGATAAAAGTAATTGTTTTACTGTTATTATTTAATTTGATATTTATTAGTATCAAATATTAACAGTAATATAACATTGTAACAAATCTGGAGTAGCCTACACTCAACTTTACTATAAGTAAAAAAAATATCAAAACTCGTTTTCAACAAAATGATTTTTTTTCTCTTGAAAAGCTTTCACATTCAATCATAATTCAAGACTTTTACATTTTGTTGAAAAAATACCTTTTGTTGTTTTAAAAATTTGTGCATTTCTTTAATTTATTCTTCTCTTCTTAAATTAAATCATGAATATGTACTTTATATCGCTATCTCGTACTTTAAGACCTATCACTTTATCCAACATCGTCGGATCCGAAATCATTGCATCTTATTCTCAAAGGTCATTTAAATTAACTGTTATCACTATTTAAAAAATTCAAATTAACTATGCAAAGAAATAAATTGGAAAAATGATATGGCTTAATATATTTATATTTGCAAAGTAAATATAATAATAAAGCTGTTAATAATAATACAATTTATATACACTTTATAACATTTTAATTCATATAATATGTTTATAATTAATGAAAATAAAATAACGTTTTAAAAACCAGATATTAAAAAAAAAACGCTTGTATCTCTGGAACACTACTAATACTGTTGTATAAATAATTTGCAAAAGACTGCAAATAAGAGCTACTATTTAATATTAACTTTGATTTGATAAATAAATATTCATGTAAAAGAAAAATATTATATCCTGAAGATATCTACAAATATAGACGATACATTGGCTTAAAGGAGTTTTATTGAGAGGTGTTTGACGCTGGACCAGAGGTTCCCAAAGTGGGTTCCGCGGAACCCAGGGTTCCTTAACCGACTCTCTGGGGTTCCGTGAAAAATATTTAGTAAAAACATTTTTCTAAAATTTTTTTATTCTGGGTATGGATTTATTCTATATTTCTTGTGAATCATGAAACCGAATAATGTTTACATCTACATATACTCATAAGTAGAAGTGGTCAAAATTTTATTCATATTTAGGATGAATCACTAGTCAGTTTTTGGAACTATCTGATTCCCAAATATTCCTTCTATTGCAAAAGCAGCACTTCACACATTGCTGCCATTTCCCACTACCTACTTATGTGAAACTGGATTTTCCCTTTAAACTGCCATAGAAACCAAATACCGAAGTAGACTTAATGCTGGGCTAACTTGAGAACCAAACTCTCAACTATAAAGGCAAAAATTATTACAAATCAAACTGTGTTAAAATTGTTAGTAATTCTGTTTTATATGTCAATAGTCACTTTCTGTGGAAAATATGATAAAATAGCGAAATACTTTTAGTTTGAATTTTTATTTGAAATATAAATTAAAACATTGTCAGATTTTTAAAAAAAATTATTAATCTTTTGTAATTGTTTTTAAACGTACATACTATTTAAAAAAGTATATGAAAATATTTATATTATGATTGTATGAAATCATTAGAATCTGGGGTTCCCGGGGAAGTTACTGGAACCAAAAAGGATTCCACGTCGAAAAAAGTTTGAAAAACTGCGCTAGACCAAACCTCGATAAAGGAAAATAGTGTTGATTATAAGAAAATAGTAGGTATGTGTGGATATCTTTTATCCATAAAAAACATTTTTTATAGCCAGAAGTATAAAATTTTGAAACAGAAAAACTAAGTATTACATTGAAGATTATTTGACAAAGAAAAATAGACAGTTTTTAAAATCCGCAGACTACTTTTCTTTGTAAAATAATCTTTAATTTAATACTTAGTTTTTATGTTTCAAAATGTTATACTTCTGCCTATGAAAAAGCTATTAAATGAAAACCAAAATGTTGGCAATGACAGTTTAATTTGAACCTGAAGAACTGACCTAGTCGTGATAAACTTTATTTTTGTATATATATGTAGAAACCTTGTTAAAAATAAGACCATATTTGTCCAAAACTTGCTTCATTATAAGTTTCTCATTCATTATTTTTCTAAACAACGTTCTTGTTACTACATCGACCGGATACAATATATTACCGATATTGGTAAGCTTGAAAAACTTGTAAAAAAGCCAGTTTCACCCAAATATGGTCTTGTTTTAACAATGTTTATATACGGGAAGGACTGCTATGCAAAAAATTTCTCTAGTTTTCCAAGCTTGGTTTAGAACACTTCTGATAAATTGAACACTAACTCTCCGAATGATGATTTATTTCTGAATCCCAAAATAGTAATCCAATAATACACTATTTTTGTTGTTCATGTGTATTATTGAATTACTATTATGGGATTCAGAAATAAATCATCATTCGGAGAGTTAGTGTTCAATTTACCAGGTTGAAAACCAAGCTTAGAAAACTAAAGAAATTAAATAGAAAATGAACGAAAATGAAAATTGGCATAGTTTTTAATAAAACTATATATATATATAAAATGATTATATTTTTTAGATTACATTGCCAGAACATAATCCTTGCTCTGTCACTTTTCCGGTTTTCTAATAAGTAGTTTGAAATTTCAAAAAACTTTATTAGAAAAGTGACAAGAACAAGGATTCTGAAACTGTTAAATGAAGTATGCATTAAGGAAAGTCTCCTCCCTAAATATACAGATATATATATATATAATGTTCAAACCACAATATGAAATGGGAAAAAAAGACTAAGATCTTATGGTTGAAAGTTCTTAGTCTTTTTTTCCCCATTTCTTATTGTGGTTTGAACGTTGATTATTATTTCTCGTATATGTTCTGAAAACTTGTTATATATATATATATATATATATGTAAATTTGAATCTTTTCTCTAAGGACTGCCTGGTTGGTTGACCTGTGATTGCACAGTTGGTTGTATTGACATCACTTGTGAATGGACAGTGTATCCTAGTTAGTGTTTTCATTGTAAATTAAGGAAAGGACTATTAATCAATTGTATAGTTTAATGAAAACTAACAATAGTTTATTTGTTCGACTTTCTCTAAAAACTTCCACATCACATATATATGAAATTAAACCACAAAGAAAAAATAGAAAACAATAGTAAAAATGCTCTGAGGCCTTTTAATTTATGTCATCAGAAAAAAAAACCAATTTTTTGTTTGTTACCTTCCTTATACCTACCTTTTATGTTATCTTCTTAGTTCTTACTTTGTTTGCTCTCTGATGACATAAATTGAAAGGCCTCAGAGCATTTTTACTATTGTTTTCTTTTTTTTCCTTGTGATTTCATTTCATTGTTTGCATCACGTGTTTATTTATTGTGATTCTTCTGCATATGTATATATATATTTCATACACTGGTTTTCTTACTTATTGAGGTTTGGTGTAGATCACCAAAGTATTCTTTATGGAGGTTTTTTTGATAAAGAAAAAAAATATTATTGAATATATGTAGTCGAGATAGGAAAACATATTATTACATCTATGTTTATTAATCCTGATAAAATTATCAACCCTAAAGTAGAAACAAATAAAATTTATCAAGACTTGGTCAGTTCTTCAGAAATTAAACACTCATTGCCTACGTTTTGGTTTTTAGTTAAAACCTTTTTCATAATCAGAATTATATAAAATTCTTGAAAGAGAAAACCTTAAGAATTTCAATAGAGATTTCTTAAAATAAAACAATTTGTGAATTTCAAAACTACTATCTAGTTTGAATAAACACGCGACACTTATATAATAAGAGTTGTATATTATCTAAATATATGTCTTATTATATAAATATTTTAGTAATATGTAGGTATTATAACTTTGTAATAGTTGTTATATCTGTGAATACTTGAATGCCTTACAAGCTTTGCTAGCTATTCTCCTGTGGAATTCTTCTTATTATGCGAACTTATTTATGGAAAGATTTGTTCATTTCTAAGTAATCTCAAAATAATTTTAAAGTCAAGGAAATAATGGTTATTTAGAAGTATCATTTCATCATGAAGACAGTAGGAATAATAATTGGGACAAGTATAGCTTTTTCTCTATAAAATTATGTTAAACATATTCTTCTACCTAAACATTTGCCCAAAAAGATTTTTAAACAAAGTATAATATTTTAATAATTGCAATCGGTATTAGCATAATAACATAAGGGCTGGTAAGAATAATACAGACAATCAGACGCTTTGTCTTTCCGATAGTAACTCTCTTCCTCGCTAGATAGCAGGGTGATCAGCTCTAACCAAAATTGCTCACTTTAAGAAACTTCAAAGTGGACAATTTATCAAGTTCTTAAGTACTTTAAGAAACTTCTAGGGCTATTAATGTATTATACCAAATTTTTTAATTGTAATTTATTAAAATAAATTATATTTTCAAATGTTTAACATTACTTTTAACCTACAACTTTAGAAACTTGTATTTTTAAACATACTTTGAAGTACAATTAGAGTTATTAAAGTAGTATATCAATTCTCGAAAATAGATTTATTAACATAAACTATATTTTAAAATGAATATATTCACTTATACTGTGTTTTTTTTTAATTTCCATAATTAAATATTTCATTAACTTGTATTTACATAAATATTCAAGTTAGATTAATTACATTATCCTTATTTTGTTTACTTATAAAGGTTTACTTAAATTGAAATTTTAGAAACATCTCACATTTATATAGCCAGAACTAAAACACGTATGTTCTCGGGGAAAATTTAAATTCTTTGAATTTTATAAGAATATTTTAGTTATATTGGAAATATTACCTCATATAGGAAATATATATATATTTCCAATTAATAATACTATTTACCAACAAAATTATAAAAAAATAATCCGTGGTATATTTTTTTTTATATTTTGGTACAGAGGGTCTCCAACCGTCTCTGTACCAGTGTGCTTGGTTTCCCTCTCTTACCTCTCCTGAAGATGGTTCAACCGAAAATTAAAGACTGCTAGTGTGTGCTTTTAATTTCTCTATGCTTCTTAATATAAATTGAACTGTATTTGTCCATTTTGGATGGTATTTTCATCGAAAATGTGTTTTTTTTATATTATAATATATCCAGTGATGGGATTCAGAGGGTTTAGGCGAACCCATTATTCAAATGTCAACACCTTCAGTGAACCCTTTCTTTATCTAATGTCATACAATCTATAAAAATTGTAAAAAAAGTAGAAAATTTGAAGAATTTTCTATTTTATGTTAGAGAACCTATAGTTCCTCAAAGTATACAAAATGCCAGTCAGCACTTGTGTTATCAGTTCTACTGAAGCAGAAAGAGGCTTTTCCAGAATTAATCTTAAATATTCAGATAAGAGAAACCGTCTTAATAGAAAAGGTGGCAAATTGAATGGGAATGAGCCTTGTTGGTCTCCCATTTGAGGCATGGAACGCTATACACTTGATAAAAACGTGACTAAGGAAAAAGGACAGAGCTGATCTGAGTGTGAAACAAGAAAGGGTTAACAAATATGATTGCAACCAGGTGGCTATATGGAATTTAATAGAATAAAATATCCTGAATAATGAACCAGAAGCAAAGGCAAAGGCTCTTTATTTCATTATTTCTAAGAAAATATTTTGTAAAAGTAAGTTAGTTACAAAAATTTTATTTTATTGTACGAGCAGTATCACCAATATTCAAAGTTTAAAATAAATAACACAAGAATAATTCTAGTGGAATTCGAAGGGCGACTTCTAGCTCTGTAAGAACCTCAGTGTAATCAGGGAACCCATTCCAAAGAGTATTATATAAAAGAGAACATATTCTTGAAATTTCAAATCCTATTACTGGTTATATCGTATGTGCAAGCATACTTATTAATATTATTTTTTATTATATATCTTTAAAAATACATCCAACATATATTCTGTTCCGTTGTATTTTTCTTTTTTTTTTTTTTAGTATTTGACACGATGTTAATTGCTAATTCAACAATTATTACAAATCATATGCATAAAGATGTTTATGAATTAATAGCATTTAAGTAATGTTTATCATTGATACAAAGATGTGGTTTTTTAGTGGGTCGGGACCCCCAACCCCACATACCCTCAGCAAGACGTCTTGCTAAGGGATCTGATGAACAGATTTTTCCACATCCTACGACTAAAAAAAAATTCATTGATAAAAATCAGTATTGATAAACACTGAATAAAGTATATTAAATATAATGCAAGTTACATATCATTAAAATAATTACAATACAATTCAACAAAAGTAATATAAATGCTTAAGAAATATTTAAACAAATGTATTTGTATTTCATTGACCTTTTCTTTATTTATATAATTAATAAAAAATATTTATCTTTTTACTACAAGAAAGAAATTGTATTAAAAAAAATGGTCATTTTCATGTTATATTCAATAAAAGAACGAGTCAAAAATGATAAGATGCTACCGTCTTTTAGCGAAAATAAGATACTGTCTTACTTTCTATTAAGGTACAAAATACATGCTGGGCTTATTTTGAGGGGGAGGGCTACAAGTAGATAAGTAAAAGTATATATTTTTGTTCAATAATAATTTATATAAATAAATTTAAATTTATTCAATTACAGTCATGTCATCTTCGTGTGGAACGTTTTAATAAATTATTAAATTTGTAATAACGTTCTGGTTTCCCTCTAAATTCATTTCTTGTAGAATCATTGGTCCGATTCTTTCATGTCTTGTAATAGAGTTATAATTTTTAACGAATTATATTTGTCACATTATTTTATCTAGGGCTTATAATCTGAAAATGACGGTATTTCTATATACATACCATTGATTATGGTGACAGTAGCCTTCAAAATAAGGAACAAACTAAAACTATAGATTTAATATTATACCGTACTAAAATACAGTCAAAAGAAGAATTGAAATTAGAAAACTTCTCTATGGCATATTATTATGACCTTAAAAGAATTACCGTGACGTATTAGAAGTATTTTTTTCATTACCTCCTGTATAAGGTTATCCATTTCTTAGAATAAACAAACATACATATAAAAATATTACTGCTTTTTTTTTAATTCCAAATTTAATTACTTTCGATTAAAATGATAAAATTAACTTTTTAATTTTATTTGACTACCAGATAAACTATTTAGATTACAATTGTTATATTTTAACGTAATTATCCGAATTTATTTACAATCAACAAATCATTAATTTGTATTGATTTCTTATTTCTCATAAATATACTATTAATAAGAATTATTTGAAATAAGTTTTTAACTTTTGGCGTTTTGTTTTCTTTTCTTTTTCACTAAGTTGCATAAATAAATATTATGGTCCCAGAATACTATTTGAAATCTGTTAATGGTCGTTAACTAAAAAAGAAATATTGAAGAACCCTCCAGTAATATTTTTTAATTTTCATTATGATAAGTACAGCAGTTGTTTAAATGACCCCCTCCCCATATTCGATTGTTTAATAATCTCCATAATTTGGTGCCCCCCATATATCAGTTCTGATATTACTGTAACAGCATCTGTTTCAGTAGGTAGTTTGGCATAAATTTTTTAATCATAAATTATAATTATAATTTATATAAATTAATATAATTATATAAATATATACTTTTTTTTATATAAATTATATAAATATTATATAAATTATATTAGTTGATATAAATTAAAATTTCACTTCCACATGAATTATAATTGTAATTATTTGAATAATAATCTCCATAATTTGGTGCCCCCATATATCAGTTCTAATATTACTGTAACATCATCTGTTTCAGTGGGTAGTTTTAAATAAATTTTTAATCATATATTATAATCATAATTTATATAAATTAATATAATTATATAAATATATATTTATTTTTATATATTTTTTATAGAAATTATATTAATTAATATAAATTATAATTTTAGTTTCACATAAATTATAATCATAAATTATGTTTATTAGAATAATAATCTCCATAATTTGGTGCCCCCATATATTAGTTTTGATCAGTGGGTTGTTTCACATAAATTTTTTACACTTAAAATTAAAATTGGAATTCTACAAAATATATTATTAATGGTGAATTATATTTGTATTTGACTCTTATGAGAATGTTATAAAGATACTTGATGTCATTTATTAAAACAGAAACTATCCCCTTTCGACTCTATCACCAATTACACAGACTTAAAATTTCTTAATTCAGGACTCCACAAAGAAATGTAAAATTATAAATTCAATGATTATTAGGAGTTTGCTAATGGAGATATAAGAATAAAATTCCTGATATTGAAGTGCAATATCCAACATCAAAGGCCATGTATCGAATTTCATAAAAACATAAGAACGGTATATTTAAATTAAGTATCGAACACCGACTCCTTATCAGAATAAAAAAAATGTGTTAAGTTGATGGAATATGGTTTAAAAGAATATCAAATAAATATATTATATTTTAATAATTATTATAAATATAAAAAGAAAAGTTAACATCTTTGCTTTGGTTGATATTTTTGTACGAGTATTTTCATTTGTATTTTGTATTTGATCAGTAGATGTTTAAGCCAGAAAAAATACTTGAGTTCAGTAACACTTACTCCCTAGTCAAAATAAATACTTATATCAAGTTAATGGAATATGAATATTTAAATACTTATATTCTATTTAAGTTGTTAAAAGTATCGACCGTGAAGTATGAACGAAAATAAAAGTTCATCAGGGCTCGGTCAGTCTTCGGGTTCAAATTAAACTCTTATTGCCAACGTTTCGGTTTTTATTGAAAACCTTTTTCATAGGCCTACAAAAACAGAGGAAATATAAGAAACAATACAATCATTCAAAAATCAAACAACATAAAAAACGCAAAAAGTTACAAATAAGAACTTATAATCGAAATTATGATAATAGGTTAGTGAGGGAACTTACAGAAGTATAACATTGTTGAAAGAGAAAAACTAAGTATTGCATTAGAGATTATTTTACAGAGAAACAGTTTATGGATTTCAGAAACAAATATAGTAATCCCTCACTTTTCGCGGATAATGGGGACTGCAGATTAAAGGTTAATAGCTTTTATTAATGTTTAATTTAGTGATGTAGAATATATTTTGACCCAACAAGTCACTGGTTGTTTGATATCTTTCTCGATCGTACAAGAAGAATCCTGTATATTTTCTTCTCTAATACTAACTACTATACTTTTTCATTACGAGTTGTATTTTTTTTATTGCAATTATAGTTAAATATTTTTATATTTTTTTAATTTTTAATTGAACATTTCAGAACTTCGCGAAACACTGAACCCGCGAAAACTGAACTGTGAACTAGCGAGGGTTTACTGTATTAAAAGGTTGGCAATGAGAGTTTAATTTGAACCTGAAGAACTGACCTGAAGTCCTGATAAACATTTATTTCTATATTCTATTTAGATAATTATTATAAATACAAGAAAAAATTAATATCTTTATTCTGATTGATATTTTTTTACTTGTATAATCATTTTTGTATTATATACTTGATTAAAAGATGTTCAATGAGTGTGTACCGTTTATATGAGGGATTCTCAAACGCTGTTTGTTTGTGGGACACCCTGAGGGCTTTTGTATCTTCTCCCCCCCCCCCCCCCCCCATTCTACTACGATACATAAAAAACATAATTACGGATGTGTAAATATTCAAAGAAATATTTGTTTTTAGATAAAAGACAACTGTAACTATGAAATAATTTCTCTTACTACCTACAGCATGTCGAAATCGAAAATAATTTTAAAACAAAAATAAAATATTTGTTTATTAACATTTTACAAAGCTTCTGTTAAATAAATTGTAAACAAATCAATTTTGAATATTACATGAAAAAAATTGTAATAAAGAAAAATTGTTTTTATTAGATTTTATTAGATTTATCTTCTTATTAGATATTCTTATTAATATTATTATTAGATTAATTAATATCATTAGATTTATCTTATATTTTATTAGATAAGATAAGATAAAAGTTGGTGTAAGAGTTCTAAAAACATATTTACATTGTATACACTTTAATTACATCTACGTATGTTACACATACACATTCATATCATATGTATATTATTTATATATTGCTTATGTTATTTATACTATTAATATCTTATATACGTGTTTGAAACTATTCTTTAATGTTCTAATGATAACACACACACACATATATATACTTTCATTGATCAAACTACAATATGAAAATGGGAAAACAAGACTATGATCTTTCAACTGTAACAAGCGGTCTTCGTCAGTGTCAAAAACCCAACTGAAACACTAGATGTAGGAAACATCTGATGAGGGTTTGAGAAGAGTGGGAGGGAGGAGTGGTATTTTAAAAGGGTGATTAAAAGATGTTCAATGAGTGTGTACCGTTTATATGAGGGATTCTTAAACGTTGTTTGCTTGTGGGACACCCTGAGAGCCTCTCACCTGATGTGTCCTACATCTAGTGTTTCAGTTGGGTTTTTGACTCTGACGAAGACCGCTTGTTACGGTTGAAATATCTTAGTCTTGTTTTCCCATTTCATATTGTGGTTTGATCATTGATTGTTATTTCACATGTTTATATGAAATCTTTTTATATATACTTTTATATAGACTTATTGATATTATCCATACATAAAAAATGTGCGTGTTAAAATTGAGAGGATGACACTACATGGATGTTTTCCACTTATCGCGGCTGGTTCTGGTCCATGTGAACCACCATAACTGAGGAATGACAGCAACCCAAAGTTGAATCAATGAGTTAATGTTGCTCATTTCTAAAATGGGTATCAAATAATAAATGAGCCATATTTTCCATTACTATAACAATACTAAAGGTGAAATGTTACAAGTGTATTAGAAAACAAGCAAATCTAAATGAATCACACTTCTCAATATAAAATTATCTTTAAGTAATATGCATTGTTTGGTTTTCTTTCAGTTATTCGTCACTAATCCCTTTTATATTTCTCTTAACTTTACTTTTGTTTACTTATGAAGTATCTTCTAACATTTTCAGATTTCCTGGCCAGTTGAACAGCGACATGAGGAAACTCCAAGTAAACATGGTTCCCTTTCCTAGGCTCCATTTCTTTATGCCTGGATACGTTCCATTAACAGCCCGAGGATCGACAGCTTATAGGGCCATCACAGTAGCTTCATTAGTCCAGCAAATGTTTACTAGTGGAAATCTCATGGTCGATTGCGATCCAAAACAGGGTAATATACTTTTTCTTTACATATCATCTATTGTGCATAATAACTACAATGATGAGGGCCAGGTTAGCTCAGTGGTTAACGTGTTCACCTCTCAACTGGTGGATCCGCAGTTCGATACCCACTCTGGTCATCGATTTATTCACGTGGGAAGTGAATAAATCTTTGTACGTCGTCCCTCGGAGAGGACGTTAAGCCGTTGGTCCCCAGCCTGTACGATCTGACATAGAGTCCAATGTGGAATCTATTTTCATTGTGTGGTATCACAAACGGCCCAATGTTCGATCTATGTATGTTCACTGTGGAACTGCCACTGTTACAACTATCAACTATAATGATGAAATTCATGTAAAATATATATGAGGTGTGATAAAAAAATAAGGGGCTTTTTGAAATTCGAGCGCTCTGTGCACGCCAATTTCAATTTTTTTCCTTTTTGTGTTGGTACACTTGTTACGATCATATATTCACAGTTTTGACTATATGGCATGTGTTGTTTTTGTGTTGGTACAGGACACTTGTCACGGCCAGCATTGTCCCTTTTGTGCGTTTTTCATAAACGAGAAATAAGAATGAATTAGACTGGCACTCCAAAAGGGTTAATACTATTTTTTACAGAAAGATTTTTACGAAATCTCTGCTTCATTATTTTCAATAGAAAAAAATCACTGACCACGCAAACACGCTTCTTAGTTAAACTCATTTAGTCTGTTACATAAAAACAACACATGCTGTATAGTCAAAACTGCGAACATATCATCGTGACGAGTGTACCAACACAACGAAAAAAAATTAAATTAGAGCAGAGTTTTTCAAACTTTTTTCGACCTGGAGCCCTTTTTGGTTCCCGTAACTTTCCCGGGAACCCCAGATTCTAATGATTTCATACAATCGTAATATAAATATTTTCATATGGCTTTATAAATGCTATGTATGTTTAAAAACAATTAAAAAAGTAATATTACTGCAATGTATATTTTTTGAATAAAAATTCAAAACTAAAAGATTTTAATTTTCAAATTTTTTACAAGTGCATAACAAATAAAACAGAATTACTAGCAATTTTAACACAAGAGTTTGTTTTGTAATCAATTTTGGCTTTATAGTTGAGAGTTTGATTCTCAAGTTAGCCCCAGCATTAAGTCTACTTGGGTATTTGGTTTCTTTAACAGTTCAAAGGGAAAATCTAGTTTCACATAAGTAGGTAGTGGGAAATGGCAGTAATGTGTGAAGTGCTATTTTTGCAATAGCAGGAAATTCGGGAATCAGATAGTTTCAAAAACTGACTAGTGATTCACCCTAAATATGAATAAAATGTTGACCACTTTTAGTTTTGGATATATATGGTATGTAGATGTAAACATTATTCGGTTTCATGATTCACAAGAAATATAGAATAAATCCATACCCACAAAAAAAATTTTTTTAGACAAATATTTTTATTACATTTTTTTCACGGAAACCCAGACAGTCCGTTAAGGAAGTCCTGGGTCTCGCGGAATCCTTTTTGGGAAGCTGTGAATTTGAGTGTACAGAGCGTGCGAAATTCAAGAAGATGTGTACTTGTTTATCACACCTCATAGGTAACTCATAATCAACTTGCTTGATTAGTCATACTGACGTTGAACTCTTGCTATCAAGTGATATTAATTTTGCTTCATTCCCCACTGACTTGTATTATGATAATGTGTAAAAGCCTCCATGATAGTGTAAATTTTGTTCATTTCAACATAAAAATATTAATTCTATCGGAGTGCAATCAGTTATTATATGGTATTTACTCATTGTAATTTTTGAAATTAAAATTTTGTTTTTATGTGAAGACGTAATTTTTAAAATCCCCCAATATGAATAAATACCACATTATAACAGATTGCACAAGTAATTGATTAAATGTTTTAAATTAAAAAGTTGAAATAATGGTTGTAGGGTAAAAAGCTAATGAAATGGTCTCCACATATAAAAATTGAATGGTATAAACAACGCGTTTCGAACACGTAGTGTTCTTCTTCAGGCATTAACTAAAAAATACAATGTCTTCAGAGAGTTATCTTTAGTACAAAGTAAATATAGTACAAAATAAAAATAAAATAAAATAAGGAGAGAGGTTCGTACTTTCTTTCTTATTTTATTTTATTTTTATTTTGTACTATATTTACTTTGTACTATAGACAACTCTCTGATGACATTGTATTTTTTAGTTAATGCCTGAAGATGAACACACTTGTTCGAAACGCGTTGTTTATACCATTCAATTTTTATATGTGGAGACCATTTCATTAGCTTTTTATCCTACAATAAAAATATTAAAAGAAATAACAACGTATCTAGTACAATTACGCTATTAATACTAGTCTAGTATAATTATTGAGTATATGTTAACAGTTTTCATAAATGCCACTGAATAATCTTGATTGATTTAATTATCATCAAGATTATTATATGTAATTGGTGTTAATTTAGTGTGCATTCGTTAATGTTAATATAATAAAACTAATCATTTACTGTAGAAGGATTAAAAGGTTATTATTGATTCGTATGTAAAGAAATTAGTATAGAAATTCACAGAATAGTTTAAGGCTTTTGAAATAATATGAGAAAGGGTTAGAATAAGTAGAAAGAACACAAAAGCAGAAGGAAACACATAAACACACAAAAGATACTGAGAAAACACATAAGGGGAGAAAATGACACAAAAGATTTGTGTGGAGACTCTACAATCTATTGTGCAAAGACACTTAATATTTCTTCCTCTTTTATTGTAATCATGTGTAAATACCACACAATAAATATTTGCACAGCTCTTGAGTATTCTCAATTTGGTATAGGCGATCTGCAAACTCACAATACTGTAATTTCTTTAAGAAGTTGAATTCTTATCATTAACGTTTTCTATATACCTTATAAAGAATACCTGATAAGAGCATGGACCCGGAAATAGAAACAAAATAAAAGTTTATCAGGACTTGGTCAGTTCTTCAGATTCACATTAAACTCTCATTACCATACGTTTCGGTTTTTATTTTTAACCTATTTTATAGGTCTATAAAACAATATAAGATATTTCTTATTTTCCCTCTACTTTGAAAGCTTATTAAAAAAAGTTTCAAATAAAAATCAAGATATACCGATATTGAAAAAAATTTCTAATATTTCCTCTTGTTTTTTAGGCCTAAGAAAAAGGTTTTAAATAAAAACTAAATCGTCAGCATTGAGAGTTTAATTTCAACTTGAAGAACTAACAGGGTTCTCATATATTTTTTTTCTATATACCTGATAGGTAAGAATAAATTGGAAAAACATAAATATACGATTTTTTGAAAATTCTCAACATTTTAACTAAAGTATTCATTTTTTCCAGAAAATTGTAAAATGTTATCTCTAAGTTATACTTATGCATGTCTACCACAGTTCCTAAGACCCTGAAAACTAACATACTAACATACTAACATGACATGTCATGTCATAATAACATGAGACATACGATCAGATATCTTACACTTACGAATGTATAATTTTAATCATACGTTACTACTGATTTCCCCAAAATGTTTTTACTGTAAGTATAGTACATATGTATTTATTTAAAAAAAAAATCAAATCAAAGTCTTTCTTGAAGTAGTTTCTCAATTATCGAATGTGCAAAATACTTAAGTTTTTAAGCCAAATTACTTTGGTTTTCGATAATTAAATCCAAAATAATAACAATTAATAACCAGCAATGATTCAGCCATCTGTCTAATAATAGTTAATTGTAATTATTTTGGTATTTAGTAAACCAATTTAGTTTTTATAAAATATAAATTAAAATATATTAATTTCGTTTAATTAATTTTACCTAATGTTTTTCTATGTTTATACTGTTGTGGAAGACTATATAATAACTGACTTTTGTTTTTAAATTTATTGTTTTTAAGATATTTAATATATTTTTATTAAAGTCATATAACTTACTTTAATCAAGTTAATTTTTTTGATCAATATCTGATATATTTTTTGCAGTAAGTAAATTTATAACTTCATATATCTTTTTAAAGTAATAATTAAAAAATAAGATGTTTTTAAATTAATTTGACATGTTCTTTTACTTTACTTGGATTAAAGTATAAAAATGTTGTAAAACATAAAACTATTTGAAGATTTTGAAGGAATTATATTTGAGGAGCTATGGAAGCAGTTATTGTATTTTCTCATGACTGGAGAGAAAACGAAACACTAAAGTTTTCATAAATACAATGAAGTATGCGAAGGATTTATATTTGCTGAGTTCCTTGTATGTGTCTGTGTCAGTGGGTGAGTGAGTTGTCATGCTTCAAATCACACTGTTTCATAGATGAAATTGATTTTATGGACAAAAATAGCCCTTGCAAGTTTAGCTGAACCGTAAACCTCCAGCCATGGCTTCATGAATAATAGACAAAATCACTCTTTCATATGTTATATACATTTTAAACTTGTATCATTTCTCTTAATATACTATGCTAAAAGAGTTAACATTCCCGCCCCTAGTGGGGCCATGCAGCAATACCACAGGATGCATCGGCTTTATTTTCCACGGGGGCTACAAGGGCCACTGACCCTACCTGCAGCTGAGCAGGTTCAGTAGGACCGTTGGTCCGGAGTCTGATCTGAAACTCTTAAAATAAGTCGGTACTGCTGGTGGCGGTGGGGGCACATGGTGAGATTCTCTCTCTATCCCGCCAACTGAGGTTGGACTCGTAGTGGCTATTGGTTCTCACCCAAGTTGGGTAGACCCTTGTGGTCGCTGTGTTAGAAACAGTAAATTTGGGAGCTAGAGCCCCAAACCTTGACCAGTAGGAACGGATCTCACTAAGTGGGCTGGAATACTGGTAGAGGCTAGTATTCCAGTATATTTTTTTTCCATAGACTCTTTGGCTTTTGATGGGCTACTCAGAGTGGGCACGAATGGATACAACCACCCTATCTCGTGCCCTTTATATTCGTAAAAAGAGACCTATGGATCTACTCTAACTGGAATATGGACCTTCCAGGTGGCTTTTGGCCAACGAGAGATTTTTAATCTCTTCATTTTATGTCTTGCTATGTTCCAAGACTCCCCACAATGGGGTCCTGATGGGCTAAATTAACTATCATTGCAACCCCTGATCCCGGGGAAACGGGAATTCCTTCTTCGGAGGGGGACGACCCAACTCCGAAGAGTCGTATGGCAGTCCATAAACTGTCAGCATAGGTAGTGCTGGTCACTATAAGAGTTAACATTTTGGAATTACTATAAAACTGATAATAGCATGGATTCAAGTTCATTCAATATATTTTGGAACTAAACAGGTAAGTTATTTATACAGGTACATTTTGTTAGGTTAGGTTAGGTTGCAGGGGCAGTCTCACACACATAGACCAAACATTCAACTTTGTAGAATACATAGCCCTTTGTGATACGACGGAACATTCAACATTGGGAGCCCTAAATTTTGCCTAACTCAAGTATATTTAGAGTACGTGACATCTTTCTCAATCAAGATCGGCGGAGGATTAATGTGCACTAAGTGAGACGACGTACTGATATATAAATCAAGGGCCAGAGTGGGTATTGAACCTTAGATCTACCAGTCCAGAAGCGAGCACGTTGCCACTTGGGCAACTTTGCACATTACATTCCGTTAAGTTCGAAAGTATTACTTCTCCAGAACAACTGATCATAGAAAATTTGTAAAAATCAATAATTTAGTGCTTTTTTTTTTTTAAATAAAACCTCAGAATTTATTACCGTTCGTCAATTTAGTCATACAAATATGAAACTGAATTTACATTGCATTAACAGTAAGCCACAATAATTTCAGATTTTTTGATATTAACGTATGTAATGTTTAATGGAATGCAGCCAGAGGTATTTATTAAAATAATTATTATTTATTTAAGATAATTATGAACAAACCAGAGTTGACCTACAAAACAGAGGAAATATAAGAAATAATTCAATCATTCAAAAATCAAACATACATAAAAGCACAATTAGTTACAAATAATAAATTACAATAGAATTTTTGACAACAGTTTGACTTTTGAATGATTGAACTATTTTTTATATTTCCACTGTTTTGTAGGTCTATGGAAAAGGTTTTAAATAAAAACCGAAACATTGGTAATGAGATTTTAATTTGAACCTGAAGAACTGACCGAGTCCTGATAAACTTTAATTTTGTTTCAATTTCACGGTCAATACTTTTATCAGTATATATATATATATATATATATATATATAGTTTTCTATGAGTTGTCTACTATATTCCAACACGTTTCGATCTTCGTCGTCCATTTTCATTTCATTTTTGAAATTTTATTTCACCTGTTTATTGTGAAATTTTGATGTCATATTTCATTTCAGGTAAGTACTTTACAGCAGCAGCGATATTCCGAGGCAGAGTTTCACCTAAAGATATTGATGAGCAAATGATAAAAACGCGAAATCAAAACAGCAGTAAATTTGTTGAGTGGATTCCAAATAACACAAAAACAGCTGTCTGCGATATCTCTCCTCGTGGATCATCAATGTCGGCTACTTTTGTAGGCAACTCAACAGCTATACAAGAACCATTGCGACGAATTCGATCACAGGCGGCGTCTATGCTGAAGAAGAAAGCCTTTGTTCATTGGTATACAGGCGAAGGTATGGAAGTAGCCGAACTGGAGGAGGCGTCGAAGAATGTTTTAGAACTAATAGCTGAGCTGCAGCAGTATCAGGAACAGGCCTCTGACGCACAATCGGACTTGGACAACGACCTCGGTGACTACGAAATAGAGGAAGGCTCTGAGACGTCTAAAGACTGAACCTTACTAGCAAACTACACCCAAAAAATATAAATGGTCAGAAGTTGTTGATTACTTGGAAAGTAATGTTTTATGTTTATTACTCATATTAATGATCATGAAAGAATTGCTTTGTGTGCTGTGAGGGTGTGTGTTGTGTGTATGTATGTATGTGTGTGTGTGTGTGTGTTTGTTTGTTTGTTTGTTTGTTTGTTTGTTTGCTTGCTTGTTTGTTTCAGTCTCTCACTCTCTTCTCTCTCTCTCTCTCTCTCTCTCTCTCTCTCTCTCTCTCTCTCTCTCTCTCTTCTCATTCCTCTCTTACCTTTTACTTCTAATTACTAAAAGATTTGTTCTAGAGATTTTGACGGGATTTACTTGTTTTCAGGTCTCTAAAGGTTTTTTTTTACTTTAGTTTTGGTAATTTTTGTGAGTGTGTGTTTCTGTGCAATAAAACATTCGTTAAATAAGAAAGTCAGAACAATTAAATTTGAAATCACTTTATTTTCTATGATCAAATCAATCTATCACAGATTTGACATAGATGTCATAAATCAATCCCTCACAGTCATTTTTAGTCCAGTTTATAATATTCTGTATGTCCATTTCTTAAAAATACTTTAAAAAAACATTATTTTTTTCATTACAGGAGTGATTTCAGTATAGAATTGTAACTTAAGTAGAAGAAATATGCCAGTAGTGGATAAAATATCACATTTTTTTAGTGCATACTTGCTCGTTATTCAGTATGGAATGTTTACCGTGTCAAAAGATATTACAGTTTTTGCAGTTTAAGTTATATTTCCCATCAACTGATATAAGGTACGAGGTGTATAAATAAAGTAGTGAAACTGGCAACGTCGCTTTCGATCTGGCAACGCTGGAGACGCGTGGCCTTGAGTAGCGTCAGGTGCACGTGTGATGCGCCTCCAGTATGAATCTGAACTCGCCACAGTCATTTGTTTGTCCGTAGCGTTGGTTTTCGTGAAATCGTTTTTTCTTGAGCGTTTTAAAAATGAGTGACCTCAAAGTTGAGCAGCGGTGTGCAAACAAATTTTGCTTCAGAATTGGACATAATGCAACCGAAACTTTTGAAAAACTTCAGGAGGCCTATGGAGAACGTGTTTTATCAAGGGCACAGGTTTTTCGGTGGTTTAAGGAATTTTCAGAAGGAAGAGAGTCGATTGAAGATGAACCACGAAGCGGAAGGCTTCAAGTGCAAACACCGATGAAAATGTCAACAGAGTACGGACCTTGTGCGTTCAGATCGACGCTTAATCAGCACTTCTACCGGAGGTCCTTGAAAGACTTCGAAAAAGAGTCCTTCGTGTGCGGCCAAACATCAAAGACAAGTGGGTGTTGCATCACGACAACGCGCCTGTCACACTGCCATCTCAATAAACGAGTTTTTGGCCAGTAAAAACATCCTGTTGCTCCTCAGCCTCCTTATTCACCAGACTTGAGTCTTTGTGACTTTTCCTCTTCCCGAGATTGAAAAATCACCTCAAGGGAACTCATTTCGGGACACTACAAAACATACAAACTGCTGTAACCGACCAGTTGAAGGCCATTCCAGAATCCGAGTTCCAGCAATGCTACAATGATTGGAAGGACCGTCTCCAGCGCTGTGAGGCTTCCGAAGGGAACTATTTTGAAGTGACAATATCACATTGTAATTATATTTGAATAGAAAATTTAAAAAAAATCAGTCTCACTACTTTATTTACACACCTCGTATGAAGTCCCAATATTATATATATATATATATATATATATATATATATATATATATATTTGTAGTTGGAAGCAGTCCTTCATTTAAACATATATTGTTAAATAATGCCCCATATTTGGCTTGTATCTGTTTCTTACACAATTTCTCCAGTTTCCGGAATTCCTTCCTCGTCTCTTCATTAAAACTACAAAGCTTATCACCAATATTGCTAGTCGACATGTTTCGAATGTACCACATTCATCATCAGGACAATAATGAGAATAATAGTAGGATTGTTAGTTTATATATATAGAGGTGGATTATTGTCCTTATGATGAATGTGGTACATTCGAAACATGTCGACTAGCAATATTGGTGATAAGCTTTATAGTTTTAATGAAGAGACGAGGAAGGAATTCCGGAAACTGGAGAAATTGTGTAAGAAACAGATACAAGCCAAATATGGGGCGTTATTTAACAATATATATATATATATATATATATATATATATATATATGATCAACCCCAATATTAAATGGGAAAACAAGACTAAGATCTTTCAACCGTAACAAGCGGTCTTCGTCAGAGTAAAAAACCCGATTCGTTGGGTTTGTGACTCTGACGAAGACCGCTTGTTACGGTTGAAATATCCCATTTCATATTGTGGTTTGATCATTTATTGTTATTTCACGTGTTTATGTGAAATCTTTATATGTATATAAACAAAACAGTAATGAATTGTCGACCGTAGGACAGATATGTAACATTAAAAGGATAAATCGGGATGCGGTCAGTTTCTTCCACTTCTAATTAAACTCTCATCGCCGTCGTTTCAAAATCTTTTTCAAAGGCAAAAGTATTTGAAAATGAATACACTATTACAAATTACATTACTAAAACAATACAGAAGGTTAAACTGATTTTTATGGAAAGTTTAACTTCCATATTGTTTTAGTAATGAACTCGTAATTTGTAATGTTCGCTCATTTTCAAATATTCCTACTTTTGCCTTTGAAAAAGATTTTGAATAATATTGAAACATCGACAATGAGAGTTTGATTGGAAGTGGAAGAAACTGACCGCATCCCGATTTATCCTTTTTATGTTAAATATATATATATATATATACATGAATGATGTGTGTCTATCAGTACTCGATAGATCCGAAAGCAATCGTGAAAATTTGGATAATTATTATGTACTGGTTTTTCAATTTTTTTTTTTTTGAAAATCTGATTTCTAGGTGCTCTCGAACAATTATCCCAAAAATATCAAAATAACATTTAATTAGTAATACATTTTTTGTTAAGAAGGTAACCATGGTGAGAATGAATCGCAGGGTAAGTAAAATATATATTTAATTAACAAACAAACAAACAAACTTAGGAACTTTATATATAGAGATTATACAGACTCAGTTCTTGACTAACAGGGAATCACAAGACGTCTAGAAGGAAATGAGATGGATTCTCCATTTTCACAACTCATAAAAAGCAGTAGATAATACATAAATTTCATTTTAAAACTTCTGAAATTAACATGTTCAGTTTCAATAGTTCAGTACGTTTTTCCGTGAATTCCTTAATGATAGTAAATGGCTCTTTTCCTCTCCAATATTATTTGAACACTTAAAAAAAAATTAAAAATCAAGAAATAGAGAACAAACGTACTGCTGTAACTAGAATTGTCAGATATTCAATACTATTTGTTGTTTTTAGCATCCAGAATATTAAAAAGTATACACACACAGTAGTAAATCCATACCAAAATAAAACCTTCAAGGAGGGTCTTTACCACAGTACACAAGACGTAGTTTTTTCTATGAAATTTAACTAGATTTTATAGAAAAAAAATGTGTAAAGGAAATCATATGTTTTTTTTTATAAAACATTCATAGCGATACTTGTTTTTAAAAAAAAATGGAATGATATTAAAACGTATTCCTGTAACTAGAATTTTCAGATATGTAATACTATTGTTCGTTCTTTTTTTTTTTTTTGAAAAAAAAATGCAGCAGAATATTGTACCAAGTTAGCTCAGTGGTTAGCATATTCGTCTCTGGGCTGGTATTCCGGGGTTCGATTCCCAACTGGTCCTCAATTTATTCTCGCGGGAGGTGAATAAATCTGAGTACGTTGTCCTCAGAGACGAAGTTAAGCCATCGGTCCCGAGCCTATACGATATCAGGCACTCGTTAAAGATCCATCCCTACTTGAGTGGATTGGACTCACAATGTAGAATCCGTAGAATTACCGATCAAACAAAAAGCCAGTAAATGGCTGACGTTATCACCTGCTAGGGGATCGGTTTAAATAAAAAATGAGTTATTTTAAGAAAACATTCAATTAAAAGTATTTTAAAAATATTGATATATTTTTTATTCAAAAATATTTTTTTTTATTTATAAGAGTATTAGATAGGATTACTTGATATTAAATTTCTTTTTATACACATAATATATGTATATTACATGTGTAGTTAGTAGTATAAGATGTCGGCAAATACTGTGAGGAGACTGGAACAGGTTTACTTGTATTGGTGAATGCCGAAGCTGTGGTATACTTCAATATTTGTATAATATATATTTTATAAATTACACTATTTTACTCTCTATCATTTAAAAAATACATGTTTTAAATTTAAAAATACAAACAAAGTTTCCTTATCTGACCAAATGTATTTTACACTCTTTTTTTTTACGAGGTTTGGTTCAGCGAAAAATTCTCAGTTAAAAACCTTTAAGCTATCGAGTTTGCTCTATATTTGTTGGCATCTTCAGAAATACATAAATGCAGTTTGACAATAACATGGAAATGATTTACATATTTATGTTACTGTAATTATTTTTTTATTGTAGTCTTAAATATATCTAGAAATATAGACGAAACGTTGGATTGAAGGTGTTTTATTGAGAAGTGTTGAATATTGGACTAAACTTCGAAAATGAAAAATAGTAAAGAATATATGTGGTCGAGATAAAACTATTTATTTTAAAAATTAAAAAAATATCAGTAAAAGATGTATTTTTTATGATCAAAGAATGGTAGGATCACTTCAAGTAAGTGATATGTATAGGCCCTCATCATAATGGCGTTAGTGTTGAATACCTCTTACGTATACATATTACAAATCAACTCCTTGATAACACTTCGGGATGTTCTTAAAAACATTTAAAACTGAAACAAAACGAGAAATGAGAAGTAAAACTGAAAACCTTTGAAGAACTTCATTCTCGGGTTCTGTTTATCTGAAACAAACCTGCATCGAGAATCCAGACTGGAAAACAATTCTAGTGAGTATACACCTACAAGGGCGGACGGCCCTCTGACAAGCGCGCAGGCAAGTAGGCTTGCAACTCCCGGACGCCAGAACAGGCAAGCACCCCGCCCAGTGTGCCTTTCTTAGTTCAAGTCAATATCCAGGCATGAACCCCCCCCCCCCCCCCCCCCGAAATCTCGACAAGGTAAGGTACGTTTGCGTTTGTAGGGGGGCGATCCAGATGAACCACTCACGATGATTTCTATCTCAATGCTGTCCAATAAGATGTATCATCATGACAGAATACATCCAAGTGAGTTTGTATGACAACGGCTGTCAGGTAAGCTATTAGTTAATTAGTTAATAATTAAATTGAGGTGAGGTAAAGTTACAAAACATTCATTTACTGTTAGGTGGTATGAAGTTCGCTGTATCAGCTACTGTACAAATTTCTATGGATTAGTCCAAATTTTTCCGAGGCTATTTTTATTTTTTTTGCCATTTTTGCTTCAAAGATAATGCTGAAATTCCAAAACTCTAGAATTAGAAGTTTTCTAGTCTAGATGTAGTTTTAATTCCACTTGTGCTTAAAGTTGAAAAAATGAAACCAAGTTGACTAGTTACTACCCTTCTTCAATCATATCACACTTTTAGTCTACATATGCAAAAAAGTAGAAAAAATGAATTCAAAGTTGTGAAAAGAAGAAAAAGACAAAATATAGAAATTATTCTGTATTACCCTTCACCTTTCCACTATTCTCACACTAATAATACGAATGTGAAAAAATTTATCAAAGTCTTCAAACTTATATTACTCTTCATGTTTTGACCACCCTCAGAAAATGTTAAAATTTATCAAATTAAGCAAACTTACTGTTTCGTCTTGTTGACTATAGTCATGAAAATATAAAATTTTGAAAATTTGCTAATTACTCTTCACTATTCTCACACAAATACTCTGAAAATGAAAAATTGTATCAAATTTAGCACACTTAACGTATATGTCTTGTCGTTTTGACCATTCTAATACGACAACTAGGAAAATATAAAAAAATAATTAATTCAGTAAACCTACAATATTACACTTTTACAATAGACTCTTTGGCTATTCTCACATAAATACTCTGAAAATATACAATTTTATCAAATATAGCACGCAATGTATTTGTCTAAACATCTTGACTATTCTAACATGAACAGTATGAAAATATAAAAAGATAGCTAATTCAGCATACCTACTATATTACTGTTCATGTTTTGACCACCGTGAGACAAATGCTAGGAATATGGAAAAGTTTACCAAATTAAGCAAACATCCTATATTAGTCATAACGTTTTGACTATTTTCATGACACTTCTAAGAAAATAAAAAAAATAGGTATTTTTGAAAAGTTATTGAATCCTCTAACTATTCACACACAAATACTATTCTTGTATATTTGTGTGTACAAATAGTCTTAGACTATTCTCACACAAATACTCTGAAAATATAAAATCTTATCAAATTTAGCAAACATATCGTATTTGTTTTGTCAGTTCGACTATTCTAGCACAATTACTATGAAAAAATAACAATTTCAGCAAACTTACAATACTACTGTTCACGCTTTGACTAGTCTCAGACCAATTCGATAACAATTGAAAAATTTATCGAATTAAGGAAACTTACTATATTAAGGAGTCTGAACTGTATTCATGTTCTTACACGAATTCCATTTATTACATTATTTTTCACTCTTCGACTATTCTCACAAATACTGTGAAAATGAAAAATTTCATCATGTCTTGTCAGTTTGACTATTCTAGCAGGATTACTATAAAAAAAAAGTAAAACATTCAGCAAACCTATAATACTACTGTTCAGTCTTTGACTAGTCTCAGACCAATGAATGTCATAAATCAGAAAGTAAAAGGAACAAGAATTGAGAAGGAGCAAGTAGTTCTTGTTATAGTTAAAGGGGCCTTTTAGGTTTACTCTTCTTATTTCTGGTGTATTGAGTGAGAGAGAAAGATTTCATTCGTGATGGGACTAAAACTTTTCTTTTTGTTGGTTCTCACAACTTAGCAATCAATGTCTTCTTTCACTTAGTATTCTGAATGTTAGAAGAAAACTGACTATTTAAAACTAATCCTATATAGAAATATTAGAGCAAAATGTTAACATAATATGGTCATTATGTTGTCATTAAAACATTTGTCATGTTAACTTAATATTAATACTAGCAGACGAGCTCGTATTTGACGGGTATTGTACAAACATTCAGAGTTGATATGTGATATTCTAAAATATTAAGAATTATAGAATAGTAGAAAATATCATTTATTAGTACAGTCAATAACTGTGATTAGTTCTGGACTGTATTATCCCTTTTGTAGCCTTAGATACTGAGCTTAAATCTGATTTAATTCGAGGCGTACTTCTGATTAGGTATGCAAGTAAGTAGCACCCACTTTTTAAATTTGAGCAAATTATGGTATATGCAAACGAAATTTAAATCAACCAACATACCTATTTCGTATAGTGTCAAGCACCTAAAAATATTTGTATTGGGTACTTAGCCATACACCTGCAAGTTCTAACACTATTTTCATAGTAGTCCTGTTAGAATAGTCAAAACGACAAAACAAATACCGTAAGTGTACTAAATTAGATAAAAAAAATTTCATTTTCAGACTATTGGTATGAGAATAGTCGAAGAGTGAAAAATAATGCAATAAATTTTAATAATTATATTTTTTCTCTTTTCATAGAAGTGTCATGAAAATAGTCATAAAGTTATGACTAATATGGTAAGTTTGCTTAATTTGATAATTTTTTTCATTTTCAAAGAATTGGTCTGAGAGTAGTCAAAGCGTGAACAGTAGCATTGTAGGTTTGTTCATTTTTTTATTTTTTCATGCTACTCTTGCTAAAATAGTCAAACCGACAAGACAAATACGATATGTTTGCCAATTATATTTTCATTGCATTTGTAAGACAATTTGTGTGAAGAGTGAAGAGTAATGCAATAAATCTTTAAAATTAGATATTTTTTTTATCATCCCATTTTTTAGATATCTCATAAAAGTTACACGAATAGACTCAAAAAGGTTTGACTAATATGGTAAGTTTGCATAATTTGATACATTTTTCCATTATCATAATATTTGTCTCAGAGTAGTCAAAGCATGAAGAGTAATATTGTAGGTTTGCTGAATTAGTTATTTTTTTATATTTTCATAGTAGTCGTGTTAGAATCGTCAAAGCAACAAGACAAATATGCTTAGCTTGCAAAATTTGATAGAGTTATTCACTTTCATATTATTCGTGTGGGAATAATGGAAGAGTGAAGAGTAATGCAGTAAATGTCAAAATGTTATAATTTTTTTTATTTTCATAGAAGTTGCATGAAAATATCCAAAAGTAATGAATACCATAATATGGTGTTAGTGCTTAGATTGATAAATTTGATCATTATGATAGTATTTGTCTGAGTGTAGTAACAAGAAGAGGAATGTAAGTAGTGAGTTCGAAGAATTTGATTAATTTTTCCACATTCATATTAGACCTTTGAGAATAGTGAAAGGTGAAGAGTAATACGAAAAAATGTCAATATTTTATGTTTTTCTTCTTTTCATAGAATTCGTGTAAGATCATCAAGAATGTTAAGACTAATACGGTAAATTTGATAAATTTTTCCATTGTCATGGAATTGGTCTGAGACTAGTCAAAGCGTTAACAGTAGTATTGTAGGTTTGCTGAATTTATTGTTTTAAATTTTCATAACAGTCGTTTTGAAATAGTGAAAACGACAAGACAAATACAATTACTGCACTAAATTTGATAACATTTTTCATTTTCAGAGTATTTATTTGAAAATAGTCGAAGTATGATGGAGTAATGCAATAAATTTTCAAATATTTATATTTTTTTTATTTTCATGGATGTTGCACGAAATTATTCAGAAAAGATATTGTTAATATGGTAAGCTTGCTTAGTTTGATAAATTTTTCCATTATGATAGTATTTGTCTTAGTGGAGTCAAATCGTGAACAGTAATATGTAGGTTTGCTGAATTGGTTATTCTTTTATATTTTCATAGTTGTCGTGTTAGAATAGTCAAAACGACAAGACAAATAATACATGTTTGCTAAATTTGATAAAATTTTGGCTTTTCAGAATATTTGTGTGAGAATAGTTGAAGTGTGAAGAGTAAGTAATGTAATAAATATTCAAAATTGTTTATTTTTTTTTTATTTTCATAGAAGTTGCATGAAATTATCAAAATGTTTTGTCTAATATGGTAAGTTTGCTTAATTTGATAAAATTTTCAATTCTTATGGAATTGGTCTGTGACTAGTCAAAGCGTGAACAGTAGTATTGTAAGTTTGCCGAAATTGTTATTATATCATAGTAATCGTGCTAGAATAGTCAAACTGACAAGACAAATACGATAAAATTTTATATTTTCAGAGTATTTGTGTGAAGATAGTCGAAGAGTGAAGTGTAATGCAATAAATTTTCAAAATCATCTTTTTTTTCATTTTCTTAGAAATGTCATGAAAATAGTTAAAAACGTTATGACTAATATAGGATGTTTGCTTAATTTGGTAAATATTTCCATTTTCCTGGTATTTGTCTGAAGGTTGTAATGAACAGTAATATAGTAGGTATGCTGAATAAGTTATCTTTTTATATTTTCATACTAGTCGTGTTAGAATAGTCAAGACGACAAGATAAATATGTGTGCTAAATTTGAAAAAAAAAAAATTATTTTCAGAGTATTTGTCTGAGGGTGGTCAAAACATGAATAGTAATATAGTAAGTTTGAAAAATTTGATAAATTTTTTCACATTCATATTATTCATGTGAGAATAGTGGAGATGTGAAGAGTAATACAGAATAATTTCTATATTTTGTATATTTCTTCTTTTCACAAATTGGTTTCATTTTTTCATAAGTAGTCTAAAGGTCTGATATGATTGAATACAGGTAGTATCTTGTCATCATGGTTTCTATTTTTCGACTTTATGTATGACTCATGACATTACGATATCTGATATGATATTACGAGTATGACTCATGAAATTACATTATATTACAGTATGTGATATGATATAACGAGTCTGACTCATCATATTACATTGTATTACGATATCAGTCACTCGTAAGATATTACGAGTATGACTCATGATATTACATTATATCATGATATATGATGTGATATTACGAGTCTGACTCGTAATATTCATGTGGTATTATTGTTATTATGAGTTGTGCATGATAGGGATAATTATTTGTTAATAGTTTTCATCAAAATAATTACAAAATGATTAATTATAACGGGGAGATGAGAGCAGTGTTATCAGTTTCTATGGTCGACTGTGATAAGGATTGCAGTATTATTAATAGGGTTCACATCTGGCACGTGGAAGAGATTTTTTTTTTCCATCTGTAGCATTAATGTCGCAATTGAAGAGGCTTGATGGGAAAGAGCCCCTCGGAGAGAGGGTGGCGGAGTACAAGTGTTTATAGATCGAGCCCAGTGTCCTGGCGGATGCTGCGCTCTGGACCCTGCCCTCCTGCGCATGACCACACCTCCCCCTGCTAGAGCCATCCTCGCGGGTAGTCTGCTCCCTACTGTTTCACAAGCAGCTCGCGCTTTCCTCCTCCGCCGCACGCTTTCCTCTGCCTGCTTACGTCCAGTCTGTCAGTACCATTTCACTTCAGCATGTTCAACCAACACCACCTCATCTAAACTACTTGCTCGACTTATATTTATTAACCTTACTATTCATATCGAAATAGTTATATAAAATATACATTAAATTAATACCTTATACATTAATATTGTTTAGTTTTCCATAAAAACATATTTTTTACCAAGATTCCAATAAAATTACTCCTGAAAGCATGGTTTGGTATTTCAAATACATGGAATATCATGATCAAATACATGATCAAATGACAATATGAAAATGGGAAAACAAGACTAAGATCTTTCAACCGTAACAAGCGGTCTTCGTCAGAGTCAAATCTCAACTGATTCAGTTGAAAGATCTTAGTCTTGTTTTCCCATTTTCATATTGTGGTTTGACTGTTGATTGTTATTTCATGTGTTTATGTGAAATCTTTATATATATATATATATATATATATATATATATTCAATAATATATCGACCGTTTGATAGAATAGGCTTGTTATCTAATAGGGATTCGGTCAAATTTCTAGGTTTAAAAACTTGTAATAAACAAACTTGTAATGTTATCTTATTAGTCTAGTCGAAGGTTTTGTCCGGTTAACATTGTTGTTCCTTTAAATAAAGTAAATTTCATTTTCATAGTCAATAAATTCTTACTTCTACCTATGAAAAAGGTTTTAAAATAAAACCGAAACGTCGGCAATGAGAGTTTGATTTTTGAACCTAGAAAATTTGACCGAATCCCGATTAGATAACACACCTATATATATATATATATATATATATAAACCATGACATAACTTTTACCTACCTACGCTTGGGCAACATATTCTAAACCAAACTATTCTAGTTGTTACTAAATACGCTTATTAGATAACATTTAATTCACTCACTTAATCATGTAATTGAAAAACAATCTATTTCGAAGCAGCTTTGTTTATTATAATATGGGAATTCTGGTATGATATAATGATTTAATTTGGTATCTTAGTCCTGAAATGACACTGGTTTAATATACAATTTAATAGATAATATACCGATTTAATATATATTTTTTTTTGTTTTACTATATATACTTATTATATATATCATTTAATTTACTGAATTAATACCATGACATCATTGAGAAAAAATGTATTACGTAACAGCTTAGTTTGTTGTTATATGGGCATTATGATATGATGTAATCATTCAATTTGGGGTCTTAGTCTTGGAATGATTTAATATATATACATACTTTTCACTATATAGAATGTTATGGTGAAAGATATTCACTATATGCCTTTTCTCTATCGTGGAGGAATTATCATATTCAATACTTATTTACGATAGTTCATAGATTCTAATACTCTTTCAAGATTTATACCCGACGTGTAGGTTAGTTTTGTTAGGTTGCAGTGGCCACACAAGAGAATACACGTTGCCCAAGATAGTCAACAGTAACAAAAGTACAGCCTTCTGTACAACTTGTTACTAGTGACAATTCTTTAATACAAAGATTTATTATAACAGACAATATGACTGCAATTGTCTGCCATTATATGATATTTAATCGTATATATACTTCAATAATTCTACCAACGAATATTTTAAAAACGAAATGTCAATGTTTTCTTCCCTCGACCATATATATTCTACACAATTAATGTTTATTGAAGTTTGGTGCTGCGTTAAAGTATTCTAAAAAAAAAAATCTTTAAACCAACGTTTCATCAGTGTTTCTAGACATCTTCTGAGAATGGTATTATTTATTTGATTCCAATATACTACTCCAGCGTCAGACAATTCCAAAAAAAAAAACGTCTTCAAGCCAACGTTTCATCAGAGTTTCTAGACATCTTCTGAGAATGGTATTATTTATTTGCTAAAAAAAGTTTTTAATGTTTAGTTCATATTGCAATACACTACTCCAGCGTCAAACAATTATATAAAAAAAAAAAGAATTAAAGCCAACGTTTCGAATATAATTCTAGACTTCTTCAGGGCTTGGTATTTTTCATTTGCTAAAAGATTATAAGTTGTTAGTTCATATTCTAATCAACTACAGTGCACTATATCTACTACAGTAGGTACTCTAGTTCATTTGACATGAACTAACAATGTAAAATCTTTCAAGAAATGAAAAATACCAAGCTGAAGATGTCTAGAAATATAAATGAAACGTTAGCCTGAAGGCGTTTTTTCGAGAATCGTTTGACGCTGAATAAACATCGATAAAGGAAAACAGTAAAAAGATAACAAATATTTACTTATTATCAACATGATGTGTAAGTATAATAACATATGATATGTAACATAAATTATATCTGCTGTTTCTTAATCAATATTTAGGATCGTAAGTCGTTATTAGATGACGAAGTGAACTAGATGAGTTCAGGTTAATACAGAGAAGCCAGTCTCATATTAAGAAGAAGTTTTTAGGAGCGTTAAAGTGATATCTTATACTTTCAGTTCACTTTCTAGTCATTCTCTTTCTTTTGAATTCTCTTAAAACTTTCCTTCGAAATTCAATTGAATTAATTATATCTTCTGTTTTATTTTTTTTTTTGTATTTAAATGATTCTTGGGTGGGCTAAAAGTTTTCATATTTCAAACAATATACAAGACATCGCCATAATAAGAAAACAAAGAAAAAAAGTTTACTGTGGCAGTTATTTTAAAATCAGCCAGTGAAAAAGCTCTGTTACATCAAGTTTCAAAATTTGCATGAAATACATTTTTTCTTGCTTGATATAAACTTCGAACTCATCGAGTTTATGAACACTGGAATGGTTTGTTGCTATCCTAAGTAGATAATTTTCTTTATTGAGCTATCCTTTAGTAGTAGCGCGTCTTTTATATATCTATATCTATATTAAAAGGTGACACAATAAACACAAGTGATTTCATAATCAAGGATATCATGAATACAGTGTAAACTAGTAAAGCTTCAAAGTAGTGTAATATTTTATCAAATTAAACGGTTTTTCTATTTAATTTACTACTTTTTGTGGTGATATCCTTGATATATATATTTCACTCTCTAATATTCGGTTGAACCATCATCAGGAGAGTTGATAATATATATATATATATATTATATATATATATATATATATATATATTACGATTTCACAATAAACACGTGAAATAACAATCAATGATCAAACGATAATATGAAATAGGGAAAAAAATTGATCTTTCAATAATAACAAGCTGTCTTCGTCAGAGTTGGTCTCTCACAAAGGCTGCTTGTTACGGTTGAAAGATCTTAGTATTTTTTCTAATTTCATATTGTGGATTAATCATTAATTGTTAATGCACTTGTTTATCGTGAAATCTTGTTATATATATATACACGGTATAGATAGGAAGCAGACCTTCTTTCAAACATGTATCATCAAAGTGAACCGCAGTCTCGGCATTTACGATCTTCAGACTGAGAAATTCGGTTCTACGAACTAACTTCTTGCTAACAGAGTCTTAACTGGAAAAGAACTAGGTAAGTGGCTTGTTATACAAAATCAATGAGATATTCAACGAGATGGATTTTTTTTTATAAATTAATAAAGAACAAGGAAAGGTTAATTAATTTGGAACTAAAGTAAATTAATTTTTCTTTCTGTCTTTCTAAATTAATTTATATATATATATATAAAACACTATTTTTCTTCCTGTCGAGGTTTGGTCTAGCTTCAATAATGCAACACCTTTAAGCCGACGTTTTGTCTATATTTATGGACATCTTCAGGGCTAGATCAATACAGAGTTTAGTTATTAAAACATTAAACATAATTATATTACATTATTTAATTAATATACCTAATTACCTTGGTATTTTTCTATTATGAGGAACTAACTACATAACGGTTTGTGTTCAAATCATCTAGTGTGCTGCCATTTAGCGTTATAGTAACTAAACTCTGTATTGATGTTGCCCTGAAGATGTCTATAAATATAGACGAAACGTCGGCTTAAAGGTGTTGCAATATTAAAGCCAGACCAAACCTCGATAAGAAAGAAATATAGTGTTAAATATATGTGATCGAGATTGGAAAACATTCGTATATATCTATATATCCATCTTTTGGACTATCTCATAATTTTGTATAACATGTCACTCCTTTTCCAGTTAAATTCTGTTAGCAGGAGTTAGTTCGTAGAATCGAATCTTCTAGTTGCTATTATACTGGCTGAGTAGAATAAAGTAGGCAGTGATATTGAAGCAGAGGATGATCAACCGGCTGTATGCATTCCCAACGAATAAGGAAATGTAGGTAGAATAGTAAAAAGGCAATTCAATTTTTTTGATTGATGTTATCAATCGGTTATTGTTATCACTTTTGGTGTTTACAAAAAGCGGCGTTCACCGTAGTTGACTCAAGTAGACAAAAAAACAAAGGGAGCTGAGATAACTTGAGATATCCCTTAGAAGGGATGTTAGATAAGATGAACAGCGTGACGTGTGACATTACTATGCCCAGTGTCTGGCATGCTCAACAGTGCCGTGCAGGGCCCTTAGGAAAACACTGACTGAAATTATCCATGGCTGAAAACATGCAGATGAATTAAAAAAAAAATTTGTCAGACACAACTGTCTGACAATTCAAAACAGCTTCATAGATTTGAAAAGTACTTTTTTTCCACAATTGGACTCCAACCAATTTCACTAATTCCAAGGTCCATTTGGTGTTGGTGAGTAGGGTTCTTTAACGAGTACCTGACATCGTACAGGCTTGGGACCGACGGCTTAATGTCCTCTCTGAGGGACGACGTACCCAAATTTATTCAATACATGCATTTATGCATGAGTTAGTTAGTTGCGATTGAAAATGGAAACCGTCTGAAAGTGCTCCAGCGACTCCAACATCATTGTACGAGGTATGACGGTTTGCCATATTCATAATATAAATCAAATTTATTCACTTCCCGCGAGAATAAATCGAGGGAGCCAGGTGAGGATCTAACTCCAGACTACCAGCCCAGAGGCGAGTACTTTAGCCACTTAGTTCACCTGGCCCTCTTATTGTTTCCTTACTCAGAGATTAATATTTTATAGGGTAATTGTATTTAGAAACCCATTTACATGGATAGTATTTTAATTGTGATCTTTAATTGTATTTAGCAGTGTTTCTTCTTTAACTCCTGTGAAGCTTCAGCACTTGCTAGTAGTTTCTATTCTTAGAATCTTTCCAACTACAGTTTTTTTTTTATGATGAAATCATTGTAAATTACAGAAGAAAAATTAATGAAGGGTCATAAATTATTCCTCAAGCAATAACGGTAGATTCTTTGCTATATTCAAAAGCCACATTCTGTATTACTCACCTATAGCTGATTTGCATCCATTGCTATTAGCTTTTCGTGCTATAAATCACGCGTTGGGATTTGCGGTTGGACCATGACAGCATGGGCTGCCAGTCGCCTGCAAACACAGCGGCAAGACACATTCAGTAAGTCATGTCTACGAGTCATTTATTTATGGTGTTTCCTACCTCACCTCATGTCAATATCTTCAGCGTACATTACTTTATTTATAATGATGTTATTTAACATTCATATAATACTGGCTTAAATGAATATATATATATAAGTGACAGTGGTGGGATTCAAATTTCTTAACAACCGGTTCGTGCGAAAAACCAAATTGTTTGGTTATATATAGGCTATATACATGCCCAAATTACGTTGTTATACATGCACAAGTTACGTGAGTCATGCGACACTTGTGGAGTTTTATAGTGGGCTAATTAATACAGGTCTGAATATGGGTTTACGTAATTTTAACAACCGATTCGCCGAACTCACAATATTTGAAGCACCGGTGCGAACCGGCTGAATCTCATCACTGATAAGTGATAAATACAAAATGAAACTAAAAACTAAACATTAACTGGGGCTTATGAACATATGGTTAATGTTCGATTTTCTTTAAGATAGCCGTCGGTACCAAGCCTGTACGATGTTAGGTACTCGTTACAGGCACCTACTCTAAATATACTTGTTTTACTTTATGCGAGGTATGAGTAAATACAGTCCCTTTATGTAAGTTATGGAATTCCATTTAAATGTTTAAAATAGATTCAGTGTTTATTTATTTCTATTAAAAATCTTTCCCATATTCCTATGCACAGTATAATGGAGTCATATGACCCACCAGAATAAGTGTGTGTCTATAGATTAAGTAATGTGTATTTTGTGTTTCCCAAGGGCAAATGCTCGCCTCTGGACTGGAAGATCCAGGGTTCAATACCCACTCGCGATTTATTCAGATGGGTATTTTATCAACATTGAATCAACACACAGAGAAAGAGACACACTTACAAACTCAAATTTTTTGATGATCCGTCTTCAGGAGAAAAGAAAATGGGCGACCAAGCACGCCGGAAACACAACGGCAGGAAACCTTCCCAACAACCTACCACGCGCACCCGGTTCAAGAAGTAATGAAGTAGAGAAGAAAGAAGAAATAAAATTAAAATTAAGATAAGAGTTTGTAAGTGTGTCTTTTTCTCTGCGTATTGCTTTCCTATGTTTTTGAAATATCTATATATAGGGTACCAGGCTAGCCCAGGCCAAATGCTCGCTTCTAAACTGGAAGACCCGGGGTTTGTCTACATATGTTTCGTCTTTTCTAATTTAGATAGTTTGTGGTTACAACGTATAGAGCCGCGGGAGTAAATAATCAATACCTTCACTGGCCCTCGATTTATTCACACGGGAAGAGAGAATATCTGAGCGCGTCATCCCTCCAAGAGGACATTAAGCCGTCGGTTCCTCATTTTATACTTTTTCAATTTTCATATTTGTCACTTTCAAAGCATTGAATTCACTTTTATAAATATTTACAGAACATGTATTATGTCAGTTTCCTCTACATACTAGTTTGCCATTTGATTAAATTGAAATAAATAATATAGTACAACTTAAAATAACATCTGTTTAGAGCAGGCATGAACCGGGGGCCACATTATATCATGTTCAAGTGACCGCGGGCCGCATGGTAATTTCTGTGGTATTTGGATACATACAGATTATATAATATATAAATACATATACAGAAACTCTGTGCTATATTAACATGTCAATAATTATCTTATTAATCTTATAATGAAAAGTATTATTCATACCTCATTATTTTATATTGATAATGAAGTAATTATCACAATGCAGTCCCCAAAAGATTAGTAGTGTTATATATAAAAAAAGGCTTAAGCATTTTTTACTGTTGAGCTCTCTCTTTCTCCAATAATTTAATTTTTTTCCAAAAGTCTCCGTGAGCTTTAATTGATAAGCAAAAAGCAAAGGAATTTTTAATATTAAGATAGAATTCCAGATAATCTCCGAGAGATTCACAAAAAGACGTGTTGGGCCGCATGTGGCCCATGCCTGGTTTAGAACCTGTACGATATCAGAGACTCAAATTCCGGTTAAAGATCCCTGCTCTGAATACAATTTGAGTTAGGCAAAATTTAGGACTCCAATTGTAAATTGTAAATTGTTTGGTTTTGTATCACAAAGGACCAAAGTTTGGCTTATACGTTTTTTTGTGAGACTCCCACTGCAACCTTACTTTACCTAATATATACCTAATTTACTAATTTACCTAACATATTCAATGTTGTTTGTCTGAATATATTTCGTCTTTTCTAATTTAGATGGTTTGTAATTACAACGTATATAGCAGTGGGAGTAAATGATCATTGTTGTATATTTTACTTGTAATGAAAGTAGGGTAAACATTATAGCAAAAAAATTATTGAAATAGTCTCCACATACAGAAGTTTAATTATATAAACAACGAGTGTCGAATACGCAGTGTTCTTCAGGCATTCAGTATAAGTGTTTCCACAGCTGTACCTCAGACACTCATCCTTCCTTTACGCCTAAAGAACAGCACTTGTTCGAAATGCGTTGTTTATATTATTCATTTCTATATGTGGAGTCTACAGTAAACCCTCACTTTTTGCGGATAATGGGGACCGAAGACACCAGCGAAAAGCAAAATCCGCGAATAATGGACGCGTCTTTATAAAAGCCTCTAAAGCTCAAACAACGACCTTTCCAACAGAGAGAGAATCCTGACCTTACTGAATACTGCACTGTGTTGTAAGTAAAAATGAAAAACAAAAAGAAAAAAATAAGAAAATAAAAATTTAATTAATAAATAAAAATTAAGACTTTACCGACTATAAGAGAAAAAGAGAGAGAATTATAGCCATAATGTATTGTACAGTAAATAATAATGCAAGTAAATAAAATAAAAAAGATCGTAACTATCCTTTACTTTAATGTATAGATGAAAGGACTTATTTTTGACTTCTATTTTTTGATATTTTTATTATTCTCTTGTTAAAATTGATTATGTTCTAATATTTTTCATTAATTTTTAGTCTTTATTGAATATTTGTAATAGCTTTTATTAGCCTTTAATTTAATACTGTAGAATATATTTTGACCCAGCAAGTCACTGGTTGTTTGTATCTTCTCGATCGTACAAGAAGAATCCTGTATATTTTCTTCTCTAGTACTAACTACCGTACTTTTTCATTACGAGTTGTATTTTTTTTATTTTTTACTGCAATTACAGTAGAATATTTTTTATATTTTATATTTTTAATTGAACATTTCAGGACTCCGCGAAACTGAACAGCGAACTAGTTAGGGTTTACTGTATTCCATTAACTTTTTTACCCTACAATGGGTAAATACCACATAATAACTGATTGCACTACCTTAGAATGTTAATTATATAAAATACTTAACAAACAACTAGATTCCACACAAAAAATTTTTTCTTTGATCGAATGTACTCATCATATTAACGCTGGTTACTTTTGTAAACAATGAACTTGGGCTCTAAAAATGGCGAATCAATCAGAACAGATGGTAGTCGAATGTGGGAGTATTTTGATGACTAGGGCGGGTGCGGTAGAACAGGTCTACGCACCCTTGACCAACATAGCAAAACTAGTCTAGTCCTATCTTCTTGAAAACTGACCTTGCCGTGGTTCCTTAAACAATCAGAACGTTTTTATTTCAAGACCAGCAGACTTGTCCGTCTTTGACGGAAATTTTACGAAAATTCAGAAATGATATTTTGGTGTTTCAAAATATTATGAGAAAAATTATAGAATATGAAAAAATTATAGGTTAGACTTACACAAACCTACTTTCAAAGTTTCAGCTTGTTATGTCTTATGGTGGCTGAGTATACTTGTGACAAAATTTTGTGCTTAAAAGTTCATAATTAAATTTCCAATCCATTCAAAGCTTAGATTTTAAGTTTGACATTCACAAATCTACTGTCAAAGTTTCAGCTCCCTATGTCTTGCATGGTTTATTTGTGACGAAATTTTGCGGACAGACAGACAAAAAATTTTCTAAGGATGGATTCGGTTTCTTTAATGTATGAAACGTAAAGATAACTTGAAATTAGTCAGTTCTAAGCAATGTACAGACAAAAGCGTTCTTTTATTTATATAGATTTGGCATAAATCGATTTTCAGTCGCATTTTCTTTTACAGGGAACCAACTTTAATAGCAGTTGTTACGTACAATGACCCTCTGTTAGCTTACCGTTGAACCCTAGACCTACCTGTAGACCAGAGGCCAACATTCAGGGCTAGCTTCGTGCACAAAATATATATTATTTGGTCCTGCCATACTCTCTCACACAATCTACTAGAGCATACAATACGTCTGTAGCTTTATATCTACAAATTTATCAGAACTCGATCAGTTCTTCAAGTTTAAATTAAACGTCATTACCAACATTTCGGTTCTCATTTAAAATCTGGTTCATAGGCGTACATAAAACCTTGCATGTAAGCTTATAAAAAAGATTTTAAATAAAAACCAAATCGTTTGCAAAGTGTGTTTAATTTGAACCTGAATAACTGACCAATTTCTGATAAGAATTTTGTTTGTTTCTACTTCATGAACGATACTTTTAACAATATTTATATTTTCAGTTAAATTCTTATTTTATCCTTTATATCCACTGCTCTCTGCCTTTCTCATTATGCAACCATTACTAAACATCATTTATTATAGAAATCAGTTATGTCTCGAAAATTGTTAATCGTTTGTAGACTAAAACAGTTAATGAAATAGTCTTCACATATACAAGTTAAATAATATAAATAAGGCGTTTCAAACACGCAGAGTTCTTCTTCAGGCATAAATCCGCTTTCTGCGGACTGTAATGCACGTAGCTGTTCCAGGTAATTCACTAACTACTGCTGATTTATTGCACTGCTGTGATTCTGTGGGCAGTATGTGTTTGTCTGTACTCATTTATTTGATTTATTGGTATGCATTATTTTGAGGTCACTTTATCTGCTTGAGTTATCAGTATAGGAATGGTTTGACCTTTTTTCGAAGTGATTGGGGAATTCGCAAGAGGTTTGGTTCGGTTGGGATTTTCATTTTAAGTCGTCTTAGTAGAAATTATTGAAAAAGTCTTCTTACTAGAAATGATTGAAAAAGTCTTCTACTAGAAATTATTGAATAAGTCGTCTTACTAGAAATTATTGAAAAAGTCGTCTTACTAGAAGTTATTAAAAAAGTCTTCACTTAAAATAGTTTTATGATCAAATTAAGTTTTCTATAGTAACTTAGGAAGTTTTTGTTACATAACCGTTTTGATAAAAGACAATATATATATAAAAAAGTATATCGTCAGTATACTGCATTGTGTTTTGCTGGATTGAAATGGAACAAAACTGAATACACTGCCAAGTGAATACAGTTATGCGCAGATTATTTAAATTTGGCTTTGTTGAAGCACTCTTAAAAAGGGGTTAATGAGTTGTTGGGTTTCTAAAGTACATGAGCATGGACACGCATGGACATGGGTGTTAGAGGAGAGCGAGACAAAGTGGTCTCTGTATATAAGAGATGTAAGATAGAGTGTGGGATGAAAGCGAGAGAGCGAGGCTCCAGCACAGAGCAAGGTCTTTTATTTTTGCGTTACTATCTAGGGCCTCCGCTTCCTCTCCTAATAACCCTTCCCCCACCCCAGCCCTCCACCATTCAACTTTAATCCATCCCATTCACTCACTTTATAACTCAGATTAACTTGCTCATTTCATATTGTTCCCAACTTATAGTCAAACTTTATACATATATTTTTTTTTAAGTAAGATTTTTTTTAAAAATCTTAAACTAATCTTCTACTTTTCAATATTCTTGTATTAATAATTTATCAATATTAAAATCAGAAACAAAACTCCTCAGATAATAATGCCGCTAAAATGCGTCATTATTGTTTTCTTTTTAATATTAGAAGACTTAAACATCAAAAGGGTCTATGCACCAAAAATTTTTTTTATGAAGTTTGTGTTTATGAAGTCTTTGTGTTTAAAGCAGTCAAAATTGATCTTATTTCCATACACCCTTTCGATTATGATACTGTTGGAGCTTTGTACCAGTACACCCTACATATATTTGAGGTCATGGATCCTATTGAAACAACTAATATATATATGATCAAACCACAATAAGAAATGGGAAAACAAGACTAAGATCTTTCAACCGTAACAAGCGGTCTTCGTCAGAGCAGTTGGGTTTTTGACTCTGACGAAGACCGCTTGTTACGGTTGAAAGATCTTAGTCTTGTTTTCCCATTTCTTATTGTGGTTTGATCATTGATTGTTATTTCACGTGTTTATGTTACGTGTCTATTCATATATTATTCATTTATGTTAATCAGTTTTCATTCACTTCTAGTCTTCATCAGCTATATATAAGAAACCTTTGGATTAGAATTCATTAGACTATTTTAGATTTCAGGAGGGGTAAAGAATGCGAAGAAAACAGTGGCCGAGGGATGTGTTACAGGGAGACACGCATAGTGAGGAGTGTGGGTTGATAGAACGAGATCAAGGCGCTTATTCTCCCAGGGGGTCTGGTTACCTATTCCATCACACCTGTGATATGACTTGACCGTCTTGTTTTCGCACCTTTGATGGACCTCTCACATTCCCCTCACCCCCTCCCACTACTCGAATATTCTAAAAAAGTCATTCTTCTTAGAAAACAGTTTCTATTTTCAGTAAATCAGTAATGAGTGAATGACGTAACCATAATTTTTATTAGATTAACTATGAAAAGGTCTTCTTACTAGATATTATTAGAAAAAGACATCTTACCAGAAATTATCGAAAAAGTCGTCTTGCTAGAAATTAACGAAAAAGTCGTCTTACTAGAAATTATTGAAAAAGTCGTTTTACCAGAAGTTATTAAAAAGTCGTCTTGCTAGAAATTATCGAAAAAATCATTTTACTAGAATTATCGAAAAAGTCGTCTTGCTAGAAATTAACGAAAAAGTCGTCTTACTAGAAATTATTGAAAAAGTCGTTTTACCAGAAGTTATTAAAAAGTCGTCTTGCTAGAAATTATCGAAAAAATCATCTTACTAGAATTATCGAAAAAGTCGTCTTCCTAGAAATTATTGGAAAAGTTGTCTTACTAGAAATTATTGAAAAATTTGTCTTACTAGAAATTATGGAAAAACTGGTGTTACTAGAAATTATTGAAAAAGTCGTCAAAACAGAAAACAGTAAAAAAGTCGTCTTACTAAAAATTATTGAAAAATTCGTAATACCAGAAATTATCAAAAAAGTCGTCTTAGTAGAAATTATCGAAAAAGTCTTCTTACCAGAAATTATTGAAAAAATCGTCTTACTAGAAATTATGGAAAAATCGTCTTACTAGAAATTATTAAAAAAGTTGTTTTCTAGAAAAGAGGAGTTTGGTATGCAGCTCCCAAGTCAGTGCGGACTCTAGGTCTTTCCACCGGCGGACTCTAGGCAAAGAACGAAAACCCCAAGGGAGCAGCTGAAGTCGCTGTTGTGCCCAGCAATGAGGATTAGGATAAGCGTTAGCCGCGTGTGACTGAAAAGATTGGTAATCCTACAAACCTCCGCGAACTGGGCAGACCTACAACCCGGGAACCCTAGACGAGGGACTCAGCCACCTTGCAAAATCTTGGAGGTGAAGTCTAGGCGTTAGCCACATATAGGTTACTAGAGTGGATGACCTCCCAGGCCAGTGCACGAGTGGACTTTCCACCCTCTGTGCTGACCCAGGCTATCCATTCCTCAAGGATATAAGGGAGCAACTACCTAGGCATGTTAAACCACCACCCCGACAAGGTGAAGGCACATCGGCCGGGAGAGGACGTTAAGCCGTCGGTCCAGGAGTTATTGAAAAAGTCGTCTTACTATAAATTATGGAAGAAGTCGTGTTACTAGAAATTACTGAATAAGTCGTCTTACTAGAAATTATTGAATAAGTCGTCCCTACTAAAATTATTGAAATAGTCGTCTTACTAGAAATTATGGAAGAAGTAGTCTTACTAGAAATTGTGGAAGAAGTAGTCTTACTAGAAATTATTGAATAAGTCTTTCTACTAAAAATTATTGAAATAGTCGTCTTACTAGAAATTAATGATAAGTCGTTTTACTAGAAGTTATTAAAAAAGTCGTCTTACTATAAATGATCGAAAAAGTCGTCTTTTAGAAATTATTGAAAAAGTCGTCTTACTAGAGGTTATTGAAAAAGTCTTCCTACTAAAAATTATTGAAATAGTCGTCTTATTAGAAATCATTGTAAAAGTTATCTTACTAGAAATTATTGAAAAAGTCTTCCTACCAAAAATTATTGAAATAGTCATCTTACTAGAAATTATTGAAAAAGTCGTCTTATTAGAAATTATTGAAAAAGTCGTCTTACTAGAAATTATTGAAAAAGTCGTCTTACTAGAAATCATTGTAAAAGTCGTTTTCTAGAAAAGTGTATGATGTCAGTTACTCGTTAATGATCCTGTAACTGAGTTATACAAAATTGAAGACTCCCAGTTTATTGTAATGTTTGTTCTGTGGTATCACAGAAGGTGAATGTTCGGCCTGTGTCTGTTCTTGAGACTACCATTGCAACCGATCTGAACCTAACCTACCTTAACACCGGAAATGCCTGTCATCGTTCTGACAGTCAACGCTGCTCATAATGAATGTGAACTACTCTGTAATCTGATTGCTACTTAATAACTATTACACCCGTTGTTTAAACCCAACAGTTAGTAATGGGACCTATTTGTTTATTCTGCCATTTAATTATGAGCTCTAATAATATGTAAGTTCTACGAAATCAATGACTCATTCTTCCTGTTACAGTTATTAGTTTTAACTAGCTAGTAACATTAGAAAATAAGGGCTGGGGTAACCCAGTGGCCACATACTCGCATCTGGATTGCTAGATCCAGTGTTCAATACCCACCCTGGTCCTTAATTTTTTTACACTTGTAAAAAAAATTGGGCACGTTATCTCTCAGAGAAAACGTTAAGCCTTCAGCTCCAAGCCTCTATGATGTCAGGCACTCATTGTAGATCCCTACACTGGAGTAAGGAAGAAGTGTAGGACTTCCAGTACAATCTATAATGTGCGGCATTACAAAGGGGGCAATGTTGGACGTATATGTGTTTTCTTCCAGGGCTGCCAATGCAACCTTACTAACCTAACCTGACAGTAGGATATCAATTTTAAAAGCAGATAAAAAACCTTCCACGATAGAATTAAGTCTTGATAATAATAATATAAAACTAAAAACAGTTTTAAGACTTATAAACAGTATTTAAAATAATTATAAATGCTGTTTGTATGCTAAATTATTTTGATATTTATTGCTTATTTATTATAATTATAACTACAATAAGGCTTCATCTGTCCTATACTTATTAGCATGAACTGCGTTCTTTAGAACTTTCCTTTGAAAAAAAAATCAGGTGGTGTCAGATCCGGGGATCTGGCAGGCCATTCGATTGGTCCTTAGTGTCCTATCCAATTTGCAGGAAATGTTTCATCAAGTCATTGTTTAACACCTTTGTCGTAGAGCTTAGGTGCTTAGGCTCCGTATTGTTGAAAATAAAGAAAACTGAAATGCGGAAACTCTCTAATAATAGGAAACACTTCAGTCGAAAACATAGTTTGGTTATTGTAAGGTAAAAAATTTGAAGAAATAGTCACCACATAAAGAAATTTAATAATTTAAACAATGCTTTTCAAACATATAGTGTTCTTCATGTGGAGACAGTTTCATTAACTTTTTTACCCTACAATGAGTAAATACCACATAATATGTGATTCTACTACTTTTGAAATATATAGAAGTAACTTTTATACCCTACAATGAGTAAATACCACATAATAACTGATTGCGCTACTTTAGAATAGTTCGGTTACTCTTGAGACACCGAACAATATTGGCTTCAAAATTTTAAGTTGGTTCAATCTTTTGATAATAAACACAGGCTAGTCAGTCATGCTTCAATTAAGTTATTTCATTAGTAGTCATTTTGTGTTAGTAGTCTTCGACATCGAATTACGTTCTTTAACGTACATATTAAATTATTGGTTATTTTAGTTCAAATTGTAAAAAAACTTTGAAGAGTAAATGCATTAAAACGATAAGACTAAGGTACTGAAGATGACAAGAGATGGCAGCATTAGATTGTATTGCTTGAAATAACAAAGTTGTTTTACGTTGGCTGAGTAAGAGGGCAAGTCGGCATTGACGAAACAGCCAGCGTCGTATAAATGGAAATGATTCCTTTAAATGACATCGGCCTGGGCCTGCACCCCGGTGTCTGCCTAGCTGCACCATGAATCTTTGAGTATTTCACCACCTCACCCTCAACTATCCCTCTTTTATTTATAGTGCCCTATATTTTAACAACGGAAATAACCCTCACACTGCCTCCCATTCTGTTAGATCTACTTTCTTGTATCAAGATACTCCGGCCTTTTATGGCTCGAGAGAAGATTTTTTTATGAATATGCCCTCATTATGGTTAAACATATGTTTAGCTTCATTTAAAATAACATCCTTTTATGGTATGAATGAAATTAAATATTGCATGACATTCTTTTATCATATGAATAAAATTATGGTACTAATACTTTTTATGGAATTAATACTATAACTTTCTTTTGTGGTATGAATGAAATTAAATATTTCATGACATTCTTTCATGTCATATGAATAAAATTATGCTACTAATCCTTTTTATGGAATTAATACCATTACTTCCTTTTATGCCATGAATACAATTATGACATTAATACTTTTTATGGTTTTAATACCATAACATATTTTATTATAAATGAAATTTGGTACTAAACTTTATGGAATTAATACCATAATATCCTTTTATGTATGAATGAATTAATATGCATGACATTCTTTATGGCATATGAATAAATTATGGTATTAATACTTTTTATGGTTTTAATACCATAATATCTTTTTATTATATGAATAAAATTATGGTACTAATACCTTTTATAGAATTAATACCATTACTTCCTTTTATGGTGTGAATAAAATTATGATGTTATTAATTTTTATGGTATTAATACCATAACATCTTTTATGAAATGATTACAACTATGGTATTAATACCATAATATCCTTTTATTTTATAACATAATTATGATATTAATACATTTTGTGGCATGAATAAAATAATGGTATTAATACTTTTTATGGTTTTAATACCATAATATCCTTTTATTATATGAATTATAATATGGTAATAATACCTTTTATGGAAGTAATACCGTAACTTCCTTTCATGGTATGAATAAAAATATTGCATTAATACTTTTTACGGTATTAATACAATAGAATAACAAAGTGTAATTTCTTAAGAGATGGTCACTGCAACCTAACCTAACCAAACCGGCCTTAGCATAACATAACCTAACCTATACATTTTGAAATAATATCTAAAACCTTAGAATGGTGTTCTCTTATTATAATTAAGTAATTATTATATTATATATTTTAATATTATAACTAATAATAACTGATGTAATTATTTATATTTTTTTTTAATGTTTTCCTCACGGGTAGTAACCCTACTATGAGGGAGTTTATTTTTATTAACCTGTTCCCATTTGATTACAGGTTTTCTCATTCAGTGTTATTGAACTGCATATATGTAGTTATAATTCATCAATTGGTAGGTTGTTTATAAAACCAAAGAAGTCTTTGTTGTACTTGGTGATTAGGTTTTCTTTCTTTTCCGGCCACGTTCCTCCTTGTAGGATGATATTTTTATTAGTTTTTGTCTATAATTATTCATGTTTGGACAGCTAAATACAATGTGCTGAAAGGTCTGCTCTCCTTCATTGCAGGGACAGTAGGGCGAATCGACATGCTTAATCGGTACAAATATGACCTTTCTATCGTGTCCTTAATTACTCCATTGTATCGTAACTTACTATTCACTCGTTCAAACTACTCATTGTTGTCTTGTATGTATGGTTCAGTATAATTTTATTTCTTATATATACATTCCTGAAGTACGTTTTTGTTACCACCCCTTCGGTTGCATTGAGCCATATATTGTTCCATTTGTCCATGCTTTTAATGTGTTTTTGTCTTTTAATATATGTCAAGGGTACTTTGATGTATACCGCTGGTATTATTTCATCTTGTGCAGCTCTTTTTGCCAATTCATCAACTCTTACGTTGCCCTCGTGTCCGGCATGTCCTTTTACCCATAAGATGGAAATATTCCATTGATGTAATTTTCTTAATTTCCACAGACTGCTTCAAATGTTTTGAACAGTGGAGTTATGATTTTTGTGGTCTCTTATTGCTACTATTGTCACTGAACTATCTGTCCTTAAAACTGCTGTTTTGTAATCACCCTGATCCTGTTGTAGCAACCAATGCAGGCCTACATCAATAGCCTGGAGTTCAACCTGGTTAATTATTTATATTATAAATACTAATATAATTATAGCTAATATAATAATTAACTATTATAAATAAGTAATACAAAATGAACAATATACCAGTATATAACTTCACATAAATTGTTTTTAACCTGTCTGATAGATCAACTTTCTGTTAGAGCTATGGAGAGAGGTTGCGAAAGGTTATAAGATGGAAAGCCAGTGTGTATCATTATAAAATTTCCTTTTATTAATAGATGAGTTAAGTGCTGACAGTAGCAGAAGCAGGAGCGGAACGAGCAAGGAGGCGGTATTTTGAGGGTGCAAAAATAGAAATTAAAAAAATTATTGAGTTTAATTTGAACCTGAAGAACTGACCGAGCCCTGATAAACTTTAGTTTTGTTTCTATTCCACGGTCGATACTTTCTCAATATATATACCATATATATATATATATAAAATTATATATAATGATCAAATCACAATAAGAAATGGGAAAACAAGACTAAGATCTTTCAACCTAACAAGCGGTCTTCGTCAGAGTCAAAAACCCAACTGAGGTTGGGTTTTCGTATCACTTTGCGGTGAGACTCTGGTAGCTTCCAAAGAACTATAAATTCGTATATTTGGGGAACAGTCCTATCATAATTCAACAAGGAATGAAGAAACTGAAGACACACCTGTGTGTGTGTATAACAGGAATTGCAACCTGCCAGTTTTAATGTTTATATTTCTATTTTGTTAGTCAAGTTTTACAATTTAATTTTAGTTAAAAAATTGTCAAATAGTTTTAAAATAGTATGTATATATGTTCAAAAATCATCCTGTAGATGGTCAAAGAAGTAACAATAAAAAAATGGACAGCAAATCATATGGTGAGTTAATACACCTAGTTCCTAGAGAAATCAAAGTAAGACTACGAGATTTGGAAAAGAAATCCAGAAAACTGATAAAGACAAAATTGGGCAGAAAATTTAATCTCACATATATATATATAATGTAATTTGTATTTTTTTCATGTTATTACAATTAATTCTTCACTAATTGAAGACATGAAGATGTCTACAAATATGGACGAAATATTGGCCTAAAGGTGTTACATTGAAAAGTGATTATCTTTTTTCTAATTTCCTCTTGTGGTTTAAACGATGATTGTTGTTTCAGGTGTTTATTGTGAAATCTTGTAATACAATATTCTATGCATTATTAGTTATTAATAAATCGATAATTATTATGATGCAATATAATTAATATGGTATTATTAATAATAATTAATATCATACTTATTATTAAGTTATACTAATTTTTAATAAATTAATTTTTTCTAAAGTAAGGCTGCCTTACCTAAGCAAAGGAATGGTGTAGTCTGAGGTAATGTGAAAACGGTTCCAGACCAGTGGCCTTGAAGAAAAGGGTGAGTTCAGTTGGTTTCTGGCTTAACTGGGAGCCCAAAACTGCTTGTGCAACATTTCACCTGTTTAACAAAAAAAAATATTATTACTAATTAAATAATTATGATTGCTATTTTACTAATTAAATAATTATTATAGTACTTATTAAATAATTATGATTATTACATAATATGTTACTAATGGAGGTACACAACGTGCAAAAAACTGTAGGGTGGCTACAACATCCATAAGGTGGTGGTATGATGAATTTTCAAAATGTTAATATAGTAATAACAATTTGCATGTATTTAATATTGTTATGTTCATGTTATGTGAAGTGAAGGGAACAAGAATGATGATCATTTTAGTAATTTACAATAAGTAAGTAATGATAATTATTTAGTAAAGAACTAATACATTTATGGTTGATGAAAGGAAAACAAATATGATTGGGTGGTAGCGGTCTTTCAGTGAATATGGCCCATTTAATGAAAGTAATGAATGCAGTGAGTGTGTAGCAGGCAGGGTTAGTGGCAGAGGGGGTGGTTTTCTTTGTACTTGCCAGTAGAAATGAGATTACTGTGTGTTAGGGGTGGTGGCCATCTACCCCTACTCCCGGACAAAAGACTGCCGGGGTAACCTCTTTTATCAAGGCAGGGCACGTGCTCTTTAACTACTAACCATTCCATAAACAAGTTACTGACTCGCTATTAACTGCCCTCGCGCCTCAAGCACACAACACCTCTATTCTCAGCCGTCTTATAAATCATACGAGTAAACGCTGTACCCACCTCATTCTATGACTAGCCTCCTTGGAGGGGATTACATTAGTGGCTACCTGTTCCAAAGCACATTCATACATCATGACTCACTTGTCACCTATGACCTCACCATTTGCGAATCAAACAACCAAATATATAGCTTCTATATGAAAATTAGACAACGAATTAGCACTATGTTATATTTTTTAGTATATTATTTATCGAACACCTATTAACATTTTTTATTGACTCACGAGCTATGCAAGTAGTTATTGTGTGGTACGTATTTACTCCAAGGCTGACAACTTACATTATTTCCGACCCATTTAGATTATAATAACAGCCATGTAGATTACAGATTATAGATTATTTTCTGGGTTATTTTAGACCTCTCTTTAGATATTTCTAGATTATAATGTAAAATTTAATCATTATATTGAATTAATAGAATCTTATATCAAAATCAATGACGTTTCTTATACGTTTCGTTCTAATACAGTTCTGATCTACCGTCTTATCCCAAAAATAAGACACTGGCTTGTATCTTTTTAGGTCCAAAATATATGCTAAGACTTATTTTCGGGGGAAGGGCTTCAAGTACAATAAGTACTAGGTAATAATCAGATTTAAAAAACTGAAATGCACAAACGTTGTACCTGCCCCGTCACTCTATGTAGACTTGCAATATATTGTTTTTTTGAAGATAAATTCAACTTTATAATAACTAGTGCATTCCTTGAAATGAACTGTAGAAGTAAACAAGAAATTTCTTTGAATGTTTTGTTCCAAACAATTCCATGAAATACGATTAGGGCAGCTAGAGATACCTACTAAAATCAACAGCATTTTTTTTAAATACATAATTATATTATTCATATTATTTTAACTAGGGCTTATTTTCAGGAAAGGACTTATATACCAAAGTGTTACGTAAATCATACTAGGGTTTATTTTTTTGGGGATGTCTTATTTTCAGAAAAAGAGGATAGTTTTTCATCTGGGCAAGAGAATGCCTGACTGCCATAGGACAGCTTTCAGTCTGTTCGTATTTCTTCATAATAATAACAAACTGTTATGAAGAAGTTTATTTCTAACTGAAAGTATCACACTGGGTATAACCTAAATACAACCACATAGAACATATGAACTACAACTAAAATATACAAAGCAAATATTACATATTCAAGGAGTAAATATAATAGTATAACTAATTTTCTCCTTCTTGGAATTTGGTCAGGGTTAATTATTTGGAATCACCTTTTTGCCAATGTTTCGTCTTTATTTTAAAACATCCTCAGGGCTAGAACCAAAAACAATAGGCATTTATCTTGTCTACATGACATTCATCATAAAATTTCAAAAATCTTACGCTTGAATTTATCTTACAATTAAAAATCTTACATTCATCATAAAAATTCAAAAATTTTACACTTGAATTTTTATGATAAATGTGATATAGATGTCCACTGTTTTTGGGTTATAGTCCTGAGGATGTCGTAAAATAAATATGAAGCATTGGCAAAAAAGTGATTTCAAATAATTAACCCTGACCAAATTCCGAGAATAAGGAAAAGTATTTATTAGTAATTGTGATTAAGAAAACAATACCTTTATATAAAAGTACATCTTGGACTTGATATAAATAACAATAAAATACGCATATATGCCTGAAACATTTATTTCATTACAATATTACGTATCTAAGGCCGTTTAATTTCACTGAAAACATTTGTGACGTGGCCACGGGACATCATCAACACCTTCAAGTAATGAAGACGATGATGTTGACTATGATGCAAGACTCTCCCATTTTGAAGGCAAATTTATCTAATATGTTGAATATTATTCCATTTAACAATATATTGTTTTTCAGGTTATTCAAGATTTTTTTTTTTGATAAGTTAGATTATTCTGCTCAAAAAAAGTTGGCAAGCCCTTATTTACTCATGATTTCATATGAAAATAAACACTAAGTCTTCACTTAAAGTGTCAGATTGGGTATCAAAACCCGAATCTACGAGTCCAGAGGCGAGCATGCAAGGCAATGGACTACCATGGCCCTACATAATACGTTTACTACTCATAACAAACACTAGCTGTACAGTCGGAGAAAAGGAAATAATAAACGATTACATTACTTGATCCAATTAAAACTCACTTTTTTAAGGAAGGCCGATAGAGCTAGTCAACAGTCACCCACCAAGAAATCAAAAACATTTCATTACAATATTACGTATCTAAGGCAGTTTAATGTCACAATGTAGAGTGTTCATTGTGTGACATTACAAACGGCTAATGCTCCTCGGCCTATGTGTGTTCTCCTGTGGGACTCCCACAGCAATCTAACCTGTAAGACTATGTTGATTCTAATTGAAAAATGTGTTAAGCACTTAAAAGTTGTTCAAACTGAAATTCTTTCTACCTATTTAGGTATTAAAAAACTTTACAGTTGTTTAAATAGACGTAGTAGTTCAAATAGTTCTTGGTGAGCGACACGACACATTTTTCAATTAGAATCAACATAGTCTTACAGGTTAGGTTAGAGTGGGAGTCCCACAAGAGAACACACATAGGCCGAGGAGCATTGGTCCTTTGGTCTAACACAAGTTTATTTACAGGAAGTATGTTTAATGAGTACCTGATGTCTTATAGGCTCGGGACCGAAGGCATAATGTCCCACACACTCAACACTCTTTATTGGAAATTCTAAATTTTTGCTAGCTCAAGTGTGTTTAGATTAGGTATCTTTAACGAGTACATGACATCGTACAGGCTCAAGACCGGCGTAGTGGCACTACCTGTATATAATTAAAGTATATTAATAATTAATATCATGATTATTATTATTACGTAATATGTTACTGGTGGAGATGCACATCGTGTAAAACTGTTCGGGTGGTTACAACACCAATACACGTGGATGACACTTGTATTATTGTAATATGATGATTACTAATTTCTATGATATCAGGACTAACAATTAGCATGGATCTAACTACTTTATACTTGGTATGTTTATATAATGTGAGAATATAAACGTCATACGTCCTCTCCGAGCGATGACGTGCTTTCTATTTCACCTTCTATGTCAATAACTCAAGGGCCACAATGGGTATTGAACCCCAGATCTACAGGCCAGGCTGAACCCGTTGTCACTGCGATACTCTCGTCGCTCACATTTCATGAAAGTTATAAGTAAATGTTTCAGCTACGAACTAAATTTTTTTATTTATTTATAATTACATTGCAACTACTCGTAGAGAGGTAACAAGTAATTGTGATATATATAAATCAAAAAAAGAAAGAAATGGTCGGATAAACTCAAGGTTTGAGTTCTGGTCACTGAAAATTAGCCTTGACACCATTGCTGAGTAGATCTCGGGACCAACATCTTTTTAGCCGTCTAATAGAGCTGGTAGGAATCTGGAGATGATAATTCCTCAATTAAAGTCTAATAACTATGTAAACAGTTGAAATTATGAAATATATATAGAAATGTAAGCTATTTGGTAACTGATTGAACATGGCTTATCGAATTACTTTTGCTGAATTACATGGCGAAGTTACCATTAAGGTTGAAATGATGTGAGAGAAGCAAGGCGTGACGCTAAGGCTTGGCTAAGCGTGTCACGTAAAGACCAGATTAATATCCAGATGGTAAGATTCACAGAAGAACCCAAGCCGAAAGCCTGCCCATCGATCTGAACCCTCCCCCACAGGCCCTTAGCCTTACCGCCTTGCATCATTTATTAACGACTCTTTTCATAGTTTCAAACCTTTTCATTAAGCTCAAGTGTTGAAAGATGAAGTACTCAGTTTAGAGAAAACGTTTACATTTCAAAATATTAATCAATATATTATAACAACAACATGTCAAGTCAGTTATAAACAAAACAGATTAAAAAATCTGGAGTGGCCTACACTCAACTTTACTATAAGTAAATTTAATATCAATCTTCTTGGGTACAGAAAATATAATGTCTCATTTAAGCAAAATATAACCGTCTGAATGGGAGATGTTTATTAGCCTTTCATTCCTGAGGTAGTACAGGTAGTGATTTGATCCACTTATCAATAGATAAGCCTTTTTTGTATGTCACACAATTAATGTATATACAATCATTAGTATAACTACAGCAGTCATATCATTATGAAAAGCCAAAGTGAAAATTTGCTTATACGAAATAATTTCCTACAAGACTGAATGGCTTTTGCTCCAATAGCCAGTCGATCGCTTACATAGTTTATCTGACCTCTTTCTACATTTAATACATAAGACAAATTTTCCCATTTAGAACTTGAAAATATTTTAAGTATTTTAAAAACATAACAACGTTTTTGTCTGAAATGCCAAAAACATGCAAGAAAAAATGTCGTTTTCAGTTAATTTTTAATTTAAGATGTAGGATAATTTCATTTATTATTTTTAAAAGAATTTTTTTTTAATTCTAAATAATGTTCTATATTTTTGAGCTTTTATAAAATTATTATACTCAAAATATTATGGCATGCTAGACTTTCTTAAAAACTCACTATTCTTTCCCTTAGTAAAAAATTATAAAAACAATTTACTTTGGGTGAATGTTATTTTTTCCCACGTGCTGTACTCTTGTTATAAGTTGGCTATAAATGTATATTGAGAAAAAATATATTGGTAATTAGCCACTTTTCCAATCTTAAATCAAGTTCAAAACCGACTTATCTGTATAATTTTAAATTTAAAAGCTGGAAGCTTGAAATTTTTAAAAATAATGGTATGAAGTATTAGACTAGAATAGTGAAAAAACTGAAAATTAGAGAAAAAAATAGAAGCCCTTCTATAAAACGGAAAAGTTCATTCCAAAAACTTTAATATTACCCAATAATAATGTTCTTCATAAACGTAAACAAACAGTATCTGATATTAAGCTTTGTAGAATTGTGCAACATATAGATTGATTAGAATATTTTGTTAGACAAACCCATCATACCATGAAATCAATCAGAAATTATTTTTTACATATACAAATTGTACTCTTCTTACATCACATATAAGTCGTTAAACCATTTAAACATTTACATTATACCTCTAAACATTATATTATTAAGGTGAATTCACTGAAAAAAATTCTAAGTCAATGTAAACAATGTAAAAAAATATAAAAAATTTGACAAGTACAGCAGGTGATCCCTAAGTCTGGGATAAACAAACAGTTTTTATAGCTTTATTGCACTTTGCCGTGATTGAAATTTCATGAATTTTTTTTGTAAATTGCTAATTTTAGCTTGCATTTTTGGTCAAATTTTTACAATTTTTTAATGAGCCATTTAGCGTCAAAAAAACATTTTCTTAAAACAGAAATCCTACTTTAACGCCTCTTTGGTGAATGTAATTTTGAAACAAATTATTTCATCTCATTTTCCATAAAAAGATTTCACATAAACACGTGAAATAACAATCAATGATCAAACCACAATAAGAAATGGGAAAACAAGACTAAGATCTTTCAACCGTAACAAGCGGTCTTCGTCAGAGTCAAAAACCTTATCTAGTGTTCAGTTGGGTTTTTGACTCTGACGAAGACCGCTTGTTACGGTTGAAAGATCTTAGTCTTGTTTTCCCATTTCTTATTGTGGTTTGATCATTCATTTTCCATATGATGGTCTATTTTAAGGTATAGTTTCATTTTGATCCGTCAAACGGTATGGCTTGTATCGCTCTCACAAGCTTTGAGATTGAATTATAAGTCAAAATTTTTATATTTTATTGAAAAAAAAAATATTTCCCGTATTTAAAATTTTGAATATATTTTTCCTTTATTCTATTTGTAAGGTCAAAGCTAATGCCAAAATTTTAAAACTCTAGCATTAGCAGTTTAGGAGAAAAAATGTTTTCTAAAAACCAGTTTTTGGCAAAAAAAGTGACTTCCCCGTCATGCATAATTCTTCCCAAACAATAGGGATCTTCTACACTATGAACCCAATTTTGTGTAAAATATCAACTTGATCCATCAAAGATTCTGGAGCGTAGCGTGGTAACAAGCAATGCGAACACACTCACCCACCCACCCACACACAGACATCATCGAAAAAACTTCATGAAACGACTTCTGGGACCTCAAAACATATAATTCTCGAGATCAAATTTTTTCACGATCACTATACTTTACTTATAGTAAAGTAAAAAAAATATACAAAAGTTACCGACTATTTTTCAACCCGTATATGTGCTTTAGCAGTTACCTGCTAAAACCCGCATAAAAGAGATCACAGAAACTCACTAGCATACTTCGGATGCCTCGTCACCAGATTAAAACATGTGAGTCACTCCAAAAATAAATGAGTACAAATGTATTCCTAATTGTTCAATAAACAATTAGAAAATATTTTTTTTTATTTCTTAAATTTCAATAATGAATATTTCATTACATTTTTTAATAATATTAACCATTGATACATGTTGATTTTAACTTATCTCCAATTTTAGTTAGGATTTCAATATTTATATGCAAAAATATGCCCTACTTTAGTCACCTTTAATTTTGTTGTATTGGTGCCTTTAATGATTCACCGGCATAGGCTATATGATGTTATGGGCTATTCCATGGCAACATTTATACAGAATATTTACGAATTTTTTTTTCTAGTTACTAATGCGCCCCTAACGGCTTTCTAGAAGAACCATTCTGCAGGAGACACTAGTATTAGTTTCTCCTTCCACCTACCACATCCAAATGGAGTTAATTCAATTATGAGTGGTTTATTGTCATTTTCTATTTTAAAATCACAATTAATTGTGAGTTCAGTTAATTCTGTTTCATATGCCCTATACAAATGATGACTTAGTGTGGCCTCATTAAGTCGTAAAATTACAGATAGATATAATGAAAACAATACACATTTAATCAGTTAATTAAAAATCGGCAATATGAAGAAAAACTGTAGATTGATTAGTTTTGATGTTAAGTCCCTATTGAGGGATGTAACCGACCTCTTGGGCTTACTCCAGGACGACTAGTTAATTATTCCCTCCCTATTCCCTGCCTACCACCAATATGATCCAGTTAATTAAGTTATCAGTGGTTGGCTGTCTCTTTCAATATGAAAATAACTTTTATACACAACAATTTAATCTTGCAATGGCTACTTGCTTATACCTCCATTTCTAAGTAATTTATATATGGAATTTATTGAACCTAAAATATCAACGTCATTCCAGCCTAAATGGCTGGACGACTAAATGGCATTTAACGTCAAGTTAAATGGTTTAGATATACTGACGAGACCTTGCGCATCTGTCCAAATCTATCATAAAAGATGCTTTTTTTTTTATTTACTGTTGTTTAAACCGATCCTCTAGCGGGTGATAACGTCATCTGTTTTCCAGGCTTTTTGTTTAATCACAATAATAAATGGGAATACAAGACTGATGAACAATTGGGTTTTTGACTCTGACGAAAACCGCTTGTTACGGTTGAAAGGTCTTGTCTTGTTTTCCCATTTCTATTTGTGGTTTGATCATTGATTGTTGTTTCACGTGTTTATGTGAAAACTTTTTATATACGAGTATATACACATGAACTACATTGACATAAAGAACACACAGAAATGAAACAGAAACTCACTACTATATTTCGATGTCCTCGTCATCAGGAAGATAGAAACGAGTCGCTCCGCAGGCAGACCACGACTGGCCGGTGGTCTTGAAGAAACACTCAAACAGTGTAGTCAACTTACGGAGGGATGGGAGGCAAGGGTCGATAAAGAAATAAAAGCAAAATAAATTATAACAAATGAAAACATAAACTATTATTACAAGTTAAAAACCTAAACAATAATAGAAATAAGTAAGCAAATAAAAGTTAAATTAAAATAAATAAAAGGAATAATCAACGATTGAGGTTAAGCCCAGGAGCAGATCTACTCCCCAAAAGACTAATAAGAGCTTCTTCTGAAGCTCTCAGAGTGACTTTTGAATAGTTATCAGTTATCTGTTTCAGGACCTGTACACGGAAACATTCATTAAAGCTGAGTCCATGAGAACTGGCATGGGTAGCAACGGACTTCGTGATTACCAACGGACGAAGTGTGATTATTTATACGCAGGCTTATCCTGGTGGAAGCCAAACCCACATAAAAACCATCACATTGGGTGCAATCCCAACGGCAAACACAGTTACCAGAGGTACAAGAGGTCTTGTGAGCGATAGGGTAAGGAAGTGAAAGAAATAAAGGAAGGGACGGGATTGATGATAGGACACGTAAGACCTACAACGTCCGCACCAAACTCATATATATATATGATAGATCTGATACTATTAACATTAGTAATTTAGGGGGGAGGGGGGGTTAGCCCAGTGCTCGAAAACTCTTTTCTGCTCACCTCTGGACTGGTAGTTCCGGGGTTCAATTCCAACTCTGGCCCTTGATTTATTCACGTGAGAGGTGAATAAATCTAAGTACGTCGTCCCTCTGAGATGTCAGATATCTATGCTGTCTTCGTGATAACAGGCACTCGTTTAAGATCCCTACTGTGAAATACACTTGATTTAGGCAAAATTTAGGACTCCCAAAGTAGAATCAATAGGAGATTAAATAAATAGTTGATAGTTAAATTCCCTCGAACTATCACAGGGTTGACTATGTCCTTCCTATAGCCTTACACAAAAAAAAAAAAGAAAAAAAATGGTTTATTTAATCTAGACTCAATGTTAGCGAGAGCAATAAGTTATAATTATATTCTGTAATTCTTCCTGTTTTTTTTTATGAATGATAACAGTAATTTTGGTACTACTGTTGGTTATACTGCAATGATTGTTACAATGTATGTGATTAATGCCTACAAAAGTAAATGCCTATCTTTTGGTAATTTTTACGAAATTTATTTAATTATCGAAAACTAATAGTTTGAATTAGTTTTTTTTTATTGAGACGTAAGCAATTAATTTCTTCATCCCTATTACAAGTTGAATAATATTTGAAGTGAGCGACACTTGCGTTGAGAGGAGATAACAAGGGAACACTAATGGGTTTTGGTAGGCAGATGAAGCCGGTCTCTATTAAAGCCATTCCTCCTGCGCCATCGATTAGACAAACAGATGCTGCCAAATACATTAGAGTCACGTGCCTTCTCAATGGCTCAAACCATATTTTACAATCCTTTCACTTATTCTATTTGCTTATTTCCAATAAGGCATGTTTCAAGATTTCAATCAGTTATAAACCATTCAGTCCATTCAAAATATACCATGAAAGTTAAAACAGTTTTCATAATACAGTATATACTGTAACATGTATACTAATATTATATATTAGTATTTGTTATATATATATATACATTTATTAGTATAATATATATATAAAACAGATTCAATAATATATCGACCGTTTGATAGAACATGTATGTTATCTAATCGGGATTCGGTCAAGTGCAATAATATATTGACCGTTTGATAGAATAGGTGTGTTATCTAATCGGGATTCCGTCAGATTCAATAATATATCGAACGTTTGATGGAATAGGTGTGTTATCTAATCGGGATTCGGTCAAATTCAATAATATATCGACCGTTTGATAGAATAGGTGTGTTATCTAATCGGGATTCGGTTAAAGTCTAGTCGATGGTTTTGTCCGGTTAAGATTGTTGTTCCTTTAAATAATGTAGATTGCATTTTCTTAGTAAAAAAAATGCTTACTTCCGCCTATGGAAAAGGTTTTAAATATAAAACCGAAACGTCGGCAATGAGAGTTTGATTTTGAACCTACAAAATTTGACTGAATTCCGATTAGATAACACACCTATATATATATATATATATATATATAAAATATGCAACCACCTTTGTTAAGAAGTTTGCAGAGTAAACAAACTTCTCAACTCAACAACTTCTTGCTCTGATCATAAAGTATCATACAACCTTATATGGTTTGTAAATAGGTCAACTCTCTATAAATATTAATAAGTGTTCAACTTCTCGATTTGAGAGTACTATTATTGCATTACATGAAGAGACATTGTCAAAAAAATTATTTGACTATATTTCAACATCCGTCAATATGTGAAAACCATCTGCACCATTGTCTGCAACAACTGTACAGTCTTTTTCTGTGATGCATCTTGTGTTATCCTTCAGTTATTGATAAATGATTTTGCATCTGGTTTTCAGTTTATATAACTGAAAATCAGATTTTATATATATATATATATATATATATTTATTTATTTATTTACTCTTCTTTATATAATCTAGGAGGTGTCAGAGCTTATTTTTCTTCATTGTGATTCTTCCTACGACATTTTGTCTCATATACATATCTTAGGTGTTTGCTGTTCTGAATACTGGGCCGTGACTGAGTGTCGGCTTGGCGAGTAGCTGGTGGTTGGTCACCTAGTAGCTGCAGTGTGCGTGAAACCCCCGTGTGTTGACGATTAATTAATGGGTTGTGCTTCATGATTTTCATGGCTTCATATATTTGCAGTCTGGCTGGATCATTAATTTTCTTTAAAATGATGGTGTTTTGAACAAGGTCCTGGCGGGTGAGTTTTCTTCCATGTTCCTCGGAGGTGTGTCTAGCGATGGCTCCTGCTTGCAAGTGCATTGTCAGTCGTCGTGAGAGTGTGGTCGATGTCATACCGATATATTTTGAATTGTCTAGGAGCTCACAATCTCCGATATTGCAGTTATATTCGTATATGACATTGGCCTTTTGTATCTCCGGGATGACTGCATCTGGGCTGTTTTTCATTATCAAGTTAGCGGTGGTTCTACTTTTATAGTAAATATGGACTTGAAGACGTTCATTTTCGTTATTACATTTAACATTCCTGCGGATAATTTGTTTCAACACTCTCTCGTCTTCTTTATACGCCTCTGTGTATTGATTCTTATAGTACACCTTATGGACTGTGCTACTTCGGTCGATTGTTTGATTAGCATTGTTGGACCGGGTTTTAAGGTAGGCGTTAACTACTTTATCAAAAGAGGTGTTGCTATAGCCGTTATTGATAAATGTTTGCCTTAATTGAGAGATTCTTTCATGAAACAACTGCCATGATGAAGAGGTCTTGTATGTCCTATGTACTAGAGCATGAATTGTTCCTAATTTGTAGCGTTCGGGGCACTCACTTTTTTCGTTAATATATATTCCTTGGTCCGTTGGCTTTTGATATACAGATGTGATATAACTTGATTTACGGCCATCGATGTGCACGTCCAGGAAGTTGATTTGACCTTCTTCCACCTTCCTCAGAGTGAAGTTCAGTCCAGACAATTTTTGGAATGCAATTTTTAGTGCCAGCAGCTCTTCTGTAGAATTAATGACAACCAAGCAGTCGTCTACATAGCGGCAATACAACGTAGGTTTATTTATTTGTAGTACCTGGTTTTCAGTATAGCACATAAAGAAGTTTGCGAACGTTACTCCCAGAGGTGAGCCCATTGCAACACCGTCTACTTGGTAATATAAGCTTCCATCAAATGTGGCGAAATGGTGATTTTTGTGGTGCATGCTCGTAGCAATTTCTTCATAGTGCCTTCAGGAATTGGTGGTGAGGGCATCGTGACAAGCAATGTTTTACCGTGTTGTAAACAACCTGTTTTGGAATGCTCCTAAAAGTTTGAATGTAAGTACGTTTTAACATTACTTTCAGGGTTGCAATTGTGACCATAGAAAAGTCTGAGTCTTTTTTCCTACTGAGATTGTTGCTAGAGCTTTGCAGCAACTAGTATTAATTTGTCTCATCTCTCTTTTTCTTTTTTCTTGTTTACAACCGGCTATGAAAATTAATAAGTTTGGAATTGACTATTAACGACTCACCAAGACCAGAGTAGTTGCTGTAACTGATGGTAGTGATTGTGCGGATTGCCATTAGCAGCAACTGGCAACTACAGCTTCAAACTTTGAAAGTGGTAATCAGATAATTTGTCACCACTGTCAAATTATTTGTTTACATTTGTCAAACAAAGAATCTACTAACTAGGTATACCTGACAATTGGCTCAAATTCTTCTTAAACATCAATAAAGTTCCCTAAGAAACTTTATCTCCTTCATGTCTTGGTAATGACTGCTATGGACAGTCGAAACGTGTCAACAATTCTAAACAATTGTTCTAACAACGAAAAATTGCTCTTTCGAAAGCTTGAGAAAATTGGAAAGAAGATTTTACAAAGAGAATACTCCATCGTGTTCAACCAGACCTGCATATCTGAAAGACTGCTACCTCAGTACATTAATGTTCGTCTTCATGATCCAAAAGCAAAGAATGAAGGTTTTACTAATGATTTTCAATGGAATTTGATAATGAGAGAAATAAAGAATGCTCGTTCTGCAATAGAGGGCTTGCGGATCCAGGACACTAACCTACGTAAAACTCTTAAAGAAAGATTGGAAGAGGAAAGATACAATGAATTGTCTCAAACGCTAACACAAATCCTGTCCAACTACGAGCATAAAACATCGCTGCGTATAACCAACAAACTGAAGAAACTGAACGGAGGACATGTAAGCATACCAAAGAGGAATAATTTCTTCATCAATCTGTCCAAAACCGAATTGACAAAGGACCAAACAACGCTCCTTAACTTTGGTCCAAAATGCCATTTTGCCAGTAAATTTGATGAAGAGACGAAGGCAATAGAACTAGAACAACTCTACTGTTCACTACTGAACCTAGAGGAACAGAACCTCGTAACGCTATCACCTGACCTCAGAGACCAGTTACGCGCTGAGAAGACGAAGAAGCGGAATGTTGGAAAATCCAAAATACTCACCACCGAACTCCGTCAAGCAGCCAAAGAACTGAAACACCATCCAAATATTACAGTTCGGAAAGCCGATAAATCCAACATTCTTGTTGTGATGGACAAGGAAGAATATAAAGGAAAACTTGATTCAATACTAGCAGATGCATCAAAATTCAAAAAGATTACAAGGGACCCTACCAAAACACTCAAAACTGAAGTAAATAAACTAATAGCAGCCGCCAACAGAGGTCATAAAGAAAAGATCCTAAAACCTATTTTTGGTGAATACTCCCCGGGTTACCTGTATGGAACTGTAAAGACGCATAAGGTAAATAACCCATTACGCCCCATCATCTCTCAGGTCACAACCCCAATATACAACACGGCGAAGGAGCTAAACAAAATTATTTCTCCCTATATGCCAGCGAAGTACATGCTAACCTCCACTGATGACTTGCTGCACATCCTAAGAACCACAAAACCAAAAGGAAAATTTGCATCACTCGATGTCGAGTCACTTTTTACAAATGTCCCAGTAGAAAGCACAATAGACATCATCTGTGATGCAATGTACCATCAAAACACGATGCCCTCACCACCAATTCCTGAAGGCACTATGAAGAAATTGCTACGAGCATGCACCACAAAATCACCATTTCGCCACATTGATGGAAGCTTATATTACCAAGTAGACGGTGTTGCAATGGGCTCACCTCTGGGAGTAACGTTCGCAAACTTCTTTATGTGCTATACTGAAAACCAGGTACTACAAATAAATAAACCTACGTTGTATTGCCGCTATGTAGACGACTGCTTGGTTGTCATTAATTCTACAGAAGAGCTGCTGGCACTAAAAATTGCATTCCAAAAATTGTCTGGACTGAACTTCACTCATGAGGAAGGTGAAGAAGGTCAAATCAACTTCCTGGACGTGCACATCGATGGCCGTAAATCAAGTTATATCACATCTGTATATCAAAAGCCAACGGACCAAGGAATATATATTAACGAAAAAAGTGAGTGCCCCGAACGCTACAAATTAGGAACAATTCATGCTCTAGTACATAGGACATACAAGACCTCTTCATCATGGCAGTTGTTTCATGAAAGAATCTCTCAATTAAGGCAAACATTTATCAATAACGGCTATAGCAACACCTCTTTTGATAAAGTAGTTAACGCCTACCTTAAAACCCGGTCCAACAATGCTAATCAAACAATCGACCGAAGTAGCACAGTCCATAAGGTGTACTATAAGAATCAATACACAGAGGCGTATAAAGAAGACGAGAGAGTGTTGAAACAAATTATCCGCAGGAATGTTAAATGTAATAACGAAAATGAACGTCTTCAAGTCCATATTTACTATAAAAGTAGAACCACCGCTAACTTGATAATGAAAACAGCCAGATGCAGTCATCCCGGAGATACAAAAGGCCAATGTCATATACGAATATAACTGCAATATCGGAGATTGTGAGCTCCTAGACAATTCAAAATATATCGGTATGACATCGACCACACTCTCACGACGACTGACAATGCACTTGCAAGCAGGAGCCATCGCTAGACACACCTCCGAGGAACATGGAAGAAAACTCACCCGCCAGGACCTTGTTCAAAACACCATCATTTTAAAGAAAATAATGATCCAGCCAGACTGCAAATATATGAAGCCATGAAAATCATGAAGCACAACCCATTAATTAATCTCAACACCGGGGTTTCACGCACACTGCAGCTACTAGGTGACCAACCACCAGCTACTCGCCAAGCCGACACTCAGTCACGCCCAGTATTCAAACAGCAACACCTAAGATATGTATATGAACAAAATGTCGTAGGAAGAATCACAATGAAGATATATATATATAATATCATTGATGAAACCACAATATGAAAATGGGAAAACAAGACTAAAATCTTTCAACCGTAACAAGTAGTCCTCGTCAGAGTCAAAAACCCAACTGGGTCAAAAACCCTCAGCTGGGTTTTTTGACTCTGACGAAGACCGCTTGTTACGGTTGAAAGATCTTAGTCTTGTTTTCCTATTTTCATATTGTGGTTTGATTATTGATTGTTATTTCACGAGTTTACCTGAAATCTTTTTATATGTATATAATATATATATATATTATTTTAATATATGGAGGTTTGGTCTAGCGTCAAACAGTAAAACACCTTTAAACCAACGTTTCGTATAATTGTAGAGACCTTCAGGGCTACATCAATACTTAAACGTTTTACGGTATCATAGTTTGACCATGGTCCAAACTTCGACAAGGAAGAAAAAGACTATTGAATGTATGTGGTCCAGATAAGAAAACATTGTATCTTAAAATACTTTGATTTCAATTTGCTTATTTTGACATTTAATTAATTTTATTCACATTTCTGAACACTGTTATTTACATGTATAGAGTCCAGAAGTTCGGTTAGGTTACAGTGGTGGTATATTACATGTATAGAGTCCAGAAGTTAGGTTAGGTTACAGTGGTGGTATATTACATGTATAGAGTCCAGAAGTTAGGTTAGGTTACAGTGGTGGTATATTACATATATAGAGTCCAGAAGTTAGGTTAGGTTACAGTGGTGGTATATTACATGTTTAGATTCCAGAGGTTAGGTTAGGTTACAGTGGTGGTATATTACATGTTTAGAGTCCAGAGGTTAGGTTAGGTTACAGTGGTGGTATATTACATGTATAGAGTCCAGAAGTTAGGTTAGGTTACAGTGGTGGTATATTACATGTTTAGAGTCAAGAAGTTAGGTTAGGTTACAGTGGTGGTATATTACATGTTAGAGTCCAGAGGTTAGGTTAGGTTACAGTGGTGGTATATTACATATATAGTGTCGTGAAGTTAGGTTAGGTTACAGTGGTGGTATATTACATGTATAGAGTCCAGAGGTTAGGTTAGGTTAGAGTGGCGGTTTCAAGAGAGAATATACGATGGGCGAACCATACAATCGACGTTCTAGATTGGGAGTCCTACAATTTGCCAAAAGTGTATTTAAGGTAGTAGTTGTTTAACAAATACTTGATATAGTACAGGCTTGGAACTAACGGCTTAACGTCCTGTCTGAGGGATGACGTTCTCAGATTTGTTGATCCTCTACGTGAATAAATTGAGGGCCAGAGTGGGTATTGAACCCTGGACCTACCAGTTCATAGATGAGCATATAAGCCACTGGGCTACTCTTGAACTTATAAAAATACATCATACATCGTGAATCGTTTTTGTTGACGCCCGACCGGTTTCGTATGAAGTAGTCCCCCTCTTAAGATTGCCAACGTGCGATACAGGTCGGGTATCTACAGCAGTCATTCTCGAGAATTACAGATATTTATAACAATAATAAAGCTTTGTTATTTGTTTTGCAAGAATAACTGAAAAATTAAACATTAATTTTTATACCGTTTTGACCATAAATCATAATTATGTAGTAGTTTAAATTGGCGTATGTAATACAGATGTAAAGATACAAGCACACTTATAGTCTCTAATTTTCGGTTGAACCGTCATCAGGAGAGGGGCATCAAGCGCTTTGCGAAGTGACTATTGGATATACCAACAGTGTTGTCACACGCTTCCCAGGTTCAAATCAAGTAAGAAAAATAAACTAGAGATAAGCGAAAAGCTAAGAAATAATAAGTGAAACTGAAGAAAATGAGGAAATATAAATAATAAAAACTAAAAAAAATAATAATAATGAAGATGATTACAATGAATTATAAGTTTAAACTAAAGTTATATAAATAATAATTTAAAATAACAGAAAATAAACGTCAAAATAAATCAGATGTAAGAATAATAATACAAAATAAAATAATAACAAAAAACATATACAATAAAATAAACAGTTTTAATTTTAAATGGTCACTATAACGTGCTAATGTTATAACAATCTATTCATGGTTACTCATGAACATACTCAAACATACAAATACAAATTAAAAACATACAAATGGTTTATGAAAATATCAATTTTAATATAGTGTTTTCTCATCGTATAAATGTGGGCAATATGTTAATAAAAAACTCTCCCAGGGATTTGGAGTCCGGTGGTATTTATAAAATTCCGTGCAAAAATTGCCATAAAATTTATATTAGTTAAACTACTAAATCATTAAAGACATGTGTAAAACAACACCAATACAACGTAAGTAGACAGGAAAAAAGTAGCGCCGTATTCTTGCATATACACAATGTAAATCATCATATTGGCTGGACAGAGGAGCTAAATTTATGAAAAGTCGATGTTGTTAAGAAATATTATTGAATTGTCTCTAATTATATTTAATAGATCAAATATTATTAACATTAGTAACGGTCTCTTCAAACTTGATACTTTCGTTGCGAGGGCAATAGCCTCTTCAAAGAGGGTTGAAAGCTAGCGGATAGTTTTTTACTTTTTCTTACTGTACTCCTTTGTTTCCCCAAACATCCCTTTCAGGACATTAGTCCTTTCCTGTGCTTTCACCCTTTTAAAATACCACTCTTCCCTCCCACTCTACTCAACCCCTCACCAGATGTTTTCTGCGTCTGCTGTTTCAGTTGAGTTTTTGACTATGACGAAGACCGCTTGTTACGGTTGAAAGATCTTAGTGTTGTTTTCCCATTTCATATTGTCGTTTGATCATTGATTCTTATTTCACGTGTTTATGTGAAATCTTTTTATCATAAAAAAGAAATAAATATTGGAAATTAGTTTGTTTCATAATTATTTAATTTTTACTTATAGGAAAGTAAATACGGTATTGTATTTTCATAAATAAATGTTATTACATCATTCTTAATACTTGAAAAGATAGAAGGTAAAAAGCAATTATTATAGAATCCAATCAGGAGTGAAAGGCGAAATGAAAGGCGAAATGAAAGGCTCTTTTGTCTAGCAGTCAAAACAATTAAGAAAATTATACCCCTACAACATCAACTGAGATAAAACCTCCTTTATTACTTCACGGTTTTAAGTGAGTGACGTTATTGTTTTTCATTGTATCTTTAAAGGAAAATTAATCTATAATTAAATTATTAATTTAAAAGATTATATTAAAAATATATAGTTAAAGAAAATATATCTATAATTACTATATTTATTCCTTTGATCTAATATTTTATTGAGTATAATAAAATATCCTTTATAATTTATTTTTTGAAAAAGCAGATATGCCCATTTTGCTGTGTTCCTTCTCACTATAGAAATAAAATCACATCAGATTTTATTACATTGGAAACATTTTATTACCTAAATATTCTTACGGTTAATGATTAATCTAAAAAAGAATCAAAAAAATTTGTTTGTATGTAGTAGAACAATATATAAATAAGTATGCTACATTAATGTATCCAATATTTGAAAAGAAAATGTAAATCTCAGAATTTTGATAGAGAGGGACAGGTTAGCACTGTGGTTAACGTGCTCGCCTCTGAACTGGTAAATCCGGAGTTCTATCCCCAACACCTGATCCTCGATATATTCACGTGGGAGACGAATAAATCTGAGTTCATCGTCCCTTGGAAAGTACGTTAAACCGTCGGTCCCCAGCCCTTACGCTGTCAGGTACTCGTTAAAGATCAATACTCTAAATACACTTTAGTCAGGCAAAATTTAGGGCTTCCAATGTATAATGAACAGGTAATGTGCTCGCCCATTACTAATATGGGTGCCAAGTAATAAATGATCCACAATTTCCAAACAGCACTAAATGGTGAAAACATTATATAAGTGTGGGCTTGGAAAACAAACAAGAAACAAATACAAATGAATATTTATTCTGTTTTGGAAGTCTAAAATGTTAGCTACTCAAGTGTATTTAAAGTAGGTGTCTTTAACTACAGGGTGCCTCACAAAAAACCCCTAAATTCGAAACTTTAAACTGTATTATTTAAACCTTGTTATTTTTTAAAGGTATTTAAAAACGAATCAAACTAACAACTTTATTGTGTAATTAATTAAGAAACTGCTAGCAAATAACAAGTTACAGATACTGCTGGAGTGTGATGAAATCTGGAGTATCCACACACTGGAGTATCATCACACTGGAGTATCCACACACTGGAGTATCATCACACCCCAGCAGTGGCCATCCAAGAGCCCTGACCTCAATGTAATGGACTTTTGCATTTGGAGTGTACTCCTACAGGAGGTTCAGAGACAAAGATGATGCATCACTGATATTGACTCATTAAAACATGTGTTGATGGACTCATGGAACAACATGTCTCTTGATGTCATTCGTCGAGCAACTCAGAACTGGATGGATCGCTTACGTCGCTGTTCTGCAGTTAATGGACACCATTTTGAGCGGTATCTGTAACTTTTTATTAGCTAACAGTTTGTTAATTATACAATAAAGTTGTTAGTTTGATTCTTTTTTAAATATCATTAAAAAATAACATGGTTTAAATAATACAGTTTTGTGGGGCACCCTGTAGTATCGTACATGCTCGAGACCGACGGCTTAACGTCCTCTCAGGGGAACAACATGGTTTAGATTTACCCCCCTCCCACGTGAATAAATTAGGGTGAGAGTGTGTATTAAACACCGGACCTACCAGTGCAGAGGCGAGCATGCTACCACCGGGCTACCCTGGCGTTCTTGATTTAGTATAACTCATAAATGATATGAATGGCTGTGTGACAAACTCTCTTCATGTTACTACTATTTGTAAACAAAATCGCAACTTATATTTTCGGTTTATATTTTATATTATAGCTATCAAAACTGAAAAACTACAATATACTTTTCAAGTTATATTCTACCTATGAACATTACGTTTTGAAGACACATAATTGTAAAAATAGGAAACCCGACGTGAGGTAATACTGGCTGGCCATTATGCCAGCCAGTATGACGTTTTTTTTTAGTTTTTTTTTTATTTTTAGGTATGACGTCAAAATGATGCAATGATCTATAAAAACTGTGAGATATGTATTTTGTTATTAAAGGTTAGATACATTAATGCTGTATATTTACTTATGCATTGTTCAACTATTTAAAAATACACTTATCGTTAAACATACATTGTTGAGGAGCAGAACAGATTCTGTATTCACGATTTTTTTAAGTAGCTGTCCTTTTTTCCTAATTACGAGTACATTTGCAGAGGCAATGAAAATATTAAATTTCTCAGGGACATTATGAGGCAAAAAACATAGTCCAATAACTACTAAAATGCATTCACTACTAACTTATGATTATAAGAGAAAACACAAGATTTCGACCTCGTAGGTTATCATCAGGCAGAAGAAAATAATAAAACAGATAAATAACAACTCAAAGTAACAAAATAACAGAATATGACTAGAAATACACACATAAGGGATAACAATAGAAAGAGGTAATATGTCATGCTGGCGCTCCTAGCGTCTGGGAGGATGAACTTATTGTTAAGTTAAATGAATCTTGTTCGTTTGGACACCACAACCTTTATTCTCACATCATTGATCTCAGTTGCCTTTCAATAAATTTTCTCTACATGACTACTGTCATTTTCCAAAAATAAGACACTGTATTAGTTTCATTTTAGGCCCAAAATACGTGCTAGGACTTATTTTCGGGGGGAGGGCTTCAAGTGCAATAAGTACTAGGTAATAATCAGATTTACAAAACTGATATGCACAAACGTTGTATCTGCCCTGTCACTCTATGTAGACTGTTGCAATATATTGTATTTTGAAGATACGAGGTGTGTAAATAAAGTAGTGAGACTGATTTTTTTTAAATTTTCTATTCAAATATAATTACAATGTGATATTGTCACCTTCAAAATAGTTCCCTTCGGAAGCCACACAGCGCTGGAGACGGTCCTTCCAATCATTGTAGCATTGCTGGAACTCGGATTCTGGAATGGCCTTCAGCTGGTCGGTTACAGCAGTTTGTATGTTTTGTAGTGTCCCGAAATGAGTTCCCTTGAGGTGATTTTTCAATCTCGGGAAGAGGAAAAAGTCACAAGGACTCAACTCTGGTGAATAAGGAGGCTGAGGAGCAACAGGAATGTTTTTACTGGCCAAAAACTCGTTTATTGAGATGGCAGTGTGACAGGGCGCGTTGTCGTGATGCAACACCCACTTGTCTTTCATGTTTGACCGCACACGAAGGACTCTTTTTCGAAGTCTTTCAAGGACCTCACGGTAGAAGTGCTGATTAAGCGTCGATCTGAACGCACAAGGTTCCGTACTCTGTTGACATTTTCATCGGTGTTTGCACTTGAAGGCCTTCCGCTTCGTGGTTCATCTTCAATCGACTCTCTTCCTTCTGAAAATTCCTTAAACCACCGAAAAACCTGTGCCCTTGATAAAACACGTTCTCCATAGGCCTCCTGAAGTTTTTCAAAAGTTTCGGTTGCATTATGTCCAAGTCTGAAGCAAAATTTGATTGCACACCGCTGCTCAACTTTGAGATCACTCATTTTTAAAACGCTCAAGAAAAACCATTTCACGAAAACCAACGCTACGGACAAACAAATGACTGTGGCGAGTTCAGATTCATACTGGAGGCGCATCACACGTGCACCTGACGCTACTCAAGGCCACGCGTCTCCAGCGTTGCCAGATCGAAAGCGACGTTGCCAGTCTCACTACTTTATTTATACACCTCGTAAATTCAACTTTATAATAAGTAGTGCATTCCTTGAAACGAACTGTAGAGGTAAAGAAGAAATTTCTTGGAATGTTTTGTTCGAAACAATTCTATAAAATATTAGGGAAGCTAGAGATACCTACTAAATTCAACAGCATTTTTTTAAATAATTATTCATATTATTTTAACTAGGGCTTATTTTCAGGGAAGGACTTATATTCCAAAGTGTTCCGTAAATCACACTAGGGTTTATTTTTTCGGGGGGTGTCTTATTTTCAGAAAAAGAGGGTAGTTTTTCTTCTGGGAAAGAGAATGCCTGACTGCCATAGGACAGTGGTCATCGGCTTTCAGTCCGTTCGTATTTCTTCATAATAATAACCTGTTATGAAGAAGTTTCGTTTTTCTTCATAATAATAACAACTTGTTATGAAGAAGTTTATTTCTAACCGAAAGTATCACAATATACAAAGCAAATATTACATATTCAAGGAGTAAATATAATAGTATAACTACTTTTCTCCTGGTTGGAATTTGGTCAGGTTTAATTATTTGGAATTACCTTTTTGCCAATGATTCGTCTTTATTTTAAAACATCCTCAGGGCTAGAACCCAAAAAGAATAGACATTTATTTTGTCTACATGACATTGATAATAAAATTTTAAAAATCTAACCCTTGAATTACATGTTACATTTGAAAATCTTACATTCATCATAAAATTTCAAAAATCTTGCACTTGAATTTATCTTACACTTGAAAATCTTACATTCATCATAAAAATTCAAAAATTTTACACTTGAATTTTTATGATGAATGTGATATAGATAAGATAAATGTTCACTGTTTTTGGATTATAGTCCTGAGGATGTCTTAAAATAAAGATGAATCTTTGGCAAAAAGTGATTTCAAATAATTAACCCTGATCAAATTCGAGAATAAGGAAAATCAACAGCATTTTTTTTTTAAATAATTATACACTCCTGTGAAAAATTATCGCACCACTTTAAAAATTGGAGATTTTATTAGTAATATCGAACTGGGAGCATAGTTACCGTACTAAAGAAATGTCCAAAGGTTGTTTACATTATTGTGATCCATGTTCCCTCGCCAGGGTTTCCTCATAAACTAGTAGAAGTCCAAAGGTTGAATCTCGTCTATTGACTGCCTAACCTTTAGCACTGTTTTCAGTCTTGTGTTGACTTCCTAGTGTCCACAGCGCTGTAATATCTTATTTTTCAAATCAATTTTAACTTTTAAAAGTTAATAATGGACAGAGGTCGGTTTCTAAATGTTCCACAGTGTGTCCGGGCTCAGACTCTGTTAGAAGAAGGCTACAGCCAGAGGCAAGTGGCTCAAGTGCTAGGGGTCAGCCATTCAACAGTCGGGAGACTGATCACTCGCTTCAGGGAGACTGGAAGTCACACCAGGAGACCAGGTCAGGGTCGACCTCGTCTTACTTCGGAAGTCGTTGATCGTTTCTTGCGGCAAAATGCATTGAGAAGAAGGGATGTAACAGGTCGAGAGCTAAGTGCTCTAATCCAAAATGTTAGAAATTTGATAATCTCTTCATCTGTCAAAGATGAAGACGATTCATCTGTCTTCATCTGAGAAGACGACTGCGTGAAGCAAACTTAGACGCTCGTCGGCCCAAAAAGACCCCCCTTCTCACCAGGCAGCACCGTGTTGCACGGCTTCGGTTTGCACGGGAACACGCTGATTGGACTGTGGACGACTGGGCCAAGGTTCAATTCACGGACGAGGTTAGAATATGTCTTCGTAGGCCTGATGGTAGGGGAAGAGTATGGAGGAGCCCTGGAGAGAGATACGCAGCCTGCAACATGGTGCGCCAGGTACCTTTCGGGAGGGTCTATAATGTTCTGGGCCGGTATTTGTCTGACTGTTCGTACGGAGTTAGTGCCACTTCGAGGGAGGTCTATGGATGCAGATAGGTACATCTATACCATTCTGAAAGATCATGTGACACCTTTCGCCCCTTAAATCGGAGAGGAATTCATTCTAATGCAGGACAATGCCCGTCCCCACACCTGCCAAGAGGTTACCTCCTACCTCAGTGATGTGGGTATTAATGTTATGGACTGGCCAGCCAGAAGTCCGGATCTAAATCCAATAGAACATATGTGGGACCTGTTAAAAAGAAGAATTCGAGCTCGTCAGCCCCCTCCAGGGACACTTGACCAGTTGGAGCATGCAGCTGTGACAGAATGGGACAACGTGGAGCAAGAGATGATTGGCAGTCTCATCGAGAGCCTTCCGAGGCGGATCCGAGCTGTCATTTCCTCAAGAGGAGGACCTACTAAGTACTAAACTAAGGCCACGTTGCAAGGTGACGTCATTATTTTTCTCTATCATCCTTCAATGAATTACTAACGAATGGCGCGTTAACCCACTTTTAAAAAGATACAAACTTTTTCTATATCAAATTGGTTCTTTACGCTCAACATTGCTAAAAACTGCTTTGATTAATTGAAAATGATCACTTTTGAATAAAAATTAATACAGAATTCAACAATTATCTACAAAAGTCCAAAAATTTAAAGTGGTGCGATAATTTTGCACAGGAGTGTATTATTCATATTATTTTAACCAAGGCTTATTTTCAGGGAAGGGCTTATATTGCAAAGTGTTCCGTAAATCACACTAAGGTTTATTTTCGGAGAATGTCTTATTTTCAGAAAAAGACGGTAATGACGTTCTAAAGTGACAGTGGAAAGACATTGCGAATGGTGAATATTCTGAAACGACTTCAAATAATGGATTATGAATTTGAGTTTAGTAACTTTAATTTTCGGAATATAAGTCGAATACGCAATAATAAATTATTATGCGACTGATTAATATTTATTAGCAAATTTTATTGTTTATTACGACCACTAGCGCTGTATAACAGTATGAGATTTATTTTACAAGTAATGGGAAGCATAAGAGTAGGGTAGAAATCCCAAAAATAGAAGGTACAATTGAAAAAAAAATTATTATTTCCAGATAAGCGTGAGCTGTTGTTTGTTTATACCCTCTCGAGACAAGCTGACCCGCTGCCTCCCATACTCCCGTGGGCTAATAATATCCTCTTCATCTTGAAGTTACCCTCTTATCTGTTAAAGGAATGAGCTGGCCAGCCAAGCCAACAGAGCTTCTCTCTTTAAACCACAATTATAAAGATTTTTGTTAAAATTAAAAAATAAAGCACCACTTTGGATTTAAACGACAACTAAAAAAAATCATTCCTTGTGTAGTCTGTTACAGTGTGGTATTTACCCATAATGAAGGAACTCAAGAATTACAGCTTCACACAAAAAAAAGTTTAATTTGAAAAATAACAATGGTTTTCAAGCAGTTAGTGCCTTCTTCAGGCTTTCATCTAAAAAAAAAATCGGGAGTGGCCTACACTCAACTTTACTATATTTAAACTTAATATCAAACTTCTTGGGTATATATAATAAATATCATTTATTAATTTTCAAAGATTTTTTTTCAATTTTGAATTATGTTTTACATTTTTGGTCTTTTATAAAATTATTACTCAGGGAATTTTATGGCAAGCTAGTTTTTTTTTAAAAAAAATCACTTTTCTTTCCATTTGTCAAACATCCAATTTACTCGTACTCTGAGCGATAAGTTATCTTTTTTCTGCTTGCTGAACTTTGTAATTAGGTTGCTTTAAATGTATACCAAGAAAAAATATATTAATAATTTGCCAGTTTTAAATACTCAAATCAAATTCAAATCCGGCTTTTCAGTATATTTTAAATATTTTATAGCTGGAAGCTTGAAATTTTTGAAAATAATAGATATGAACTATTAGATTAGAATATGACAAAACTGGATATTTGTCAACAATGTAATAGCTCCTTCTTAAGGAAAGAGTCCATTCTTCACACTTCAATATTACCCAAAGTTTATAGGATTCATAAACAAAAAAAATAATACATGATATTAAGAATTATTCAAGGGTGCTACATATAGATTGATTAGAGCATTTTGTGACACAAATCCATCTATCATATTGACATACCATGGAAAACATCAGAAATTATCTGTTTTCATTGGCGTTGATTTTTGCATGTAACAGCTTTATTCTTTTACATTTCTTATTAAGTTGTTAAATTATTTAAAAAATCAAAACAATTTGTAAGTTAATGCAAACAATGTAAATAAATGTAAACAAATATACAAAATCAGTGATACCAACAACTAATCAGTGTATCAACTACCACTCAGTGTTACCAACTGCTTATAAATTAAGTTGTAAAATTTCTTGTCATTCAAATCATTCATGCTTAAACAGGATTAAATACGAAACACTAAAACTTTCAGTACATTTCTTATACTCTATATATCTAAAACTTCGATCGGACGGTTGACGCTTTCACGTCTCCACTGCTGTGTTTTTTCTTTAGTTTTTCTTCTTATCCATTCCTGAAGATGACAAGAATCCAAAAAGGACGTTGTATTACTACTAAGTTTTAATTTTATAAACTTTTAAAATTTATTTAAAGATCCTTACTCAAAGCTCATAACAAATACCTACGACTCACCAAACGTCAATTGTATACTAATAAATTTAATTATTTCATTAGATTTTATACCCATAAAACCAGGTATCTTATTTCAATAAAAATCAAAGAATGTTGCATTGTTTATCAGAGAGTAAATTATCTGCTTCTGAAAATTCTCCCATTCATACCAACACACCAGAACTTATTCCATTATACCATATCCATTTTCCACAATTCATAATCAATCTAAATCTGATATTAAATTTTGTTGAATTGTGCAAAATATAAATTGATTGCATCATTTTATTAGACAAATCCATGATACCATGGAAAGCATCAGAAATGTATGCCCATTGGCAATGATTTTTTACATCTCAAAACTATGTTCTTTTACATATCATATTAAGGTATTAAATTATTTAAACATTTTGCATTAAACCTCTACAGATCAGTTTTATTTCAAAGAATTCACTCAAAAAATTTCTAAATCAGTATAAACAATGTAAATAAATCTATGAAAAACTTATGACCATGTAAGTAGGTGGGTGAGATACTATATATTTATGTATGTCTCTGGACTGGTAGATCCGAGGTTCAATACCCACTCTGACCCACGATTTATTCAGAATGATAAACAAAATATTTAACTCATGTACAACACATAATTAGTAAATGTAAAGCTGTATTATTTTCAATAAAATTTTTAAGTACACTTGTACTAATGTAGTAGTTGTTTAACGATATGAAAACTTATATGACATTATTTTCAATATAAGGAATATAATAAATCCATTTTCTATACTTATTTCAAAGCACTAAGTGAAATTTAGTTATATTAATATATTTTGATCTTGAATAGTTATTCCAGATTTTCATAAACTCGTTTATTTTCTAACGTCCACAACTCTAAGGATTTTACCCTTTAGTGATGTTCTAAGTGAGTAAAGTGTGACTCAGTTATTATTTGACACCCATTTTAGTAATGGGCGAGTCATATTAACATGTTGATCCTACATTTGACGAGGGGGGGTGGGTTACTAAACTTTGCCTAACTCAAGTATATTTAGTGTTGGGATCTTTAACGAGTATCTGACATCGTACGCTTAATGTTCTCTCACCGAGGGATGACGTTCAGATTTATTCACTTCCAGAATGAATAAATCGTAGGTCAGGTTGGGTATTGAACCCCGGATCTACCAGTCCATAGGCGAGCATTTTACCACCGTTCCACCCCCCCCCCCCCCCCAAATGTATAACAAATATAATCCAACGTATATAAGTGTTATATTATTAGTTCTGTTCAGTTCTACATAGATATATCTTATTGCCTTTAATTTCTTATCAAGAGAGGAAAAAAGAATAAAAATACATCGACCAACAATGTTCGTGCATGCAAAACCTACTAAAACAAAAAAAAAATGGAATTCAAACAGTAAACAAGTGAATCAAAGATCATCGTTCTATCCAATTTGTGAGTAACTATATCAGTATGTGACTCTGATGAAGATAAGTTGTTTGGTTGAAAGGTCACATTACTGAACATCTTATTGTGGTTTCAAAGTTGATAATATTATTATGGAATATGCAATTTATGGAACCTTATAAATAACCGAACAGAATAAACTTATATAAACCTTACAGAAACCTTATATAAAGAACAGGAAAAAAATTAATACTGTTTCGTCTGAGTGTTACATTTAAAGAGGCTCGTAAATGAAAAGTATTATAAAATGTTTGTTATTTTAGCATAGAAATGAAGCCTTATATATATAGGTGCGTGCAGAAGTACATGAAGAAGGTTGTTATAGCGACTTTAGGGAGGTAAATCACTATTATGATAATGGCACAATCCTCGACTATTACTGGGCCCTACGATCTCTAACATTATTTCCTTTTCAATGCCTTTACTGAACTTTCTCGCAATACAGTAAAATTTATGGCTTGAATGCTACTCCCATACGAAGTTTCAACTTCAATCTTACTTTATGAAGTGGCCTTTAACCTAATTTATATTTTAGGGATGATTTCTCTAAAATATGAGATATTAGCAACACAATCTTATTAGGTATGTTCCTTTCTATGTATATATCATACTGTATTGAATTTTCTGTTCAATTATTATCAAGAGAGAAAAAATTATAAACAAATATCTAGTAAGTGTTATTACATGCAAACCCTACTGAAAGAAAAGAAACACAAATTGTAATTATATGTAGAAAGTAAAAAATATATGTAGCAGAAAAAAAGTGCTACAAAAAACACTAAATAATTAATAAGAATGAAATGAAAATATCTGGAAATAAAGTACAACCATAAGAAAAATACAATAAATGAAATTAAATTACGATGAGCTATGATATAATAAAAATAAAAAAAAATGTAGACTAGAAAATAAAATTATTTTCCGAGTTATGCAAGCAGTTATTGTGTGGTATTTACTCATGAGCAGAAATGAAAAGAAACACTAAGTGTTTGGAGATAAGAAGGATTTAATCAAACGACGCGTTTCGAAAACTTAGGGTTCATCGTCAGGTTACAGTCAGTAAGGTGATGTTGGCTATTTAGGGAGTCAACAGGCACTAGAGGCAGATGTACACTAAGTGTCGAAACGCGTTGTATGGTTAAATCCTTTATATCTGTAGAGACTTAGTGTTTCCTTTCCTCTCAAATAATGAAAAATAAGCATTTGAAATTTAGATTCAGAGAATTTCCTTCATTTAGCGAAATTATTACTGAATATTGGTCCAATATCTACTCAGGTACTGGATTCATGGACGTGGGAGGTGAATAAATCTGAGCATATCGTCGATCAGGTACTCGTTAAAGATCCCTACTCTTAATACATTTGAGTTAAGCAATATTTAGGACTCTGATGTAGAATTACTAAAATGGGTGTCAAGTAATAAAACAGCCATAATATTAACTAAAATTAGAGACTTATGAGTGTGGGAAAACAAGCAAGGAGCGCAGTCAAAAAACAAATATAAACCTCCTTGGGAGGGGAGGCCAGGATAGCTCAGTGGCAACGTACTCTGCTCTGGACTGACAAGTCAAAGGTTCAATACCCACTCTGGCCCTTGATTTATTCACGCAGGAGCTGAATTAGCACGTTGTTCCTTGTAGAAGAAGTTAAGCCGTCGGTTTTGAGCCTGTACGATCTCAGGTACTTGTTAAAGATCCCTACTATAAATATATTTGAGCTAGGAAAATTTAGGACTCCAAAGTAGAATCAGTATTCATTATGTGGTATCACAGAGGGCCAATGCTCAGACTGTGTGTGTTCATAGTGGGAGTGCCACTGCAACCTAACATAACCTAGAATTGATAGTGTGAAGAAGCAAGGTTTTGTTATCTGTGGGTGTTAATTCTGGAATACATAAATGTTATATAATTTTTTTTTGAAGAATGAACAGATGTGGCAGAAGAATGAATACACCTGATACATAAATAAATTATTGCATAATATGTTATGCTCAGCTGGTATAAATATGCCGCAAAAAACTAACAATGAACTAGGTAAATGGAAATAATACAACTGTAATCTCTTAAATGAATCATTAACTAAAAAACTGCTTCGACAACTAACCATATTAACCATATATTCAAATATCATGTCTGTTTTTCTTTTTTATGGTTATATTATCCAATATGACGTATACATTTTTAAAATGAATCACAAGTGAAAACATATTATGGAAACCGTTGTTATACTGTTGATAAGTATGTAGTAAACTAAGGATTTATGAACACAACAGATTATATTTCTTATGAAACTAATTATGAATGTGTTTGCATTAATAACGTTTAGATCTTTCTATGATGATAAATTAAACCAAGTTAACTTGTAAATACAAATTTTCTTCTGAACGACTTTCAGTTGTTTTTTCATTGGGAGCAGCTACTTTAGTCTAAAGTTTGCATTGTAGGGTAAAAACGTTAATGAAACAATTTCCACATTTAGAAGTTTATTAATATAAACAATGAGTTTCGAACACGTATTGATCTTCTTCACGCAAAAAACTAAAAAAATACAATGGCATCAGAAAGTTATCTATAGTATAAAATAAATGATATAAAATAAAATACTTATCAAACTCTTTGTTTATATTATTTTACTGTATATGTATAGACTATTTCATTAACTTTTTTACCCTACAATGAGTGAATACCACATAATAACTTATTGCGCTACCTCAGAATTAAAGTTTGCATTCTTGAAAAACCCAGCAGTTGGGTTTTTGAAACTGATGAAGACCGCTTATTGTAGTTGAAAGATTTTAGTCTTTTTTGCCCATTTCTTAATGTGGTTTCATCATTGATTGTTATTTTACGCGTTTCTATAATGCCTTGTTATATATATAATATATATATAATATATATATATATATATATATATATATATAAATACACTCAAACTGTAACACACAGACAAAAACATAAGAAAGACTCACTTTTCAATATTACGACCGCTACTACAGTCAAAATATTGAAAAGTGAGTCTTTGTTATGTTTCAGTCTATGTGTCACAGTTTATTTTAAGTGTAATCTGTTCTGCTGGACCGTTTTTCGTTTATCATGGTATATAATATATATAAATAATATATAATTATATATAGAGAGAGAGAGAGAGATTTCACATAAACACGTGAAATAACAATCAATGATCAACCACAATAAGAAATGGGAAAACAAGACTAAGATCTTTCAACCGTAACAAACGGTCTTCTTCATGATATATATATATCATGATTTGCTTTCTTGACTCAATATATATATGCTGGAAATTTTTTTAGGGTTGAGGTCTAATGATTTGAAACTAGTCCTTTTGCCGAAGATTCAAATCATTAGACCTCAACGTTTAGAAAAATTACATCATATATATATATGAACAAACCACAGTATGAAATGAGAAAACCAGACTAAGATCTTTCAACCGTAACAAGCTGTGTTCGTCAGAGTCAAAAACCCAACTGAGTTTTTGTTGGGTTTTTGACTCTGACAAAAACCCGCTTGTTACGGTTGAAAGATCTTAGTCTGGTTTTCCCATTTTATATTGTGGTTTGATCATTGATTGTTATTTCACATGTCATGTGAAATCATATATATATATATATATATATATATATATATATATATATATATATATACATGATTGGTTATACACGACTGAATATTGTCGATCGATGATCTTCTTCTCCAACTTTTCAAGTTTGCGGAAAATTAATTTTTCGTTGTGAGAACATCGGTTCAAGGAATGAATTCTTCTTGTCGACGCGTTTCGACTGTCTACTGCAGTCATTTTCAAGACACAAAACAGGTGGGTTACCGGTCTCCTTATATAGCCGAGAGTCAGGGGGGGTGAGCGCTGATTGGCTGTGCTATTGTGGTTCTTCCTTCTCATTGGTTATTGGTTTGGCCTATTGCTGGGCCTTGTTCTCCGAGTAGCTTGAGTACTCTTGACATCCCAGTTTGTTGTCTATTGATTATAGGGCTATTTTTGGATATTTCTATTGCTTCATAGATTGGGAGTCTATTGCAATCATTGGTTTGCCTGATGATGGTGGTGTTTTCTGTAAGGTCCTGGCGGGATAGGTCGGAATTGTGTGCTTGTCTGGTATGGTTCTTTATAGCTCCTGATTGAAGGTGCATGGTGAGGCGTCTGGAAAGCGTAGTCTTCGTCATGCCGATATACTTGGCGTTAGCCAGGAGCTCACACTCTCCTTTTTTACATTTGTATTCGTACACGACGTTGACTCTCTGCAGATCGCTGGTTGCGGTGATGGGGCTGTTTTTTATGACTAAATTTGTTGTGGTCCGGGCCTTATAATAAATATGTAATTTTATTCTGTCGTTGGGCTGTTTGCATTTTACGTTTCTTCGTATAATATTCTTAAGTGCGGCTTCTTCTGTTTTGTACTCCCTTGTGAACTGGTTTCTGTAGTACAGCTGGTATACCGTTCCGTCTGGGTCATTATTGGTATTTCTTTCCTTATTGACCAAGTAGGAATTCAGGACTTTATCGAAAGGAAAGGAGTTCCTGGTTCGTTTTTGTAACCACGAGGCAGTCGTCAACGTAGCGGCAATAGAGGGTAGGTTTGGCTTGTTGCAGTACTTGATTTCAATAGAGGGTAGGTTTGGCTTGTTGCAGTACTTGATTTCAATAGAGGGTAGGTTTGGCTTGTTGCAGTACTTGATTTCAATAGAGGGTAGGTTTGGCTTGTTGCAGTACTTGATTTCAATAGAGGGTAGGTTTGGCTTATTGCAGTACTTGATTTCAATAGAGGGTAGGTTTGGCTTGTTGCAGTACTTGATTTCAATAGAGGGTTTGCCGCTACGTTGACGACTGCCTCGTGGTTACAAAAACGAACCAGGAACTCCTTTCCCTTAAAGCTGCTCTGCAAGAAACATCAGGACTAAACTTCACCCTGGAAGAAGCCAAAGAGTGCCAAATCAACTACCTCGATGTGCACATAGATGGACGAGGCACGAACTATGTGACATCAGTATACCAGAAGGAAACGGATAAGGGCATATACTTAAATGCCAGAAGTGAATGCCCTGAGAGGTACAAGACAGGCACCATATATGCCCTCATACACCGCACATACAAAACCTCATCTACGTGGCAGATATTCAACGAAAGAATAAACCAACTCAGGCAAACCTTTGTGAATAATGGATATACAAATAACGCCTTCGATAAAGTCCTGAATTCCTACTTGGTCAATAAGGAAAGAAATACCAATAATGACCCAGACGGAACGGTATACCAGCTGTACTACAGAAACCAGTTCACAAGGGAGTACAAACAGAAGAAGCCGCACTTAAGAATATTATACGAAGAAACGTAAAATGCAAACAGCCCAACGACAGAATAAAATTACATATTTATTATAAGGCCCGGACCACAACAAATTTAGTCATAAAAAACAGCCCCATCACCGCAACCAGCGATCTGCAGAGAGTCAACGTCGTGTACGAATACAAATGTAAAAAAGGAGAGTGTGAGCTCCTGGCTAACGCCAAGTATATCGGCATGACGAAGACTACGCTTTCCAGACGCCTCACCATGCACCTTCAATCAGGAGCTATAAAGAACCATACCAGACAAGCACACAATTCCGACCTATCCCGCCAGGACCTTACAGAAAACACCACCATCATCAGGCAAACCAATGATTGCAATAGACTCCCAATCTATGAAGCAATAGAAATATCCAAAAATAGCCCTATAATCAATAGACAACAAACTGGATGTCAAGAGTACTCAAGCTACTCGGAGAACAAGGCCAGCAATAGGCCAAACCAATAACCAATGAGAAGGAAGAACCACAATAGCACAGCCAATCAGCGCTCACCCCCCCTGACTCTCGGCTATATAAGGAGACCGGTAACCCACCTGTTTTGTGTCTTGAAAATGACTGCAGTAGACAGTCGAAACGCGTCGACAAGAAGAATTCATTCCTTGAACCGTTGTTCTCACAACGAAAAATTAATTTTCCGCAAACTTGAAAAGTTGGAGAAGAAGATCATCGATCGACAATATTCAGTCGTGTATAACCAATCATGTATAAAGGAAGGACTGCTACCAAAGTACACTAATATATATATATATATATATATATATAATATATATATATGATTAACTTAGAAGGATGTATTATATATGGAAGTATCTATGAATATATTTATGTTATGCTATTATCAACGAAATAGTCAAAAAAGAACGACACTACATTTCATGTAAACTATAGATAATGTGCAATAAATGAATAATGTATAAATAGATAATGTAATTTCCCGTCTCTAGTTCTTGGTTATCGTCATCAGGTGAAAAGAGATAGGAACAAGTGCACTAGCGAAGAAACCCTTCTCCCAGTTCCTACTCTTCTGATAATGGTTAAACCAAAAATTAGAGATTGCAATTGTGTGTTGCCTCTTTACTGTTTTTCTATTGTTTATCCTGAAACTTATATTTATATTATAGTATATTACATTTTACAACAATCACAATTATTTTATCTGCAGAATAGACGCAAAGTAACCTTTCACGTATAGTTTTCAGGTAATTATGAAAAACATTTAATCCCTATACTTAAAAACTGAGTAATAATAAAAAAAGGAATATAATAAAAACGGGGATATCATCCAGGTTTCCCAATCTAATTATTTTGTTGAGTGATCTTTGTTGATAGAGGTATTACTCCAAAATTTTTTAGATATGAAGTATAATAAGATTGGGAAAAGTTAGGGTGGCAAGCCTGATTTCTAAAACAGCTGTGTTGCTAATTATTCTACTGTGTTGTTTACATACTTTTTATTTAGCATTCTTAAACCTTTATTTTGGATTATTAGAAGTTATTATTATCTGTTTTTATATTAATTAACTCTTAATAAATTATAATAAAGCCTTTTATGGAGATAACTAATTTTAATCATTTTGCGATATTTTTTTTTTTTAAAAAAAGGTTATTTCCTTTATTAGTAAGACAAAATATGCGATTATTTGTTATAAAGCGCTGGAACGTGCAGAATGTATTTATAGTTTGCTTACTGTAGAATAGTTGGCGCCAAGCCCGGGTATTCCTAGAGCACGCTAATCAATGACTCACAATCCACTGGTCCTCTCAAACCAGCTTAATTATAAAGAAACGTAACAAATGAATTAATTACTCGGCTGTACTCCAATATTTTGTTTACATATAAACAACTGTAATAGCCCAAATTTCCAGTAGAATTTTTAAATCATAGTAAATTATTTATTTATATTGCTTTGACTGATTCATTTTATTTTATTTATTATTATATTTTATTTTATTTTACTATTTATTTATTATTTTAAATATATTTAAACTCTTCCAATTTACAACTTACAGTCTATTTTATTTGTCCATTCGAACCATCGAAATATTTCGAGTTACCTCTGGGTTACTCTATCCCCTTAATAAGTGTATAATTAACTATGTGATTATATTCTTTGTTTCTTCACAGTTATATTCTTGAAGAATACTATCGAGGATTTTAAAGTTTAAAGTAAACTTCTCGACTTGTTATGATGACGGTGCTAGTTTGATACCGTTTAGGCAGAAGTGATTCTTTTAATAGCCCTCTAGCCCTTTTAAGGTGAGTAAGAAGGCCTTTAAAAGAACATCAGTGCAACAAGGATAGACACCAAACTCTGATATCTCCTTTCCCCTCATTCTGCCTCATTCTGCTTTTTTTTTCCTTTTCAACAATTATTTACACAATTTCAGCATATATCATTTTGAGCATATGATTAAATATGTATTTTAAAAAAAAAGTATTTATTTAAATTTTTTTTCTAAAAAAAGATGATTCAATATAAACTTACAGACTGATATTGTAATAATTGAACTCACTTTTTAATATGCTTATCATGATGATATTCATCAATTCATAGAATTTCTTATTGATGAGTTGATATTCTATACTGTATGATGACTGGACAGATATTGATCCTGGGCTTATATAAGCCTTATGTAATACATTATTTGTCGCTATTTGGTCAAGAGTACTGGGAGTGCAGCGTTGCAGTTTTCACTGTCAAGCCATGGTGTAGCAAGGGGGGGGGGGGCAGTTTATAGGGGCGGTATTTTGAGGCCCCTATAAACTGTAAAAGTAGAAAATAGAAAAAAAATAAACCAATAAAAATCTAACAACAAATTTAAAATTTTATAACAAAATGAGTTTTTAAAATCGAAATTTTTTTTGTGTCTACACTGATTTTAAACGGATTTTTCAACTGAAATATTTGCAAATTAAAAATAAATGTTTTTAAAACTAGTTTTTTTAAAGGGGTTGAAAGTTTATTATATTTATTTGCGTAGCCAGTTAATGTACCCCGGGGCGGCAAAAATAGTTGCTATCTCACTGCTGGCAAGCCTGTGTGCTGTTAGCCGTATGCAGCTTTTATAGGTAACCTCTGCCGAACTGGTTTGAACTTCCAGTAACACTGGTAGAAAATGGCCAGCATAGATTAGTGGTTAACGTACTTCTGGTAGTCTAGGGTTCGATCCCTACCTGGCCTTCGATTTAGTCACGCGGAATTTGAATAAATCTGGGCTTGTCATCCCTCAGAGAGGACGTTATGCCGTCGTCCCCGAGTCTGTACAATGCCAGGTACTCGTTAAAGATCCCTAGTCGAAATGCACTTGAGTTAGGCAAAATTTAGGATTCCCAATGTATCATCTGTAGAATCATCGATCAAACAAAAAGTTGGTCAACGGCTTACGTTATCACCCACTAGGGTATCAGTTTAAACAATAAAAAAAAAGGACACTGGTAGAAAGTTTGTTTCTGAGCCAGGAGCTAACTGAATTTCCAGAATTACCTTGAGTAGCGGAGGCCACCTTTAATTTTTCAATGGTTGGGTAATAACCGGTAGGAATGAAGTTATTGAAACTAAAGGGGACCGGATTAGCTTAGTCGAAACGAGCTCATCTCTACACTAGTAGATCTGGCGTTCAATATCCAGTCTGGTCCTCAATTTATTCACGCGGTAGGTGAATAAATCTGAGTACTTGGTCCCTCAGAGAGAATATTAAGCATGGTTTGACTCTCCGTGTATCTAGCCTTTTGGCTATAACACCAAATCAAATGAGACTGACAAGTCTAACCCGCAACCCCTCAGTCACTTCGAATTGACAGGAGCCCGAAATGCCTGGGGTGATCTTTGAAATGGACCCTTTATGTAAGTCATGGAATACCATTTAAATGTTTAAAATAGATTCAGTGTTCATTTATTTCTATTAAAATCATTCCCACATTCATATTCACAGTATAATGGTGTCATATGACCTGACAGAATAAGTGTGTGGACTAAGTAATATGGATTTTTGATGCCAGAGTAGGCCATGGGCAAATTCTCGCCTCTCGGACTGGTAGATCCGGGGTTCAATACCCACTTTAGATTTAATCAGACGGGAAATGAGTAAATCTGACACATCATCCGTTAGAGCAGTGGTTTCCAAACTTGATCTTACTACGGCTCTCTTAAAAATATTTATTCATTTGACAACCCCCCCCTAAAGATTTCATAAAATAGAAACACAAATATTTTTACTCTTATAAAATTTATTGATACAAACTAATGGAAAACGATATTTTATTAATGTTTTTAATGAGATGGATGTGCTTGTCTTTAGCACAAGCTAAAGTTTATCAAATCTTGGTGTTTGTGACGATATAGCTACTCGTAGCTCTTTTTCTACAACTAAACGAGCTCGATATTTGGATTTCATTGCATCGAAGGCAGAAAATCATTTTTTACAAAGAAAACTTTAGCAGTAATTTGGAAAATTGTTCACTGTGACTAATTTTTGTGGCTCCCTTTAGACTAGTCAGCGCCTCCCAGTTTGGAAAACGCTGCGTTCGAGAGAATGATAAACTATCGGTCACGAGCCTGTACGATGTCAGATACTACTTAAAGTGCCCTACTCTAAATACACTCGAGTTAGGACTCGCAATGTAGAATATTCATTATGCGGTTTGATAGGGGGCCAAGTTAGCCCAGTGGAAACGTGCTCGCCTCTGGATTGGTGGATCCAGGGTTCAACACCCACTCTAGCCCTCGATTTTATTCATATAGAAGTAAATGAATCTGACCACGTCGTCCCTTGGAGAGGATATCGGTTCTGCGCCTATACGATATCACATACTGTTACATAATCCTTCACTAAATACACTTGAGTTAGGCAAAATTTAGGACTCCCAATGTGGGAGTGGTTTAACAAAGATCTCTTCTGGGACTGCCACTGCAAACAAACATAACTCTTCCAAAGACAACTAACTGACAACTGAAGTTCTGCCTTAGCAAAGCGGCTCTCAATCAGTGTATTCAACTTACGTAGGTAGGGGAGACAATAATAAGTAAGATAAATAATAACAAAAATAAATACAAACAACTTAATAAATGAAAAAAATATTAGATATTAGACTAAAACGAACTATAAATGAAAAATAATTAAACAAAATTGTTCAAAAAGACTAAATAAATAATAAAAAAGAACAATTAACAATTGCGGTGGATCCAGGGGCAGATTTATCTCCCTGGAGACAAATAGTGCTTCTCTTGTATCTCTCCAAGTGACATAGGTGTTGGGATCAGGAAACAGTTACTATTCCCCCAGGAGGTAAATCTCCCCCTGGGCTTAACCTCATTCATTACTACTTCTTCCTTCTTGTATATATATATAAACATTTTGTGCACTTATTTATATTTCATTTATAGTTCAGTTTTTACTAATTATTAACATTTCTATAATTTACCAAATTTGTTATTCAATATGTTAGTTATTTTTCTTTTCTACTTAGTAGTAATTAACAGCAAAAAATCTGACAAATTAATTAAATAATTTGTAATTAGTAATTAATTAGTATAATTAGTATTTATGAAATTAGTATTAATAATGTCGGTTCACAAGTGCAAATCCGGTTAGGGCTAATTTGTATTAATTAAGAGTGAAAGTTTTTAGAGTTCCACTACGTTTTTTGCTGTATATATTATATATGTATATATATATATAATATTATATATATATATATATATATATATATATATTATATATATATATATATATATATATATATATATAATATATATATAATATATATATATATGATCAAACCACAATAAGAAATGGGAAAACAAGACTAAGATCTTTCAACCGTAACAAGCGGTCTTCGTCAGAGTCAAAAACCCAACTGAACACTAGATGCAGAAAACATCTGGTGAGGAGTTGAGAAGAGTGGGAGGGAAGAGTGGTATTTTAAAAGGGTGAAAGCACAGGAAAGGACTAATGTCCAGAAAGGGATGTTTGGGGAAACAAAGGAGTACAGTAAGAAAAAGTAAAAAACTATCCGCTAGCTGTCAACCCTCTTTGAAGAGGCTATTGCCCTCGTGACGAAAGTATCAAGTTTGAAGAGACCGTTACTAATGTTTATAATATTAGATCTATTAAATTTAATTAGAGACGATTCAATAATATTTCTTAACAACATTGATTTTTCACAGGTAATAAATTTAGCTCCTGTCCAATCAATATGATGATTTTCATTTTTTATATGCAAGAATAAGGCACTACTGTTTTCCTGTCTACTTACGTTATATTGGTGTTGTTTTACACGTGTTTTTAATGATTTACCAGTTTGACCAATATAAATTTTATGGCAATTTTTGCACGGAATTTTATAAATACCAGCGGACTCCAATTCGCTTGGAGAGTTTTTTATTAACATATTACCCACGTTATTACGATTAGAAAACACTATATTAAAATCAAGTTGTTTGGCTAATCTTGGAAGGGGGTCCAATGATTCGTGGTATGGCAAAACTATAGAATTTGATAATAAAAGGGGCTCTTTTGAAGTATTAGAGAAAGTTTTTTTAGCACCCTTCAAAGCTAAATCGATATAAGAAGAGGGTATTTTAATGAAAGGGCAATTGACCTAATGTTATTAATCTCTTCATTAAGAAATTCTGGAGAGGAAACTCTTAAGGCTCTCAAAAACATATTTCTAAAAACAGAAATTTTAACATTTTTTGGATGCGATGAATAAAAATGAACGTATGCAAGTACATTCGTAGGTTTTCTATATACACTAAAGCGTAACTCATTAGGTAACCTATGGATCAGGACATCTAAGAAGGGCAAATTACCACTTATTTCTTCTTCCATTGTGAATTTGATTGTCGGCACTAATGAATTCAATTTTGTTAGGAAATCAACTTTATTTAAAGAATTGGGACAAATGCAAAGAATATCGTCAACATATCTATACCATTTAACATTTTTGGGCAAAATTGAGCTTAACATTTTACTCTCAAAAAACTCCATATATAAATTACTTAGGAGGGGGGATAAACAGTTACCCATAGCAAGACCAAATTTTTGTATATAATAATTATTTTCAAATTGAAAATGACAATCTACCACACATAACTTAATTAACTCTATTATAGTGGTAGATGGAAGGGGAAGGGAATAATTAATTGTTGAGCTTACTCCAGGAGGAATTAATTAATTATTCCCTTCCCCTTCCATCTACCACTATAATAGAGTTAATTAAGTTATGTGTGGTAGATTGTCATTTTCAATTTGAAAATAATTATTATATACAAAAATTTGGTCTTGCTATGGGTAACTGTTTATCCCCCCTCCTAAGTAATTTATATATGGAGTTTTTTGAGAGTAAAATGTTAAGCTCAATTTTGCCCAAAAATGTTAAATGGTATAGATATGTTGACGATATTCTTTGCATTTGTCCCAATTCTTTAAATAAAGTTGATTTCCTAACAAAATTGAATTCATTAGTGCCGACAATCAAATTCACAATGGAAGAAGAAATAAGTGGTAATTTGCCCTTCTTAGATGTCCTGATCCATAGGTTACCTAATGAGTTACGCTTTAGTGTATATAGAAAACCTACGAATGTACTTGCATACGTTCATTTTTATTCATCGCATCCAAAAAATGTTAAAATTTCTGTTTTTAGAAATATGTTTTTGAGAGCCTTAAGAGTTTCCTCTCCAGAATTTCTTAATGAAGAGATTAATAACATTAGGTCAATTGCCCTTTCATTAAAATACCCCTCTTCTTATATCGATTTAGCTTTGAAGGGTGCTAAAAAAACTTTCTCTAATACTTCAAAAGAGCCCCTTTTATTATCAAATTCTATAGTTTTGCCATACCACGAATCATTGGACCCCCTTCCAAGATTAGCCAAACAACTTGATTTTAATATAGTGTTTTCTAATCGTAATAACGTGGGTAATATGTTAATAAAAAACTCTCCAAGCGAATTGGAGTCCGCTGGTATTTATAAAATTCCGTGCAAAAATTGCCATAAAATTTATATTGGTCAAACTGGTAAATCATTAAAAACACGTGTAAAACAACACCAATATAACGTAAGTAGACAGGAAAACAGTAGTGCCTTATTCTTGCATATAAAAAATGAAAATCATCATATTGATTGGACAGGAGCTAAATTTATTACCTGTGAAAAATCAATGTTGTTAAGAAATATTATTGAATCGTCTCTAATTAAATTTAATAGATCTAATATTATAAACATTAGTAACGGTCTCTTCAAACTTGATACTTTCGTCACGAGGGCAATAGCCTCTTCAAAGAGGGTTGACAGCTAGCGGATAGTTTTTTACTTTTTCTTACTGTACTCCTTTGTTTCCCCAAACATCCCTTTCTGGACATTAGTCCTTTCCTGTGCTTTCACCCTTTTAAAATACCACTCTTCCCTCCCACTCTTCTCAACTCCTCACCAGATGTTTTCTGCATCTAGTGTTCAGTTGGGTTTTTGACTCTGACGAAGACCGCTTGTTACGGTTGAAAGATCTTAGTCTTGTTTTCCCATTTCTTATTGTGGTTTGATCATTGATTGTTGTTTCACGTGTTTATGTGAAATCTTTTTATATATATATTTATATATATATATGATAGACTAGCAAACGTACCCGTCTTTGACGGAATCAACAATTTTATTACACTTGGGATTCCAAAATTCCATTAGACATTATAGAATAGTAGAAAATACCATTATTAGTACAGTGTTAAGCAAATGCCTTTGTATACACTACTTTAGCTGTCTGTCCTTCAGGTTCATAGAAGAACAAAGAGTGGAACCTCAGAATCTTGAACAAGTAAACTACAGTTGATCATGTGAGAAAAACATGGTCTCGCTAACTTGTATTTCTGCGATAGATAAAGTTTCCCCTTGCGACTTAGTTAACGTCATTACGAAATAGACTCTGACGGGACTTTGCAATCGTTTCGATGGAAACAGATAGTGGCTCGGAATCAATGATATGCGTGGTGTACACACACAGACTCCCCAATACCACACCCAGTCATACCACACCTGTGCAGAGAACGAACTCAGAGTCCTGTCCCGTCGTACATTTTTGGGGCACTCTCGTTTCGTTACATGAAATTTGTTACTGCTACTAAATTGCAGCATGATATGAAGAATATGCAAAAGAATCATGTGTGAAACGTCATCTGGTATAGTATATAATGAAGAATATGCAAAAGAATCATGTGTGAAACGTCATCTGGTATAGTATATAATGAAGAATATGCAAAAGAATCATGTGTGAAACGTCATCTGGTATAGTATATAATGAAGAATATGCAAAAGAATCATGTGTGAAACGTCATCTGGTATAGTATATAATGAAGAATATGCAAAAGAATCACAATAAACACTTGATGCAGGAATGAAGTATAAAACCACAATAAAGAGGAAAACAATAGAAATAAATGCTTTGAGGCCTTTCACTTTTTGTTTGTTTTGGTTTGTTCTCTGATGATTTAAAGTAGAGTTCTCAAACATTTCGCGACGAGGAACCCTTTTTAGTTCAGCAACTTTCCTGGGAACGCCAAATTCTAATGATTTTATACAATCATAATATAAATATTTTTATACACCATTTTCATAAATGTATGTTTAATAACAATTAAAACTTAATACTATTGAAATGTGTATTTTTCAAATGAAAATTTAATACTAAAAGATAATTTCTATAATTCCCACAACTATACTATATAAAACATAAAAGAGAATTACTAGCAATTTTCATACAGAATTCAAATAAGTAGTCAGTCTTTCATAAATAGGAGACAGGTTGGCTCATTGCTTAAAGTACTCGCTTCTGAACTAGTAGGTCCGGGGTTCAAACCCACCTGGCCCCTCGATTTATTTACTTAGGAGGTGAATAAATCTGAGTACGTCGTCCCTCGGAGAGAACGTCAAGCCGTAGGTCCCGAGCCTGTATAATGTCAGGTACTCGTTAAACAAAAATGTTGTTTTTAAATAAACTCGTTAAATAAAACAAAACTCGATGTCATTGTAAAAGTACAAAGATTCTTACTCGAAATCCACTTGGGTTAGGCAAAATTTAGTACTCCCAATGTAGAATCTGTAGAATCACCTATCAAACAAAAGTCCGGTAAACTTTTGTGACGTTATTACATCCTAAGGGATTGGTTTAATCAATAAAAAAAAAGTGTTAATTAATATAAAAACAGTAAATAATAACTCTTAATAATCTGAAATAAAGTTTTAAGAAAGCTAAATAAATTTATGTAAACAAAACAAAGTAGAATAATTAGCAATACAGCTGGGATATAAAAATCAGGCTTACCACCCTAACTCTTCCCAATCTCATTATACTTCATATCTAAAAATCGGAATCAACAAAATAATTAGGTTGGACAACCTGGATTATATCCCCGTTTTTTTTATTATTGCCCCTGGTTGTAAGTATGCGGATTAACTGTCTTACCGTATTACATGAAAACTAGTCGCCCTTCTGGAGATAAAAAGTTTTTTTTTTCAATATGGTGTAAATATTTTGAATAATAATTGAATTTTAAAGCATTTGAAAAAACAAAAATCGTTATGTTGTTAACCATTTTGATATTTTTTTTTACTTATAGTAAAGTTGAGTGTAGGCTACTTCAGTTTTTTTTGTTATGGTATTAGGTAAAAAAAAAAGAAAGGTGCATATTGAATTTATTTGGCTAGGTTTAGGTGGCGTTGAAGTGGAGCCTCTGTCTAAAGGATTGTTTGCGAATTTCAATGGATAAGGAGCCGTGAGTTAGGGACGCTCTTCAGATAGGTGGAATTCAGTCCCCGTTTCCAATTAGTTTTGTCTGGCAGAGTACTTAAACTCTGAAAGCCTTTCGTTTAGTCCTGATTTAGCGTCACCAGATTTTCCTTCTTTTTTTTCTTCTCTGTTGCCTGCTTTAAATTGTTGTCATTTAAAAACTTAAAACTAATTAAGTTTTGGTGTTCAGGATGTTGTTTATTTATTATACAATTACATTTTCTTTAATTAGCATGAAATAACCATTGTATAAGTACAAAATAATAATTTAAAAAATTATTTTTGAACGGAAATGTGATAAATATTAAATAAAAAGGTTAGCTCAATGACAACGCGCTCGCCTCTAGACTAGTAGGTCCAAGGTTCAATACCCACTCTGGCCTCGATTTATTCATAAGGGAGGGGAGTAAATCTGAACACGTCGTCCCTGGGAGAGGATGTTAAACCATCAGTCCCGAGATTTTGCCGAGACTCTAAATACACTTCTGTTAGGCATAATTTAAGGAGCCAGGTTAGCTCAGTGGTTAACGTGCTTGCCTCTGGGCTGGTAGTCCGGGGTTCGATCCCCACCTGGGCTTCGATTTATTCACGCAGGAGGTGAATAAATATGAGTACATCGATTCTCGGAGAGGACGTTAAGCCGTTGGTCCCGAGCCTGTAGGATGTCAGGCACGCGTTAAAAATCCCTACTCTAAAATAAACTTCAGTTAGGCAAACATTAAGGGGTTAGGTTAGCTCAATGGTTGACATACTTATAATATATTCCAGCTACTATATACGATACGTACAGCTAATATATTGCTATGATTTATTTGTATGTCTAGATAGCTGTTTTTGTTTGATTACTATAAGTAGAGTATAGCGTCGCTATATTTTGCCAGATTTAGTCATCTGAAGATTTCTCAGGTACATTTTTGAAGCTCTATCCACGGTGTATTGGTAGTCGAGATCCATCTTTTTCAAACAAATCGGGTCCCCGATCCCCCGATCAGTGGGTCGCCTGAAAAATGTAATGGGTCGTGACAGAAAAAAATACGTTTAATCTTCAAAAGGAACGAAAAATAACTTTTTATGTTGTTAGGAAAAGTATTAAGTCGCCACACAAAAAAGTCTATTACAAGAAACTAAACAAGGCGTTTCGAACACTTGATGTTCTTCTTCAGGTTACATCTGCTCTGCTGGGGTAGTTGTTCGGGAGGTGAGACTAAGCAAGAACTCTTTGCTTTGTCCTTTGGGGGGAACAACCACCCCAGCAGAGCAGATGTAACCTGAAGAAGAACATCAAGTGTTCGAAACGCGTTGTTTAGTTTCTTGTAATAAACTTTTTTGAGTGGAGACTTAATACTTTTCCTAAAATGAGTAAATACTACACTATAACAAATTGCACAGTTAATGAACTTTTTACGTCTTCTTTTCGTGTAATAATGTACTACAATTAATACCCGTACTTAATACCAGGGCAATAATGAAAAAAAAAACGGTTTTCAAGATAACTTGAAATGAGTCAGTTCTAACACCTTTCTTTTACTTATATATAGATGAGAATAAGTCACATAGTTTTATTCTTCAGTCGTTATGATATAAATCATTTTTTTCTTTTGGATTTGGTATCTACAGAAATAACTTGATAAAACTTGATTAGTTTTGTTTGACTTTACTGCATAAGGATACGCCTTTCTTGACTGACTGTAGTAAGTCTTGTAATATGCATTAGGGTCTGCCAAGCCTGGCTGGGAGAATACAGAGGCTAACGAGGCCCTGCTAACGAGCTCACCAGTCCAGGGACTTCTATTTGACTTGTCAATGTCCTTACAGTTCACTCAACCTATTATTCCTTTGAGAGAGATTTCAAACACACTATTAACTTGTAAAAAGACTAATGTATTTTTAAAACTAGCTTTATTAAAACAATCCCGACCAACAATTAACACAGGATACTATTATTGCTACTTCAAGGGTTTGTTTCTTTGAAAAGTTTTCAAAGGAATGAAAAACAAAGTTTAATATAAAACTTGTAAATTTGAATCTTCACTCTTAGGTCTGGTTGGTTGGTTGACCTGTGATTGAACAGTTAGTTGACTTGTCTTCACTTGTCAGTGTACAGTGAGTGTCTTTATTGTAAATAAGTGAAAGGACTATTAATCAATTGTCTAGTTTTAATAAAAAGTAACAATAGTTTATTTATCCTCCTTTCTCGAAACACTTCCACATTACAAACTTATCAAAATAAGATTGCAGAATGATATATATACATTATGCTTATATTAACAAATGTAAATGGCATTAATGTTTGTAATCATATTGGTTGTTAAAAGTATTATTAGGAAAAAAAATTTGGAGTGGCCTACACTCAACTTTATTATAAGTAAACATACTAACAAACTCATTAACGACCAGCTGATGTTTTTTACTCTTTTCATTTAATCAGTATGTGTCATTCGTTTAATTTTGACTGTAATCGCTTTATTAGTTATTAGAATCGTGAACATGACATCTGATAAAAAGTATTAAACTGAGGGCCTGAAACTCATCGGACCGTAGGCTCTGCAGTCATACTGTTGTTATATCATGTGACATACTGCTGTCATGCCATTGTCGTAACTCAATTTAACATCAGATTTTATGTTCATTAATGACCTTCATAAATGTAAATAGAGAAGTATCCCTCACTTCTATAGTTTTAGGTATGACTTGACAGAAATCTTTGTCCATTCCGAGATGATTGCTTCGAATACAGATATAATGTGATCAAGGGTATCTACCTCTTCAAGACACAGAGTTTGAATTCTTTGTATGATGTCAAATACTTCCATTCATAGTAATAAAGTAAATAATTTAAAAATAACGATACAGAATGAGATAGCATTGTTTAAGGCCAGAAATTACTAAGGCCAATTGTGAATAATAGGTATAACTAATACAATAAATAACTGTTTTCAAAGATATTAAAATATGTTTCTTGAATATTCTTATAAAAATAATCATATTGATTCAGTTTGACAAATTTGTTGAGCCCAAAAAATTCATAAGGTGAACTTTTGTATTATATACATGGTGGTAATTAAGTATACATATAATTACCAAAATATATAAAAATCATGACATATATAAGAGTTATCAAAATAAGAATGGTATAAAAATAATATAAATGACGTTAAAAATATGTTATTACTAGATAAGTGTAGACAGTCTAAAGAACAATTAATAAACTTGTGATATTGAAAAGAAAATTAATAAAATATTTCCACTGACTTTAATAATGATGTTCAACACCTTCCGTATTCTTGCATTGTCATTTAATCAATGTAAGCTCATATTTAAAACATATATTGAACTAAATTATTCAATTGATGTACTCTTTTACACACAGATATTAAACTAAATTTCTCAATAAGACCACATTTGAATTAATTTCAAACTGTTACAAATAAAATGGACGTCGAATAGAAAGGCAATTGAACATTAAAATGACGTGAAAAAATGAGAGCCTATGATTGGTTGAAATAATCATACGATAGAAAAGACATGCCCATTATGTGCTATTGGCGGGAAATGAAGGGACTTCATTCTGCCTGAATAATTATTTATATACTAAATAGAGACCTATGATTCTTAAGTTATATTGAATTCAGCTATTTTAAAAATTTCTTTTCACCCAGTTTATACTTTGATAAGAGGAACTTTGTTTTATTGGCATTATTTAATTTGATGCACTCTCTTTAAGTTTTAGGCATTTTATAAGTTTTTCTTTTTATTTATTATAAATAGTCACAATAATGTTGAATATAAATACATTATTAGAGATATTAAATTTAAAATTACTATAATAGATAAAAGTAACTTTGTTTTACTGGCATTCCTTAATTTCATTGACTCCGTACTATAAAGTTTTCGTTTTATTTGTACCAAATCGTATATCATTGTAACAAATCTAGAGTAGCCTGCACTTAATTTTGCTATAAGTAAAAAAAATACGAAACTAATTTATAACATAATGATTTTTGCCTCCTCAAAAGCTTTCACATGCAATCATAGATCAAGATTTTTACACATTTCTAAAACAAAATACATTTTTATTGTTCTAAAAATTTGACCATTTCTTTCGTTTATTTATTCTTTGATTAAATCATGAATATGCACTTTAAATGGCTGTCTTAAGGTACTACCTGTTTATCCAATATAGTAGTGTCTAAAATCATTGCATTTTATTCTCTAAAACACATTTTAATTTAATATTATCACTATTTAAAAAAAATCTGGAGTGGCCTACACTCTACTTTACTATAAGTAACTCAATGTCAAATTTCTTGAGTATATAAAACATAACGTATCATTTAAGCATAACATAAATCTCTAAATGGGATATAATTATTAGCATTGCATTCGTGAGGTAGTACAGATAGTGATTGAAGGACATATGATTTATAAGCTTATTTTTGTACATCACAAATAATTTATTATTTGCAAATAATTTCATTAGTATAACTACAGCAGTAATAACATTTTTGAAAAACCAATGTGAACATTTCTTGAAACGAAATATTATCCTACAAGAGAACATGGCTATTGTTCAAATAGCCAGTAGATTTCTTACATCGTTTACTTGACATCCTTCTACATTGAATATTAATGTAAAATTTTCAAATTTGAAACAGTAAAATACCCTTTTTTTCTCTGAAAAACATCTTAAACAGCGAAAAAAATGTTGTTTTAAGCTGATTTGTTAATTAAAGATGTACGATAATTACAGTTATTAATCTCTAAACGAAAGATTTATATTTTGAATTATCTTTTACATTTTTAGGTTTTTAACAGAATTATTATACTGGGAATTTTATGGCTTCTTAAGCCATAAATAATAAGATCATTTTCCTTCCCCTTTGTCAAATAACATATATACGAATTTTTTTTTAATGAGTGTTATCATTTACCTGCACAATATTATTCCTCTTACATCTCTTATAAGTCAATAATATATTTTCATTTTTCCATTAGAAACATCAATTTTATCTCAGTGGATTTGCTCAAAAAATTTCTAAGTCAATGTAAACAATGTAAAAAAATGCAAAAAATTCGACAAGTATAGCAGGTGATCTCTTAGTCTAGGATTAAACAAAGAGTTTTTATATCGTTATTGCTCTTTCCCGTAATTGAAACTTCATGATTTTTTTTTTATGAATTGTTAATGTTTTGTTCCATTTTTGGTTAAATTTTCATTATTTTTTAACGAGCCGTTTAGCGTCAAAAAAACATTTTCTGAAAACACAAATCGTACTGTAACGCCCATTTAGCGAATGTAATATTAGAAAAAAATATCTCAACTCATTCTCCATATAATGTTCTATTTATAGGCATAGTTTCATTTTTGTCCGTCAAACAGTATGGCTTGTATCGCTCTCACAAGGTTTGAGATTGAATTATAAGTCAAAATTTTTACATTTTATTGAAAAAAAAATATTTTCCGTTGTTTTAAAATTCTGAATATATTTTTCGTTTGTTGCATTTGAAACCTCAAAGATAATGTCAAAATTTCAAAACTCTAGGGTTATCAGTTTAGGAGAAATAAATGTTTAAAAAAAAACGGTTTTTGGCAAAAAAAAGTGACTTTCCCATCATGCATAATTCTTCCCAAACAATAGGGATCTTCTTCTCTATGGGGCCCATTTTTGTGTAAAATATCAACTTGATCCATCAAAGATTCTGGACCGTAGCGTGGTAACAAGCAATGCTAACACACGCACCCACCCACACACACACAGACATCATCGTAAAAACGTCATAAAACGGCTTCTGGGACCTCAAAACATGTAATTCCGTCAAAATCTCGAGATCGAATTTTTTCACGATCACTATACTTTACTTATAGTAAAGTAAAAATACAATTAATTACGCATAAAAATTAATTAGAAAAATGGAATGGTTTAATATATTTATATTCTGCATGCTAAATATAATAATATAGCTGTAATAATAACAATGTACATATAATTAAATAAAATGTTTATTTATGCAACATGTTAATTTTAGTTTGCATGTTTGATTAATTGATAAATTTTTTCTTTTATTTCTTATTTTATTATCTATAACCAGTTTCCAGTGCTTTGTGTCTTCGTATCAATCTAGCATTCAGAGAAATTGAACGTGTTTAACTTTCTGTATTATACTTTTTGTTTTGTCAGTCTCATCATATAAAACTTGAAAGTTCTTTTTAAAGATTTTATTCCTTTCTGAAACTTCTGTCATATTGACTGTACACATTTATTTTAGCAGTAGAAGTAAATTAAAATATTAATCAATTAAACATATATTTTCTGTAAGATATGCTAGCTGCTTTGAAACTAAAATAAATCTGTTATCAGTTATTTCGTCAATGTTTTTATTGTCATTGTCACACAAGCGATTGTCTTCACTTGTCAAAGTGGGCTTATTGACAGTAATGACAGGAGCGGGCGTTGAGTAGTACGCGAGTAGTATATGATAACCATAAAAAAAATAACAAGAAGTCACTAAAACCAGAAACATTTAAACTTATTGTTCTAATGTAGTGCAATCAGTTATTATGTCGTATTTACTCATTGTAGGGTAAAATTCTAATGAAATGGTCTCCACATATAAAAATTTTAATGATATAAACAGTGCGTTTCGAACACGTAGTGTTCTTCCTCAGGCATTAACTAAGGATGCATGCCTCTGAATAAGACTGTCTTATTCAGAGACAAATCTTATATCAAGATTTCACATAAACACGTAAAATAACAATCAATGATCACACATTGATACGATGAAACCCACAGTTGGATTTTTGGCTTTGACGAAGACCGATTGTTACGGTTGAAAGATCTTAGTCTTGTTTTCCTATTTCATATTGGGTTGATATTGATAAAATAATTATATATATATATATATATATATATAAATATAAACGTTTCACATAAACACGTGAAATAATAATCAATGATCAAACCACAATAAGAAATGGGAAAACAAGACTAAGATCTTTCAACTGTAACAAGCGGTCTTCGTCAGAGTCAAAAACCCGTCGTCAGAGTTGGGGTTTTGACTCTGACGAAGACCGCTTGTTACGGTTGAAAGATCTTAGTCTTGTTTTCCCATTTCTTATTGTGGTTTGATCATTGATATATATATATATATATATGTGTGTATAAGTTGGTAGCAGATCTTCATCTAAGCATACATTATTGAAAAGCAGAGCAGATTCTGCATTCACGACTTTTTTAAGTAGCTGTCTATATCACCTTTTCTATTGTTATCCCTTATATATGCATTTCTAGTTGTATCCTGTTATTTTGTTACTTTAAGATTTTATATTATTTATCTCTCTTAGTAATTTATTCTGCCTGAGGATGACCAACGAGGTCAAAAGCTTGTGTTTAAAAAGTAGTGAATAAAATTTTAATAGTTATGTGATTATGTTTTTGTCTGAAAATGTCGTTGGGAAATCTACTATTTACATTGCCTCTGCAACATAGAAGTGTCATTAGGAGAAAAGAACAGCTACTTAAAAAAGTCGTGAATGCAGAATCTGCTCTGCTTTTCAATAATATATATATATATATATATATATATATATATATATATAATTAATAGTTCAATTTTCTCTTTATTCTTATATTTGTTGTTTGTATTTCGTTATAGTTATTGTATTCAACTTCAAATAATTTAAATACTTGCATATTATTATTACCACTGAGGTTAGTATGATTTATATTATTAATGTGGCAACCCGTCATACTTCGTACGATGATCTTGGAGTCGTTGGAGCGCTTTCGGAAGTTGTCCATCTTCGATCGCAACTAACCTACTAAGGTGTTATAAAAACAGATAACCAACTCCCTTTATAACAGCTCAGTAGGTTAGTTGCGATCGAAGATGGACAACGTCCGAAAGCGCTCCTACAACTCCAAGATCATCTTACGAGGTATGACGGTTTACCATATTAATAATATAAATTCAAATAATTTATTATGATGTTCTGAAAGCTCATGTGTTTACATGTACACCTGAAAAAGAACAGTAAGTGTTCAAAACATGTTATTAGTTTTCATATTAAACTTTTTTTTTGTGCAAAAATAATTGTTGAAATTCCCCAATACAAAATATTTAAATTTAATGTAATTTCAATTATATAATATTTGATTAGAAGTAGCTAAATTTATTCTTTATATTTATTTTCCTCTTAAGTAAGCACTTAAAATCGATTCCTGCTAAAAGCTATATCTTATGAATTTATCCATATAATAAGATTTCACGGTGTAAATGTAACCTATGGTTCAAGTTGGAGAACAAATTAAGTTTATCACGCCATGACCTACTTGGTGTCCCTCCATTACTTGCAATTTCCCTTCCCAACTGAGTTTCATTACCTAGGGCAAATCAAGTTATCCCTATTCTAGACCGCTATTTCACATTGCTCAATACAGGCTTTTGGCAAAAAGTTCTAATCATATCCTCTTACCTTCCAACAATCTGATGGTATATCCTTCTTTTATTGATTTACAATTAGCCCTTTCATTTTGAGTAAAAGGTGCTGACAATCATATTTATATTAACAATGAAAAGGAACACATCTACAAAATAACCAACAGAAAACAAAAAACACAAACAACTAAAAGAAAACCAAAAACAAACAGAGTTATTGTTTTTTAATACAACAAATGTGTTGTTTAAACTTAATTACTTTAATTAATAATTAAGACTAAACAAATGTTAAGCGGATAAGTAATTCAACAAAATAAACCTGCGTGGATGTCTCCACAGAACACTCAAGGAAACAGAAAAACGTATTTTTTTTTTATTTTATCACTTCATTGCTTATTATTACTGCCAATATTCTTATGTTGATGTAGCTTCTGAACCACTGATTCTTATGTTGCGGCAACACTGACGGAGGGCAGTGATGAACCAGGTGTTGCCACCTTCTTTCATTCTGATTCTACGATTCTTCGCTTCGTAGTATACTTCACCAGCGCTTGTATGCTTTGCGGGTTTGTCGCAGTCGATCTGGCCAGGTCATCCTAATACAGTAATCCCTCAACACGACACCCACGAGAAAATCCACGAATAATGAACGCGTCTTTATAAAAGCCTCTCAAGCTCAAACAACGACCTTTCCAACAGAGAGAAAATCCTGACCTTACTGAATGCTGTACTGTGTTGTAAATAAAAATGAAAACAAAAAGAAAAAAATAAGAAATAATTAATAAAAGAAAATTACCTCGTTACTGACTATAAGAGAGAAAGAGAGAGAGAGAGAGAGAGAGAGACTGAGAGAGAATTATACCCTTATTGTATTGTACAGTAAATAATAATGCAAGTAAATAAAATAAAAAAATTCGTAACTATCCCTTATTTTAATTAATAGATGAAAAGGCCTATTTTTTTACTTCTATTTGTTGATATTTTTATTATTCTCTTGTTACAATTGATTATGTTTTAATATTTTTCATTAATTTTTAGTCTTTTTGAATATTTTTTAATAGCTTTTATTAGCCTTTAATTTAATATTGTAGAATATATTTTGACCCAGCAAGTCACTGGTAGTTTGATATCTTTCTCGATCGTACAAGAAGAATCCTGTATATTTTCTTCTTTAATACTAACTACTGTACTTTTCATTACGAGTTGTATATTTTTATTTTTTACTAGCAAAGGTACCCGTCTTTGACGGAATGAAAAATTCTATTATACTTGGTATTCCAAAATATCAATTATAGTATTATACTAATACTATAATTGGAAATTATAGAATAGTAGAAAATACCATTATTAGTACAGTGTTAAACAAATGCCTCTGTATACACCACATTAGCTGTCTGTCCTTCAGGTTCACGGAAGAACAGTTGAAACCTCTGACTCTTGAGCAAGTAAACTATAGTTGACCATGTGAGCAAAACTTGGTCTCGCTAACTTGAATTCCTGCGTTAGATAAAGTTTCCCTTGGCGACTTAGTTAACGTCATTGCAAAATAGACTCTGAACAGGACTTTGTGATAATTTTAACGGAAACAGACAGTGGCTCGGAATCAATGGTATACGTTGTATACACACAGACTCCCCAATACCACATCCAGCCATTATGTCCGCCTCTATGGCATATCTGTGTAGCGCACGAACTCAGAGTCGTGTCCCGTTGCCCAGTTTTGGGGCACTCATGTTTCGTAACATGAAATTTGATACTGCTACTAAATTGCAGCATGATTGGTGCTCCTACTTTAAGTTTTTCCTCATGAGCAGGCAGTCCAGGAGAAATAAATTCAGAGTCAAGAAATTCAATTAGATAATGAACTGCTTCTTCATCACTAATCCAACCTCTTTACTGACTTGTAAGTTCTTTCCTCGGTATGATATAGCGTAAGAACTTGTTTGTTGATTTTTCCTGCCTGTTCATATTAAGAGTTGAGAATTGCTCGTTTACAAAACTATTTATTCGTAATAGATAGTACATCCTCAACTCTAGGAAACACCTTTTCAAAGATGTCAAATACGCAATATGTTCATATGCTCCAATGAAATTAAAATCAACTAACAATACCTACTTGCCACACCTGTGTATTTTCAAAACAAACTTGTCTGTGCAGTTAGGAAAATACGCTTAAAGCCCTATAACTTCGTTTCTGTAATGAATTATGAATCTATTAAGAGCACGTATTTTAAGTTAGGCATACACAAATCCAGTGTCAAAGTTTCAGCTCGCCATGTCTTATGGTAACTAAGTTTACTTGTGACAAACGTTTTTGCTTTAAACGTCCATAACTTCACTTCTACGTTGAATTTCCAATCAATTGAGAGCCTATATTTTAAGTTAGACCTACACAAATCTACTGTAAAAGTTTCAGCTTTATATGTCTTATGGTAGCTGAGTTTACTTGTGACAAAGTTTTGCGGACAAACAGACAAACCGGTGAATTCTGTTTCTCCAATGTATGAAACGTAAAGAAAACTTGAAATGAGTCAGTTCTAAGCATTGTACAGACAAAATCATTATTTTATTTATATAGATATATGTATTAATATTATTTAATTTCAGTTATAATAAAAGCCTAAATAAGAAGAGTATTTCGTGTATTGAGACCGTTCTCTCTCTCTCTCTCTCTCCTCTCTCTCTCTCTCTCTCTCTCTCACTCTCTCTGTCTCTCGCTCACTCTCTCTCTCTCTTTCTTTCCTCTCTCTCTCTCTCTCTCTCTCTCTCTCTCTCTCTCTCTCTCTCTCTCTCTCTCTCTCTCTCTCTCTCTCTCTCTCTCTCTCTTGCTCTTCTTGCTCTTGCTCTTCCTCTCTGAATGTGTGTATATGTAGGAATAAAAAACTGAGACAGATAGACAAGCGCACATATATGCAGAGAGAGAGAGTGAGAGAGTTACATTAACAATAGTAGCAAATCATAATCAGCCTGGGTATGACTATTAAAAACACTTTACACAAAATTGTTTTGTTATCAGGTTTTAATAACAAAAACAAAAAACCGGTATCTCATAAGTGGTTAATAATTTTTAATTGTTTTCTTTGGTTTAAACGATAAAACTTTTGGTATTATTTTTCTTTTTTAGAGGTTGGAGGTGTGGTAGGGGGGGGGGGGGGGGGTTGCGTTGTTATAAATACATTGTTTTGTTTAGATGCTTGAATAGGTGTAATCTAAAGTTGATCAAAAACAAAAGGATCCTACTTTAATGGAGTTAGAAGGAATGGGTAAAAGTGAAAGCAAATAAGAGAGAGAGTGAGAGTAAGATTGTGGTGGGGTGGGGGTTATAAAGGAAGGTTTAGCTAAAGGGAGATTCAGAAGGTGGAAAGAGGGCTCCGGCTGTTCTTTGTTTTTAGCTACCCATCTCTACAAAAGGCCAACCAACTCACGTCATGCTCAGAAGAGATTCTCCCCCAAACACCCTACTACGTGCTTCTCAATGCTGATTCCACACCTTCTACAACCCAACCAGTATCAATTAACTGCTTCACTAACAAATAACATATATATATTTCGGGAGCAGACCTTCGTTTATGCATGTCTTGTTAAATTGTATGCCTACTTTTAATTTCGCAAATTTTCTACTGAATCTCTCGATTTCTCTAATACACAAAAAGAAAGTGCGTTAGAGAAATCGAGAGATTCAGTAGAAAAGTTGCGAAATTAAAAGTAGGCATACAATTTAACAAGACATATATATATATCTATATATATAACAGATTCAATAATATATCGACCATTTGATAGAATAGGTGTATTACCTAATCGGGAATCGGTCAAACTTTCTAGGTTCAAAAATCAAACTCTCATTGGTGACGTTTCGGTTTTATTTTAAAACCTTTTTCATAGTCAGAGGTAAGAATTTTTTTACTAAGAAAATGAAATTAACATTATTTAAAGGAACAACAATCTTAACCGGACAAAACCTTCGACTAGACTATTTATGTATATATAAATAATGTTCAATGTAGATGAAGAAACATAGATAAATTAAAAACACTAACTTAGAGTTTCGAAACTTAAACTAATGTATAACATACACATATATATATATATATATATTATAAATAAATGTAACAAAGAATTTAAAATTAGAATAATATAAACAATGGTAATAAAGTGAATATTTAAAATTACAAGTTTTGTTTGTATATAATAAGATTTCACATAAACACGTGAGATAACAATGAATGATCAAACCACAATATGAAATGGGAAAACAAGACAAAGATCTTTCAACCGTAACAAGCGGTCTTCGTCACAGTCAAAAACCCAACTGAGGGTTTTGACTCTGACAAATACCACTTGTTACGGTTGAAAGATCTTAGTTTTGTTTTCCCATTTTATAAGGACTTTAAGCTTGCAGTCTAGTTAAGCCGTATTATATCAGATACTCTTTAAATGTTCCCTAATCTAAAACATACTGTAGTTCGACAAAATTGAGGATTTGCTATGTAGAATCAACCGGGAATATAGATATCACATTACGTGCTAAATAATTAATGAGCTACACTTCTCGAGTATAGACTAGCACCAAAGTATAAATGGTTATAAGTTAAGGAATTGTAAAACAAACATGCAAAAAATCTTAGTCACATTTCTTACTTCAGTTTGGAGGTTGTTGTTTATAGAAAAATAAATCAATTAAAAATAAAATGTATCTGAATGCTGATTGTCAAACATTGTCTTCAATAGAATATACATTCAGAAGAAAGTCTATTCTATAAATGGAAATTCAATGAAAAATCCATCTTTCCTCGTTGAATTAAAAACCCGACAAAGGTCATGCGGGTCTTGTTCTATTCTTGAAAATGACATTTCACTAGGACCTTACCTTTCAAATAAAAATCAGTTTACGATTAAGTTTTCAAATATTATTTTGTCACTCAAGTCTCATACATATCATTACACGGACAACTCTTTATTAATAAAGTTTATCAATAAGAATAAATTCCTTTTTTATGTCTTACATTATTCTGTAACTTTTGTAAATATAGATTACATTTTAGTAAATTTCATTTATTATGATTTGTTTAATACTTCACTGTTATAGGCATAGGTTAGGTTAGGTTGCAGTGGAAGTCCCACAAGTGAAAACATTATAATTATAATGAAGAAAGTATAGTTTTCTATGATCAGCCCAAAGGGTTTTTTTATATTGCTAAAGAGAAACATTATTATTAAAATGAAAAAAATATATAATTTCCTATGAACAATTCGAAAACATCTTCAGTAATCTGAATTAAGCATTATAATGAAGAAATTGTAATTTTCTATGACCAGCCCGAATTTTTTGTTTAATGAAAATATAAATGCAGGAATATTGAATGAAAACGGAATGAATTATAATAAAGACATTATAACTTCTATGGTCAACGCGAATATTTCTTTAATATGTTGATGAAGCCCTTATAATTATAATGAAGAAATTATAATTTTCTCTTATTAACATAATTTAAATGAACTGGATGGCTTACTGTTGATAAATGTATATACAATAAATAAATGCATAAACATAAATAAATAATAAATGCATTCACAAAATAATATAGTAATTAAAACTATATTTTTAATTGTATTTAAAACTTTATTTAGTTATCTGATGTTAATTATCTAGCTATATACTATTCTTATAAAACCCTAATCGTCTTGGTTGCTTGCTTGAAACCGTCGCACTAGTTCTAAATAGAATAAAGTTAATAGACTTTCTGTGGGAATCGAAACCACGCCGTCAGCATTGGAGTCTATTCCTGCTCGAAGACATGTTTATCCTTGCAAGTAATATTGATTAGTGTGTTGAATACAATTATTCTTCATTCGCCATCCCACAAATATTTTTCACAGAAAATTCTGTATAAGTTTCATTTAGCGACACACACAGTGAAATCAATCATAGGTTCATTGAATAATTTGCAGGTGGAATTAGGCAATATCTGTCATACAACTCGGTTTGTGTAAGAACAGAACCCACACATTACCCTGAGGAATTTCTTGACTCACTAGAGTTGTCTGGATTGCTCCAACATATGCTAGACACAAAATGGATGCTTCTGTCATGTGTATGTATGAGAAACATTGATCTACCGCGATTATGTAATGAAACAAGACTAATAATTGAGGAGCTTTATGATAATGTCATTGTTTATAAAATTATCGCATCACGGTGTCAAAGGGAAATAGTTTTAATTCCAAGATTGAAAATCGTTTTAAGTGAAGAGGACAAATTCCTTTTTTAAAGATTCAATTTCCAATTCTGTTAGCATTTGCCATGACTATTCATAAGTCTCAAAGGGCCAACTACATGTTGCTCTCAGTAGGGTCAACAGCAAGAATGCATTAATGATTTTTTTACAAAATTCATGTTGTACAACAAATGTAAATAAAGAGAACAGTCTTAAGAATATGTTCATTATCCTCTTTATTAGAGATGAATTAATTTAGAATTTATCTGCATTTATGTGACATGAATTGCGATAAAAGGATAGGTGTTGGATGGCCCAACGGGTCAGCAAGTAAACAAATGTAAACAAATCTGACAAGTACAGCAAGTGATGCATTATTCCAAGATTAATTTTAGTTTTTATAGGAGTATTTCCCTATGCCGTTATCGGAATTTTATCATTTTTTTTTAATTCCTAATTTTAGGCTTAGTTTTTTGACATAATTGTAATGTTCTATAGCAGAGTTTTTCAAACTTTTTTCCAGTAACTTTCCCGGGAACCTCAAATACTAATAATTTTCTACGTTCATAATGTAAATATTATAATATGTCTTTATAAATAGCATGTACGTCTAAAAACAATTAAAAAGTAATAACATTGACATGTGTATTTTTTAGAACTAAATAAAAATGTAAAACTAAAAGATTTTAATTGCCATATTTCCCACAAGTACATAAAACATAAAACAGAATTACTAGCAATTTTAACACTGTGTTTATTTTGTAATCATCATGTAATCATGTACTAAAAATATCATATAATTACAATAATTTTGTAGCGTTTATTAAGCTTAATGTTTTTGTTTAATATAATTAGACCATGGTTTAATGTTTGGCTTTGTAGTTGAGAGCTTGATTCTCAAGTCAGCAGCAGCATTAAGTCTACTTCGGTATTTAGTTTTTATGGCAGTATAAAATGAAAATCCAGTTTCACATAAGTAGACAGTGGAAGTGGAAGCAATGTGAGGAGTGTTTTCTTTGTAATAGCAGGAAAGTTAGGCATCAGATAGCTCCAAAAACTGACTAGTGATTCATCCTAAATATGAGTCAAATTTCGACCACTTCTACTTATGTATATAAGTAGATATACACATGATTTGCTTTCATAATTCACAAGAAACACAGAATAAATCCATACCAACCAAAAAAAATTTAGAAAAATGTTATTTCTAAATGTTTTTCGTGGAACCCCAGACCAGTCTGTTAAGGAACCCCCGGGTTCCGCGGAATCCACTTTGGGAACCTCTGCTCTATAGTAACTAGTTTATCGTTCAAAAAGCATTATAACGTTCCAGTTGTTCACGAAATGTTACAAAAAAAAGACCTCATCTCATCCCCAAATGAATGCTTTATTTTTAAATATAATTTCTTGCTGATCCATCAACCTTATGACTTGTTTTAATAATTATTAACATAACGATTATTAATTATTATTATTAAATATATTTAAAAATTAATACATAAATTTCTTCCTTAATAATAAATCTTATAATTCTATGTTTTTTAATACTAATTTGAAGAAACTGTCCACACGAACTATAAAACTTTAAATTACACAACACATGACACAGAAAAAAAGATAAAATACACACTTATTAAATTCAATTTTTCGAACTGATGTTCGTCATCAGGAGAAAACCAGAAGAGAGGACAAAGTGAGAGAGATCTCCCCACGTCGAAGGAAAGCTTGCGTTTCTTATTTTGACGTCAGGAGATCTCTCTCACTTCGTCCTCTTTTCTAGTCTTGTCCTGATGACGAACAACAGTTCGAAATATATTGAATTTAATAAGTGTGTATTTTATCTTTTGTGTAATTTAAAGTTCTATGTTTTATAAATCATGATGTAAGTATATCAAATACATAAAATGTATTTAATTTACTAATTTAAGTAAATGATTTGGTTGTAAGACGTAGTATTGATGCTTGTCTTAGAGTTGATTCGAAAATCTTTTCTATAATAGATAGAACAGGTTAGAAAACACTGCTCTAGCCGATAAACACCTCATTTGTTAAAACAAATTAATTCAGAATCTGCTGACCAAGCCTTCCTTTATATAGAACTAAACTGTAATCTATAGAGCAAGTTAGATTATATCTGACACCTTGTTTAATCTCTTGTCATTTATCAATATGAAATATAAGCTAAGTTTAATTTCATTTATATGTATATTTACTGGTTTACCTCAGTCAAACAGTTAATTGTGGGATAACAGAATTGAATTTACGTTCAACTGAATTGCCACTTTGCTACATAGTTGTAGTATAATACATTGTCGCAATCTATTCTCGCAAAAGTAATTGAAGTATATTTCATTTCAGTATGCACATCACGTACTGTAATATTATTTATTAAGGCAGATTTAGCAAAGGATTAAATTTTTACTAATTCGGATTTCTCTTTTTTTCATTGGATGCATGTAGTTTTTCTTTAAATGTTATCAAATTTAATCAATTACTTGTGTCAGCGTATAAAAAGTTAGTAATTTCAAGTGACAGATGTAATCGACTTTTTCTGAAAACATATAATTCCTCCTAAACATATACGCACTTGCGGTTAATGAATTTTTAAAAATTACGTCAACTCATCTGCGACATTATGCTCTGTTTTCAGGTATAATTTAATTTTGATCCGTCAAACAGCATGACTTGTTCTGTCCTCACAGGATTTCAAATTGACACATAAGTCAAAATCTTTACGTTTTATTAAAAAAAAAAATTATTCCTGTCAATTTAATAATTTGAAAAATTTTTTCAGTTACTGCCTTTATAGCTTTCAAGAAAATCCCAACATTTAAAGATTATAGAGTAAAAATTTTATGAGAAATAAACTGTTGCCAAAAACACATTTTGGCAAATAAAAAGACTTTCACGTCATGCATAATTGCTTCCAAACAATGCAGTGCATGTACAATATGAGGCCCATTTTAGTGTAAAATATCAAATTGATTCATCAAAGATTCTGGACCGTAGTGTGTATAAAAGCTCTGGGATAATCCACCCACCCAAATATACAAGGATATCATAAAAATCAAACGTCATAAAACAGCTTTGAGACTTCAACTCATGTAATTCTTCAAAATCTCGAGATTGTAAATGTTCACAATCACTATACTTTACTAATTGTAAAGTAAAATTACTAAACTGATTAACAACATAATGATTTTTTGCCACATCAAAAGCTTTCAATTGCAATCATAAGAAATTATTTTTAAATTTTATTGAAAAATATCTTTTTTGTTGTTTTAAATATTTGAAAATTTTTAAATATTTGAAAATGTCTTTCATTTATTCTCACTCTGATTAAATAATGACTATCTACTTCATATCGCTGTCTTAAAGTTCTTTCTGTTAAAGTTCTGGTGTCCGATTTTATTGCAACCTATTCTCGCAATCTTAAAGAAATGCATACCTTCGACATACCAGGAAGAATAGTTTAATTTTCTTGATAATCTCATAAAAATTTTCCCTTGTCCTGTTAGGCTCTATTAGCTTTTACTAAAATACATTGAAAACAGGTAACAAAAACTTACATCACTTCACAACAATTTAAAAAAACTGGAGTGGCCTACACTCAAAAACTTGCACCACTTCATAACAATTAAAAACTATCTGGAGTGACCTACACTCAACTTTACTATAGGTAAACACAATATCGTACCACTTGGTTATATGATATGTAATGTTCGATTTAAGTATAATATACATGTATAAATGGGAGATGTTTGTTAGTCTTTCATTCCTGGAAGTAGTACAGATAGTGATTGATCCACGATCAATATATATGATTATTTTTTGTATATCACACCACTGATGCATATAATATGATTAGTATAACTACAGCAGTAATAACATTTCTGAAAAGTGTAGATTTCATGTTACGAAATAATATCTTACAGGAGAACATGGCTTTTGTTCCAATAGCCAGTAGATCTCTTACATAGTTTATATGACCTTCTACATTGAATATTTAAGAAAAATTTTCCCATTTATAACTTCAAAATATTCTTATTTTGCCTGAAAAATGTAAGAAACATCTAAGAAAAAAGCGTCATTTTAAGATAATTTTTAATTTAAAATGTAGTATAATTTCATTTAATATTCTTCAAATAATGTTTTCAATTTTGAATTATGTTTTACATGTTTGGTCATTTATAATTATAGTGGGAATTTTATAGCTTCCTAGTATTTAATAAAAATCACTGTTCTTTCCATTTGTCAAAAATCATATATACAATTCACTCTGAGGGTTATTTTTTTCCTGCTACTGTACTCTGTTATAAGGCTACTGTGAATGTATATTGAGGCAACATATATTACTAATTAGCCAGTTTTATATAGTCAAATCAAAGTCAATGCAGGATGGGTATGGCTGTGCAGCATAATTTAAAACTTTTATAGCTGGAAGCTTGAATTTTTTGAAAGTAATAGATATGAACTATTAGAGTAGAATAGTGAAAAAACTGGATATTATCAACAATGTAATAACTCTTTCAATATTACCCAAAGTTAATATGATTCATAAACACAAAAGAACTAGCTGACCCTTCGAACTTCGTGCAGCCAACTGTAAGTGACTGTTGTGTTACTTTAAACTTTTTTAACATACATATCAAGTACATTTATACTTAGTACAAATTATTAAGTATATTTTACTTAAGTAATATTTGTCCTAAAATATCTGCAAAAGGTAAATCAGAAACATCAGATAATTGATACAATGATATATTAAACTATTAGAACATTGATGGTGAACTTTACCTTATCTGTTTATTACTTCTCGATATATAATAACTAATATTTTATCGAATAGGGCCGGATAATAATTACTAATAATTGAATATTTTAAACAAACGAATTAAAAAAAATTAATTAATAAGCAAACCTTATTTTTAATTATTTAATTTTACTTATTTTTAAACTTTAACAAAGGACTTTAACTGTACTTTGACCAAAAAAAATTGAATTATGATTCAAATACTATCATTATTATTCGTAATACTATCATGAATAATAATATATTAAATATCTAAAACTTAAAGCACGTTAAATCAATTGGATAAAGAAAGTTATTGGTAAACTAATGAGTAAAGATTTGTAAAAGTTAATAACATACCTATATTACATTGCAATAATTGTCTTCAATATCAATCTGAAAACAATAAGAAATTCTGGTAACTGGATGTTTTCAATTGAAGAAAACAGGCGGAAATATTAGAAGTTAGTGATAAGAAATAGCCTCTCTGAGCCCAGCATTAATAATCATAGTCGAAATGGAAAAAACAGGTTATATCGCAAACTTTAGCTATAAATAAATGTTATTTTGATATTTTTGGGATATTAGTTGGCTAATAACTAGAACCCCAACGCTGACCATATGAACTTCGTATCGCCAACTGTCTGTGAACGTCGTGTTACCTTTAGCTAAGCTTAATTTGGTATTTAATTATTAACATTATAGCTAACCTGACAGACACTGTCCTGCCTTACCTATAAATATTTAATTCGAACAGGAGTAAAAACTAAGATAAAAAATCTGGAGTGACATAAACTTAACTTTACTATAACTAAACATAATATAAAACTCGTTAACAGTCAACTTAAGTTTTGTTTGATTAGTCAAACACTTATTGGACAACTATCCATCACACCAAGGAATCCATCAGAAAACATAGGTTTGACTGGGGTTAATTTTTTACATGTAACAATTTTATTGTTTTAACATATCATCTTAACTCAATAGAACATTTCAAATTTTTTTAAATAAACCTCTAAATAACAATTTTATTTCACTTAAAAACTGTCCTAGTCAATCTAAAAAATGGAAATAAATGCAAACAAATCCGACCAGTTGGACAGGTGATTCATTATTCCAAGACAAAATTTCAGTTTTTATAATTTGTTTGAGATCACCTAAAATCCCAACTCTGATTTAAAAAAAAAATGTACATAAACCTTCCCGGGGATATACCTAGTAATTTCTTAAATTTTCACGGCGATTGGATGTATGGTTTTTGAATCAAGTACAGACACACATTCATTTATATATATATATATATATACAGATTTATATGATCAAACCATAATATGAAATGGGGAAACAAGACTATGAGCTTTCAACCTTCAAACAAGCAGTCTTCGTCAGAGTCAAAAACCCAACTGAAACACTAGATGCAGAAAACATCTGGAGAGGGGTTGAGAAGAGTGGGAGGGAAGAGTGGTATTTTAAAAGGGTGAAAGTGCAGAAAGGGATGTTTGAGAAAACCCAAATAATACAGATTTACATCTGATATTAAGTGTTTAAGGATGCAACATATAGTTTGATTAAAGCATTTTGTAAGTCAAATCCATCATACCATGGAAATCATCAGAAATTCTATGTTTGATTCGCGTTGATTATTTACATTAAGATTTTTATTTTTTACATCTCATATTAAGTAATTAAATTATTTAAAAGCTTTTCATTTAATGTCCAAACATCAATTTTATTTCAGTGGGTTCCTTCAAAAATTTTTAAAAAAGTCAATGTAAACAAGGTATATATGTAAATAAATACAAGTATGGAAAATAAACCATTAGTCTAGGATCAATATTCAGCTTGTACAGCTTTATTGGTCTGTCTTTCCCGTAATTGAGATTTCATGAATTTTTTTTTATAAATTTGTTAATTTTCTGTTCAAATTTTTTGCAGAATTTTATTCTTTTTTAGTGATTCGTTTAGAGCCAAATATATTTTCTGAAAAAAGTAAGTTTGTTAATGTAAAAATATTCTTTCGTTAATTTAAGTTTTAAAAAATTATATTAACTCATTCTCCCCATAATGTTCTATTTTAAGGTATAGTTTAAATTTAATCCATCAAGTAGTATGGCTTGTATGGCTCTCACAAGCTTTTAGATTGCATTATAATTTAATTACATTAAGATATATAAGGTAAACATCTGGCATTTTGAGATTTATACTATGGCTAAATGAGTTATTATATATTATATATCCAAGAAGATTTCTAGTACGTTTACTTATAGTAAAGTTGATTTCAGGCCACTCCAGATTTTTCTAAAAACCTTCAATGTGGCCCATCTATAAAAGCTTGATGAACACTGCTCTAAATCTAACTCTGCAGTTGTTAAATAATTGATGTAACTAGTATTGACATTTAAAATAGTCAATTCATGCTTTATAAACATTCAACACAAAGATCATTTAATACCACTTTATTATAACAAGTTGTGTAATTACTGAGTTGTTCATTTGGTTTTTTATCCAAAATAAAAAAATTAAAAGTTACCTAGAACATTAATAGGCTTAAATTATTTATTATTAAATTAAAATTGATTCAATTATTTATTAAATTATTATTGACTTATTTAAGGTTTACAATATTTTTCTAAATTAAATAATATTTAATTTCAATTAGAATCTCAGATAGCAACATCAAATAAATAATTTTGCTATCATTGAGCTTTATGATATACTAACTACTCTAGATTTTTGTACAAATATCTTATTTTAAAAAACTATGAAATATAAAAACGTAATGTTAACTTAATGAAACATTGTAGTGAGATTTGTTAAACCTATAACATCACTTTCATGAATAATATCTAAAGAAGACCTTAAAAGTTGCATAAAACAAAAAGAATAATTATTGAAGTTATTCAATAACCTTTGAAATATGAAAATGTTTTCTATTTGTGTTATTTCAATTATAATATGTTGCATAGTTGTGTTATAAACTGTGATTTACAATATAGAAATAAAAAAAGCTTCAAAAACTGTTCAACTTTGAAAGAATTTACTCCACATATATTATTTTTTAATTATGTTATGTCTCAATATTTCATGTTAAATAGGGTAAAACAATTTTCTTATCATTCATAAAATTGATATATCATTGTTATTAACACTGTTATACATTGTTATTGTTGTTAACACAATTCAATAATTATTAACACTTAAGTATAACACTGAATTCTTGAACCAAGCTTGTATATTTGCAAGGGATAACAAAACTTAATAAAATTAACTGCTCTAAATGCATTTATTACAACTTGATATCGAATATTTGTAATTCAAAAGAAATGTTTCAATTCGGATATTAATATCTGTTAAAATTCAAACAATCTACTCTTTTAAACTGCTCTAAAGTAAATAATTACAACACTTAAAAGTATCTTCCTAACAAAGTCATTTTTAAATTCATTATCATTCAAGTTAGATCTTCCATATTTTAAAACCTTAATAATAAACAGAACAATAAAACTCAAAACAACTAAAAGAAAAGCCTAAAAAAAACAGAGAAATTAAAAAAAATTGTCAAAGTTGTAATTTATTTTCTTATCTAATTCAAACAAATAATTTAAGAGACTAAACACTTACAGAGCAATTTACTTCAAACACTAAATACATTTTATTAAAACAAAGGTATAGATAATATTTCTTAAACATTTAACATTTCTCCAGTCAGAGTTATAAATTACAATATAGAAATAAACTAAAGGTTCAAAAAAGTGTACCAAGTGTTTATTTGATTATCCTAAGTCTCATTATGTTTATTAATTCATTTTTGATTACTTTAAAACAATTTTCTCATTCTCAGAAAATAGAGATATCATTGTTAATTAATGAATTAATAAAATAATTCAGTAATTATTGATACTAACTTCATGAAATGTTTAATATTAAGTAAACTAAACTAACATTTTTAAAATTAATTCCTATCACTGAATGAATCTACAAGTTTAGGTTATACTTAGGTTAGGTTATACAATTATACTTATTAGGTGTTGAAATAAGTATAATTGTAACTAGTAACAACCTTTATTGGTTTTAAATTACAAGATTTTTTGACAATGCAACAAGTGTTTATTGAATTGAATTATCTTATTTTGTTATTTATACAAATCTCACCACATAAAGAAAGGTATATTATGTGGTAGAGTTTGAATTGTAGATTGTACAGACCATTGTTTTAAATTTATTTGTTTTATTCTAATTAAACTCTGAGTTTGGATTATTCAGTGAAACAAAAATGTTTTAAGCACAGCCAATGCAACAACATTTAATAAATGCAATTAAACTGGACATAAATTTAAAATTATGTTTAAACTATTTATTCAAAATAATTTCTAATAAGATATTTAAGTTATTTGAAAAATAGAGCATGTGTTTTTATATTTTGTTCTTTGAAAACTTGAAGAAACACGAATATTCAAAATGTTGATATATATAATAATTGAAAAGAAGAAAAAATAGTTTATCCAAAGGACGGTAAAGTAGAGTTCAAGCCGCCATATTGTTGGAAAATAATCTCAAAGTAAATAGCTTATTATTTTCATTCCTTATTAATATTAAAGAAAATTAACAATAATAAATAACTGAAAACACTTTCGTACTTACAATTTGAAGTGATGTTAAAGGTAATACTTTCCTTGAGAGATTCATTTTTCAAATATGCGTGGATTGAATAATGAAAACAATACCGATGTCTAATTAGAACTGACCAATGGAGCAATGACTTGCTAATGACGTCACTCAAACCAATGACATCTAGATTATCTCCTATATGGGTTTAGATACTTATTTTTAATGGACTATTTAATAAGGTCTCTTTAAATAAAATCTGGAGAGGCCTACATTCAACTTTCATTATAAGTACAAAAAATTCAAACTGTTTTAATAAATTAATAATTTTTGGTCTCCTCAAAAACTTTCGCATTCAATAATAAGTTTTTTTTAATTTTATTTTAAAAAATACCCTTTTATTGTTCTTAACATTTGAAATATCTTTCATTTATTCCTCCTCTGATTAAAAAAACGACTTTGGGTAATAAAACCTCATAGAATTTAAAATCTCGAGATAGATTTTTTTCACTATCTCTATAGTTTACTTATAGTAAAAAAAATCAAAATTACAGCCGTAATTTATTTCTGAGATTCTTAGATCTCAAGAATGATCAGAAGACACATTCACATCAACTCAGAGCCTCTTGTTTAGATGAGGATTTTCTTACAACCTTCACACACACACACACACACACACAAACACAAACATACACACACTCATGTATATATATATATATATATATATATATATATATATATATATATGCGTCTTCGTCAGTTATGACAAATATTAATATTATCTTTAAAGAATATTATTTCTTTGCGTACAGAATCGGTACTCCTGAAAATATATATATATATAACCCAGTAACGACACATTTACTTGTGTCATTAAACTTTACTGTAAATATTAAAGTATCAATTAAATGACCTTTGTATTCAATGTTGATAAAACATCAATTAACTATTTTAAATGTGTATACTCCTGTTAATGATTTAACAATTGCAGAGTTACATTTAGAGCAGTGTTTATACGTAAGCCACAGTGAAGTTTTTTAGATAAATCCGGAGGGGCCTGCACTCAACTTTACTATAAGGAAACATACTATACAAACTTCTTTAGTATATACTAAACAATGTCTCATTTATCCATAATATAAATCCCAAAATGAAAGTTGTTTATCCTATTTATTTTTATTATACCTCTAAACTTCAGTTTTGTTTTAGTAAATTGGTTCAAAACATTTCTACGACAAAGTAAACAAATCCAACAAGTATTAGAGGTGATCCATTAGTCCTTGATAGATATTCAGTTATATCTTTTTGCAGTAATTGACATTTTAAGATTTTTTTTTCAAAATTGCTAAATTTTCTTTTCAGTTTCTTTAGGCAAAATTTCATTGTTTTTTAATAAACTGTTTACGACCAAAAACATGTTCTGAAAACAGAAAATTTGCTTTAACGTCTCTTTGGTTAATGTAATTTTAAGAAAAGTTATTTCGGATCATCCTCAGCATAATGTTGGTATTTTTAGGTATAATTTCATTTTGATCTATCAAACGGTATAGCTTGTATTGCTCTCACAAGCTTTTAGTTTGAATTATAAGTAAAAAAATTTTCAATTTTATTGAAAAGAAAATATTTTCTGTTTTTTAAAAATCTGAGAATAATTTTCGTTTATTCTTCTGTAGCCTCAAAGATATTGACAAAATTCCAAGATTCTAAAATTTATAGTTTAGGAGAAAAAAATAATGTCTAAAAATAGATTTTTGGCAAAAAAAAGTTATTTTACTATTATGCAAAATTGCTCCCAAACTATACAACACATCTAAACTATGAGGCCCATTTTTTTGTAAAATATTAATTTGATCCATCGAAGATTTTGGACCGTAGCATGGCCACAATCTTTGGATACATCTCCCCCACACACACACCGACGTCATCGAGAAAACGTTATAACAGGACTTTCAAAACTTCGAAACATGAACTCCGTAAAAATCTCGAGGATAGAATTTTTTCACGATCTATATACTTATCCCTTTCACTGCAATTCTTGTTTGTGAAAAATGTACAAAAGGAACCAAAAAACGAAAACTGAGAAAAATTACATTTAAAATTTCTTTCTGACTCAATATCGACTAAGCTTCCCAAAAAAATCATCAAAAATCATGCAACTATAATATTTTTCTCTTTTTTAGGGGTAACTGAAATAAAAATTAAAAAATTATATTCAAAATGATATATAATTCCCTAATATATAGAAAACATTGTATTCTTCTATGAAATTCTTGCCAATATAATATAAACTTTTAATGTAAATAAAAATTCAGGAGTAACTATCTTATGTTCAAAGAAATTATTTCTCAAAAAAATTACGAAATAATCAAAAATCTATTCAATTATTTCAAATATGAGCTAATACAACTATAACCTATATAACTACAATAACTACAAACTACTACAACTACAAACTACAAATATATAACTACAAACTACAAACATATAACTACAAAAACTACCTTTTTTATTTTTTATTTCAATATTAGTGATTCCCGTATTCCCAATTGTTGGCAGCATATAAGGTTTTTTATATCAATGTTCAAATTTGCGATTTTCGTAGCCCCTGCAGCTGAACGACATGTCGCAAAGTTTGCGATTTTCGCAGCAAAAGGGTTATAGTAAAGAAAAAATAAATTTCAAATATATAACAGAATAATATGAATGGATTAGAGTATGCATGGATATTGAATAAAGAATTGAGAATCAAGGATTAAAAGAATAATAAAAGAAAAGAAGAAATCGGGGGAAAAGATTAGGAGTAAAACAAGGCATTAAGAAGGAGTTTTCAAGTGGGAAGGAAATACCCAAAGGGCATGTAACTTGGATCAGTAAATCCATAACTCCCCTTGCTCTTGTGTCTCTTTTTGGACCCCCATCAGAAAAAAATTGCCACTGCACAGCAGATGAGAGCGCTATACTATGTGTTTGTTTTCCATCCACGCACTTACAAGGCTTTCATCTTTTAGTACTGTTCTAGGGGCGGAAAGTGTGGCTCATTTATTATTTGGCACCCATTTTAGTAATAGATTAGCCATGTTACCGAGTTTATTCTACATTGAGAGTCCTAAATTTTGCCCAACTTAAATGTATTTAGAGTAGAGATCATTAACGTGTATGTGACATCGCACAGGCTTGGGACCGACAGGATTAACGTTCTCTCCGAGGGAAGACGTACTCAGATTTATTCACCTCCCACATGTATTAGCAACGCTATTGGTTTGTTAAGCAACACGTACACTTATAAGACTTTCACCTCATAGTGCTGTGAGGAAAGTGTAACTTATTTATTCTTTGATATCCATTTTAGTAATAGGCGAACAACATTACTTACCTGCGTTTTTTCTATATTGGGAGTCATAAATTTCGCGTAACTCAAATGTATTTCGTTTATCGATCTTTAACGGGTACCTAACATCGTACAGGCTTGGAACGACGACTTAACGTCCTCTCCAAGGGACCACATGCTCAGAGTTTTTTTTTTTCCTTCCGCATAAATAAATCGAGAGCCAGAGTGAGTGTTAAGCCGTGGATCTACCAGTCCAGCACGTTACCACTGTGCTAACCAGAGGGCTACGAACTATTTACCCAACAAATAATATCCTAATTGTTATTTCACACCCGATTTATTCATAATTAACGGCATCAAACGTGATTAAATATAATTTACGATTTACTAATGTAAAAGTTGAACCAGTGGGTTTGATTCTTTGCTCATGTGCATCGATGTTATTGTGTAATCTATTACTACATATGCCTGTTACGCAGAATATGCGTAGTTGTATATTTGCTAATAAAGATGTTAAAAAAAACCTAATGTAACTACTTTATAATATCTGGAAAAAAAATAATTTTTTTTATTACAGGTTCTATCTGACGTGATCCAACTTAAACCGTAGCATTCACAAATTTCTTACTTTCAAGGTATGTATAATTCATTACAATCCAGATTTATTATAAATTCATTACAATCATATTTAGTTAAATGTTTCAGGTATATTTCAATTCGCAATAGTACTAAAGTATCATAACATTATTTTTAGCTCTACTATTTATCATATCTTTATAAATAAAATAATGATTTTGTCTGTACATTGCTTAGAACTGACTCATTTCAAGTTTTCTTTACGTTTCATACATTGGAGAAACCGAATCCACCCTTAGAAAAATTTCTGTCGGTTTGTCGGTTTGTCGGTTTGTCGGTTTGTCCGCAAAACTTTGTCACAGGTAAACTCAGCTACCACAAGACATATAAAGCTGAAACTTTTACAGTAGATTTTTGTAGGTCTAACTTAAAATATAGGATATGAATTGATTGGAAATTCAACGTAGAAGTGAAGTTATGGACGTTTAACGCAAAAATGTTTGTCATAAGTAAACTCAGCCACCATAAGACATAGCGAGCTGAAACATTGACACTGGATTTGTGTTTGCCTAACTTAAAATATGGGCTCTAAATAGATTATTAATTCAGTACAGAAGCGAAGTTATGGGGCTTTTAGCTGTATTTTCCTAACTTCACAGACAAGTTTGTTTTGAAAATACACAGGTGTGGCAAGTAGGTATTGTTAGTTGATTTTAATTTCAATTGAGCACATGAATATATTGCGTATTTGACATCATTGAAATGGTGTTTCACAGAGTTAAGGATGTACTATCTATTGAGAATAAATGTTTTGTAAACGAGCAATTCTCAGCCCTTAATATGAACAGGCATGAGAAATCAACAAACAAGTTCTTACGCTGTATGAAGCCGAGGAAAGAACTTACAAGTCAGTAAAGAGATTGGATTAGTGATGAAGAAGCAGTTCATTATCTAATTGAATTTCTTGACTCTGAATTTATTTCTCCTGGACTGCCTGCTCATGAGTAAAAACTTAAAGTAGGAGCACCAATGATGCTGCAATTTATAGCAGTAACAAATTTCATGTTACGAAACATGAGTGACCCAAAAACTGTGCAACGGGACACGACTCTGAGTTCGTGCTCTACACAGATATGCCATAGAGGCGGACATAATGACTGGATGTGGTATTGGGGAGTGTTCCGAACCACTGTCTGTTTCCATTCAAATGATTGCAAGGTCCCCTCAGAGTCTATTTCGCAATGACGTTAACTAAGTCGCAAAGGGAGACTTTATCTAACGCAGGAATTCAAGTTAGCGAAACCAGTTTTCTCACATGGTCAACTGTAGTTTACTTGCTCAATAGTCAGAGGTTTCAACTGATTGTTCTTCCATGAACCTGAAGGACAGACAGCTAATGTAGTGTATACAGAGGCATTTGTTTAACACTGTACTAATAATGGTGTTTTCTACTATTCTATAATTTCTAATTATAGTATTAGTATAATACTATAATTGATATGTTGGAATACCAAGTATAATAGAATTTTTGATTCCGTCAAAGACGGGTACATTTGCTAGTTAATGATAAATGAAGTTCTATAATGATTTCATGCAGTAAAAGGCAGTTTTTGTTAACTGAAGTGTTTAGTGTAGTCATTGTAGTTTATGCAGTTCATATTTGTTTCTAATAACAGATTATATGACTTTTAAGAAGGGTATTCTCATAGTGTTATCTGTTTTCATTGAAGTTCAATACAGTACTCTTCATCTGGAATTGATCCAGTAATCTGGTAGTTCAGATACTAACAGATTATATGACTTCTAAGGATATTCTCATAGTGTTATCTGTTTTCATTGAAGTTCAATATAGTAATCTTCATCTGGAATTGATCCAGTAATCTGGCAGTTGAAATACTAAAATCAAAGCCAACTGACACAGACTTCAGATCACAAGGACGACTGCTAAAAGAGACCAACAAGAGTGAGCTAAACTTAATGGAATGTTGAACACGTTAGAAACAATATTCAATAAATTTCAAAAGAAAAATGATTGTTATAAAAAAAAAATTCAAAGGTTATAAATAATGGTTTTTAATGGAAGTGGATGTAGAAAAAATATATAGGACCAAATCCACTTATTTTGATTGTGACGTCGGGTGATTTAGAGGGTCGTTTTAATTATACTAGAAGGGTGCAAACCCCACCTGGTCCAACTTAATCAGTGTAAATCCTGACTAAACATTATGAGCTCTTCTTCAGCTCATCAAATGTTCAAAGTGAATCAAATACACTTTGACTGAACATTAATATATGGGAAAAGAAAAAAAAAACAGTTATCGATGTTTTTATTTCCATTGGTATTAATTTTCAATATTTCAAACGAATTTTTACTGCTTGCACAAAAAACCAAAAACTTGCTTGCCAAAAAACCACTTAGAAAACTCATAAAAGAGATTACAAGAACCACTACTTTCTGTGGCTTGTTAATATGTAGAAATTTGTGAGTTGCTTCGATGGCTAATGACGACTGAAATTTTATATATATATTTTATATATATATAAAGATTTTTACATAAACACGTGAAATAACAATCAATGATCAAACCACAATATGAAATGGGAAAACAAGACTAAGATCTTTCAACCGTAACAAGCGGTCTTCGTCAGAGTCAAAAACCCAACTATATACATGATCTTCTTTCTTGAATCCTCAATGGCATAAAGTAGTTTATTCAAAACCTGTCCAAAACCCTGAAAATACAATTTCAATTATATATATATATATAATATATATATACTTTTTCGTTGGAAATACGATCCAAAACGGACAAATATAGTTTAATATAGACAAAGAAACATAGAAAAATCAAAAGAACACACTTACCGTCTCTAATTTTCGGTTTGAACGGTCTTCAGGAGAGATAAGAGTGGGAAACCAAGCGCACTGGTTCAGAGATGGAGATGGTTGGTCTCCAACCGTCTCTGAACCAGTGCGCTTGGTTTCCCACTCTTATCTCTCCTGAAGACGGTTCAAACGAAAATTAGAGACTATAAGTGTGTTCTTTGATTTCTCTATGTTTCTTTGTCTATATTGAACTATATATATATATATATATAATATATATATATATATATATATATATATATATATATACAGTTCAATGTACATAAAGAAACTTAGAGAAATTAAAAACACACACTTACAGTCTCTAATTTTTGGTTGAACCGTCTTCAGGAGAGATAAGGAAGAGAAACCAAGCGCACTCTGTACCAGTGCGCCTGGTTTCCCTTTCTTATCTCTCCTGAAGACGATTCAACCGAAAATTAGAGACTGTAAGTGTGTGTTTTTAATTTCTCTACGTTTCTTTATGTACATTGAACTGTATTTGTCCGTTTCGGATAGTATTTTCATCAAAAAAGTGTATATATATATATATATTTATATATATATATATATATATATATGTAATTAAAGTTACAACTAGAGAACGGAGAACAACAACGGAGACATGAATGCGTCCACCTTGTATGGTCGTTTTCTTGCTGTAGGTACTTGTATTGTTTATAAGCATTTCTTTAGTTAACCTTAGTAGTAGTAAGGCGGGTAGATCTAAGATCTGGCAAGTAGGCCAGCCAAGTGGGCCCTTTAGTTAACCTTAATTCCATGGGCAGTTGAAGGATGTTCTTTGGGTCCACCTGAAGTGAGCTGCATTGTCAGCCTTCTGGATAGTGTAGTTGTAGTAGAACCGACATACGCAGATTGTAGGGACTCACAGTTCTCTGTGTTACACAAGTACTCGTACACGACGTTGGTTTTTTGGTGCCTTGATTTGTTCTGAAGGTAGTTTCTAATTATCATACTTGCTTGTTGTTGAGCCTGTATAAAAAAGTCTTCAGTTTTAGTTGATGCTCAGGATTGAGACAAGTTGTGTTGGCCGTTATTCTTTCAAGTGGGAAGGAAATACCCAAAGGGCATGTAACTTGGATCAGTAAACCCATAATTCCCCTTGCTCTTGTGTCTCTTTTTGGCCCCACCAAAAAAAAATTTCCACTGTACAGCAGATGAGAGCGCTATACTATTTGTTTGTTTTTCACCCACCCTTACAAGGCTATCTTTTAGTGCTGTTCTAGGGGCGGAAAGTGTGGCTCATTTATTATTTGGCATCCATTTTAGTAATAGATTAGCCATGTTACCTGGCTAATTTCAAATTTCCAGGTAATTTTCCTTTAGTACACGTTCATCTATTTTATGAGCCTCTGAATATTGATTATTATAGTAGATTGTATAAGCTGTAGCTTGACATTGTGAAAGTCACTGTTCTGGAGCGTATTTATCGAACTTGTTAAGATTGAGTCAAACTGTTTGTTGCTGTAGCCATTATTGATGAGAAGTTGTTTGAGCCTTTCTGCCTCTCCTCAAACAGAACCCAACTAGATGACATTCCAGATGTATGCTTTAGTAGTTAAGTGAAAATCAAATAATTTTGTATCCATATTTCATAAAACACAAGTTGACGAGCCAAATTTCACTGAACTTTCATAGAATGGGTTGTATCGACAAAAATGTAGACAAGTACACATCAATCGACTAGTAGACATTAGCCCTTTCACTGCTAATGACGTACATATACGTCATGTAATTATGCATCACCAGTATATATACGTTGAACGTTGGACCAGTTGGACGTATAATATATAAAGATTTCACATAAACACGTGAAATAACAATCAATGATCAAACCACAATAAGAATGGGAAAACAAGTAAGATCTTTCAACGTAACAAGCGGTCTTCGTCAGAGTCAAAACCCAACTGAGAGTCAAAAACTCAGTTGGTGTTTTTGACTCTGACGAAGACCGCTTGTTACGGTTGAAAGATCTTAGTCTTGTTTTCCCATTTTATATTGTGGTTTGATCATTGATTATATTTCTAATAATATATATATATATATAATATATATTATATATATATATAAATACATATGTATTTTGATCGTTATGTATACTGATCAAAAAATAGGATGGAAATTTAAGGTTCTTCAAAAAAAATTTAGCACAGGTTAAAAGAATCATGTTTTGAAATTCAGCCTTCAAGAACATGAAGTATTCTGTTTGGCAGCAGTGAAAGGGTTAATATGAACTTACAGGATTCTCATGATAAATTGAAATCTATCAAAAAAAAATGTTATTTATCATAAAATATGGTAAAATGAAAAATTTATAATGAATAACACACTTATATAATGTTCAAATATATATTTAAAATATAGTGCGAAAGAAAATGAAAGACTTGAAAAAGTTTTTACAAAAAAAAAACTTTGGCGTTGGATGTAAATGAAGGAAATAGGGAAGTCTTGTGAAAAAAAAATGAATTTATAAAAAGCGAAGTACTTGATAGTAAAGCCCTTTATCTGGCGCCTCATGA